>JAAWXA010000051.1:50779-80224 GCA_038090715.1 Florisuga fusca
TTGGTTTTCTTATAGGCCAAATCGGAGAATTGTAAGGTGAATGGCAAGGAACAATTATACCCTTTTGTTTCAGATCAGAAATTACTTCTCTGATGCCTTCTTTTGCTGCTATGGGAATAGGATACTGTTTAATATTTGTAATTTGGCTTTGGGGGAGGCGAGGAGCAGTGTTTAGCAGTCTCACATTAAATGTGGGGGTGCCAAAATTCCAAAAGCATCCCTTTTCATCTCTCCATGACCTGCCAATCAAGACATCCATTCCTAACAAATTATAAGGGATATCATCTACAATCATTTGTGTTCGAATTAATTCCTCATCTCCTGGTAGCTTTAGAGAAACTTTAGCAGTCTTCTGTAAAACAGGTTTTCCCAAAGCACCACTTAAGAATATTGGCTTCAGAGAAGAATTAATGCCACATTTTTTTGCCACATCTGATTTTAATGTGGAAATTTGTGCACCAGTGTCTACTACAAAGGTTACAGGAAAGCATTTCGGCCCCACAGCACAGTTAGTTCTAAATCACCGTTTTTATTCAAGGCCAATCTCAGCACAGTTTGCCAGTCCTTTGGAGGGCGGGATGTTTTGGAATTTGTTTGTTCATTTTGCTTTGTAGGGATGGTTTCCCAGGGCTTATTCAGGGGAACGGTAGAATTCACTGCCTCCTCTCTCTGCTGTGTTTTGGTTTCCTTTTTTGTAGCAGAGAGAGGGCTGTTCAGTTTCCCGAATTATGGGAACTTTCAGGTCTGTCCCTTGAATTTGACCTGGAGGGCCATTCCTCTACTAAGGATTTAAGATGGCCATAGGTAAAATTATGACTTAAAACTGCAGGAGGGATACCTTTTCGCTTAGCTTCCTCTTTAAGCTTTGCAAAAGGTCCCAATTCGCCCGGTGGTGAATTATTTCTGTCTCGGGGAGGTCTATTTTGACGGGGGAATTATTAGTATTATTAGTATAATTATTATTATTATTTCTATTATTTCTCCGTCTGTTTCCTCTATTTACCACGGTCCATTCACCCCGTGATTCCTTCTGCTGGTGAGGAAGAATCTGGGGAGGCATAGCCGCAGCAGCCGCATAAGTCCTTTTCTGGTTATTATAATTTGCAGGGGTTTGGAGGACTTTTACAGAAGTAGTATCAGCTTCAGGAGCCACGTATTTGCGTGCAAACTCGGTCAATTCGGTGAGTAAATCAGACCAGGTATAGCTTGTGTTAGGTGGAGCTGTAATTCTGTTTTTAATTTGTAAGGTCTGATTCTGTAACTGAGCAGGCAAACCTCTGATCAAGATATCCATTCTTTCAGGTTTAATGTTTACTATAAGTGGGTCCTCCTGCTTTATCACCAAAGCATGATCATAAACCATTTGGATTATACTGGCTTTATGAATATTGTCCCATAATTGGGAAAGGCCTCCACGCAATACATGGGGTTCTCCCCGGGCTACAGGATCAATAAAACCAATATTGTAAGCAGCCCTTTGTGTCATAGACCAGGGGGCTCGGTTATTACCGGTAATTAACATAATTCCCGGACCCCAAACACCTGAAGCCTCCTTTTCGGACAGTAATATGCTGTCTCCACCAGAAGCTGACACTCTCACGACATATTCGATTTCGCTTTCTGAGGGCAACCTGGAAAATTTCCTCTTTAATTCTGCCAGTTCCAGAGGGGAATAAGGCTGTTCCTTATGGGTAACCTGTTCACGGTCCGATTCCATATCCCGTGCATGCTCTACTTTAATTACAGGACGTAAGCGTTTGTGGATTATAGGTTTATTCTCATCTTCTGAGCCAGCAGAAGATGCCTGGCAGGAGGAGGAAGGTGCAGAGGTACTTTCACTCAAGATGGTTAGCTGATGTACCTTTTCCTCCAATTTGTTAAATTTCTTGGTTCCAGCTTTTATAAAATTACTGACCAAATGGCGCAATTCAGCTACTTCTCCCTCCGAGGAGTCAGAGGAAGTGCATCTCTGAGTAGGGGTAGGTTTTGTTTTTAAAATGGAGGGTCGTTTTCCCCTCTTTTTAGGAGCAAAACGAACTGATTTCTTTCCCCGAGGAGGTACGGGGGCAGCCACTTGCTCTCCATCAGTGGTATGCCCCGATGTAGATGGAGTGCCATCTAGCATCGTATCAGGGTTAGTACTAGTTTCAGAATTTGGCCCCTCAGATTCAGAAAGATTTACGCCATGTTCAATATTTTGTAAAGTTTTGCGTAATTCTTCGTTCTCCTGCCAGATTATAGTAGCCAAGGTAAAAAATGATCGACCGTAAAAATAGTCGATTCCCTTTTTTTTCAGTTGTTTTTTAACTTCTTTATGCAGGCCAGATGGGTTTTCTATTATTGTTATTGCTTTAGCCAGGCCAACAAAATCTCGGTTCTTATAATTTTCAAAAAGCACGTCATAAAGAGCTTTCTTTGGGATATAGTCACGGGGTTTGAGGTACTTCCATAACGGGCGCACCAAAGAATTCTCTCTAAATTCATTCTCGTCATAGAAGGACACACTGCTAGAGCTGTCTGCACACATGGTAAAACTCCCTTTAAATGGTTATAAAATTTCCTTAAGAGATAGTTTGCAATTCAAGCGTTAGTCTAAGAACAGGCTCTGATTTTTCCTCAATATGATCCTGCTCACAGCGCCAATTTCTGTCGCGATCCGACTTAATTATTTTAATATTTTGTTTAGAGGAAATCTCAGCCTCTGCTTCAGAGACAACGCATAGAATTGCAGGCTAACACGTGTTGAAAAAGTTACACAGGCAGCAAAGATTTATTCTTAAGAACAAGTAACAAGTTAACTCCGTTAGTATAGGGTAAACAAGATTGTTGAGGGAAGAAAAGAAAAATGTAACAATGTTTCACCGTCCGAGTTCTCTGCGGAGGTCTGTCTTCGGCTTTTTCACGAAGTCCTTCGGGCCCCAGGAAAGCGGCAGGAAAGCCTTTGTTTGTCTCGGGATGGTCGGGAGAAAACAGCTAGCTGCTTTTCGTTTCTTTTACAGGATTTTTATAATGAAATATGGGGAGAGGAAGGAGGGGGCCTTCGTTTGCATACCTTGATGAAATGCATAGCTTTTCCCGGAATCAGTTTTCCTTATCTAATATGTTAATTTCCCCATTGTTGTCATTCCGGTAGGCGCCCAGGGGGTAGTCTGACCAATTTTACATCTGTCTCTTATACAGCAGTTTTGTGACAAGAAAAGAATTGGCTCGAGAAACAGATATTTGTAATTTTGACGAGGCTTGTGTCACAAGGCAATAAAAAAGAAGTCTTTGAATTTCCAGAATATAACATAAAAACAAAAAATCTACAAATCTTTACAGCTTTCATTCAGTTTTATTTAAAAAAATAGACTTTTAATTATCCATTGATACAATAACAGATACCAAAACATACAGCTACAGTTCTGCTTCAGTAACATCCTCATCAGGGCAACAATAATATTCCACAAAACAGATCTGTCCATCCTCATTTCTAATCATGTACTGCNTCGAGGTAAAACAGAAGCCTGAGAAAATTTTAAGAGCAAATGCCTTAGGAGTTAATGGTATGAAAGCCTTTTGTGTCTTTTCCAGCTTTTCTGTTTAGAAAAATGATATTGGACACATTTAGAGAGGCGCCTAGAAATAAAATCAGGAAAATAGCTTCGAGCTTTGTAAAATGTTCCAGGCAAAGAAGAATGTGGGAATTTCAATCCTGTAAACAGCATTCTAATGTGGAAGCTCTTTTTGAAATCTCTGCAGCTCAGGTCTCCTGCTATGCAAAACATGCTTCAGTACTGCTCAGAAGGAAAAGAGACTTCTGTCTTTTGAGAAACTGCTTAACTCTTCTAACGTGGCTAGGGGTAAAACAGAAGCCAGAAACAATGTTAAGAGCAATTCTTCTAAGGTTTGAAGGAGTGAAAGCCTTATATCTCTGTTCCAGCATTTCTTACCAGACATATGATATTGGACTCATTTAAAGAGAAGCTGAGTAGTAAAATCAGGAAAATAGCTTGGAGCTTTGTAAAATGTTCCAGGCAAAGAAGAATGTGGGAATTTCAATCCTGTAAACAGGATTCTAATGTGGAAGCTCTTTTTGAAATCTCTGCAGCTCAGGTCTCCTGCTATGCAAAACATGCTTCAGTACTGCTCAGAAGGAAAAGAAAACTTCTAGCTTTTGAGAAACTGCTTACTCTTCTAACATCGCTAGAGGTAAAACAGAAGCCTGAGAAAATATTAAGAGCAAATGCCTTAGGGGTTAATGGTATGAAAGCCTTTTGTCTCTTCTACAGCTTTTCTGTTTAGACAAATGATACTGGACTTAGTCAGAGAGGCGTCTAGAAATAAAACCAGGAAAATAGCTTGGAGCTTTGTAAAATGTTCCAGGCAAAGAAGAATGTGGGAATTTCATTCCTGTAAACAGGATTCTAATGTGGAAGCTCTTTTTGAAATCTCTGCAGCTCAGGTCTCCTGCTATGCAAAACATTCTTCAGCAATGCTCAGAAGTAAAACAAAACCTCTAGTACGGAGGAAGTGCTTAACTCTTCTAACATCGCTAGAGGTAAAACTGAAGCCTGAAACAGTATTAAGAGCAATTCTACTTATATTTGAAAGCCTTACATCTCATTTCCAGCATTTCTTTCAAGGCAAATGATATTGGACTCATTTAGAAGAAAGCCGACAAGTAAAACGAGGAAAATAGCTCGGAGCTTTGTAAAATGTTCAGGGCAAAGAAGAATGTGGGAATATCTTTCCTGTAAACAGGATTCTAATGTGGAAGCTCTTTTTGAAATCTCTGCAACTCAGGTCTCCTGCTCTGCAAAACATGCTTCAGTACTGCTCAGAAGGAAAAGAAAACTTCTAGCTTTTGAGAAACTGCTTACTCTTCTAACATCGCTAGAGGTAAAACAGAAGCCTGAGAAAATATTAAGAGCAAATGCCTTAGGGGTTAATGGTATGAAAGCCTTTTGTCTCTTCTACAGCTTTTCTGTTTAGAAAAATGATACTGGACACAGTCAGAGAGGCGCCTAGAAAGAAAAACAGGAAAATAGCTTGGAGCTTTGTAAAATGTTCCAGGCAAAGAAGAATGTGGGAATTTCATTCCTGTAAACAGGATTCTAATGTGGAAGCTCTTTTTGAAATCTCTGCAACTCAGGTCTCCTGCTATGCAAAACATGCTTCAGTACTGCTCAGAAGGAAAAGAAAACTTCTAGCTTTTGAGAAACTGCTTACTCTTCTAACATCACTTGAGGTAAAACAGAAGCCTGAGAAAATATTAAGAGCAAATGCCTTAGGGGTTAATGGTATGAAAGCCTTTTGTCTCTTCTCCAGCTTTTCTGTTTAGACAAATGATATTGGACTTAGTCAGAAAGGCGCCTAGATATAAAACCAGGAAAATAGCTTGGAGCTTTGTAAAATGTTCCAGGCAAGGAAGAATGTGGGAATTTCATTCCTGTAAACAGGATTCTAATGTGGAAGCTCTTTTTGAAATCTCTGCAGCTCAGGTCTCCTGCTATGCAAAACATTCTTCAGTACTGCTCAGAAGTGAGACAAAACCTCTAGCTCCGGGAAACTGCTTAATTCTTCTAACCTGGCTAGGGGTAAAACAGAAGCCAGAAACAATGTTAAGAGCAATTCTTCTAAGGTTTGAAGGTGTGAAAGCCTTATATCTCTGTTCCAGCATTTCTTACCAGACATATGATATTGGATTTACTTCGAGAGGCGCCTAGAAATAAAACCAGGAGAATAGCTTGGAGCTTTGCAAAATGTACCAGGCAAAGAAGAATGTGGGAATTTGTAGAAGCGGACGAGGAGAAGTCTCACACAATCAATATGATTGATAAGCAAGCTTCTAACTTTATTGCGCAGTTACAATTCTTATATAGTGGTCGTGTCAACACACCCCCCCAGCCACCTCCCACCAACATAACTTATTACTGGACACCCGGTGTGTTTACCTTTAAAGAACGAATCCCAGCTGTGTAAGGTCAGCAGTAAGGGCCAATGTCATTGGCCTTAGAAAAGGGATTTTATACACAGACATGGAATTGTGCACAACCCAATTCCAGGGCATTCCACAACATATCTGTAGTTAGGTAGGGCATAGCTAGGGTATGGCGATCGGAAGATACCGAGTTGTATGGGAAGATAGGGCCCCTCTCTCTTATCAGTACTAAGATAGTGATGTAACTGGACAGGAATGTTTTTGTAAGCCTAACATATATAAGGCTGTATCACCTTTGAATAAATGCCATTTTGCTCATCCACCACATTGGTGTCTGTGAGCTGATGGACGGGATTCACTGTCTATGAACCAGGTCGCCACGCCTAATGATAGGCAACAAGTGGTGCCGAAACCCGGCCTTAGATTAAACGCAGGAGTGGTGAGCCCACTCAACAGTTAAGGTAGTGCGATAAAGTTCCCAATCAGGGGGCCGAAGGAATTTTGCTCCAGGCCCGGAGATTGAAGGAAGGCGGTCATTGGAAGATTTGCTCCGGGTGGGGTCGACGGAAAACGGATCCAGGCCCGGACACCGACAGAAGTTTTAGAGGTCCCAGCCCGGAGTTGAAGGAAGATTGCTGTCCCAACTCGGGCTCAGTGGACGAGTTCCAGACCGGACCAACAAGGAGGATGGAAGCCCTTGTGAAGGTCGTATCGCAAATACATAAGAAGTGGGGGGTTGATTGTAAGCCCAAGGATTTTTCTCTCGCAGTTGCGAGACTTTTACAGACCGGGGTCATTGACCAGCCGGTGGATGTTCTCCACCCTGAGGTGTGGGATAAATGTACTAAAGCGTTGGCCGAGGAGACGAAGTCCTCCGGTCGCGGGAAAAACCTTAAAGCGTGGGGAAAAGTCGAACAGGCTCTGCAGAAGGCTATGCAGGAAACCTGGAAGGCGGCTAGGGACTGCTTGTTAGCCATCCCAAAATTGGGAGGCGGGGCAGCAAAGCAGACCCCACACCCTCCAGACGATGGCAATTCTGCTGAGCCTGAAGATTTGCGGGAAGGCAATACGCCTTCCAAATCCCCGTCCCGCCGCCCAAAATCCCCGAACCCCGCCCTGCTAGTAGAGGAACAGAGTCAAGTGAAGTCCTTTTGGGATGGGCTAACCGAGGAGGCCAGGAGCGCCGCGGGGAAATCAGAGTCCGAGAATGCCTGGGTTAGACTGCCCCCTTATGCTCCTCAAGATGGCGCCGATTGGCAAGGGGAAAGGCGGGGCGAAGATGCCCCCGGCGGGAACAAAAAGGAAGCGACAGAACCAACATGCGCAAGCCTGAGGAAGGGGGAGGAGAATGAGAGGGTTAAAAATGGCAGGGGTGGCCGGGAGGGGGAGGAGAGCGCGGGTGAGGGGCTGAAGATCAATTGAATAGGGCGATTATGATGGTTAGTTCGGCTATTAGGTTGGTTGTTGGGGGTCCACCAGCCCGCAGGGGGAGGGGGTGGGGCCAGAGCCCGCCTACCCACAAGGGGAGCGGGTGGAGTCAGAGCCCGCCTACCCGAAAGGGGAGCAGGCGCGGCCAGAGCCCGCTTTCCCACAAGGGGAGCAGACGGGGCCGGAGCTCGAGAAAAAAGTACCGGAGTCCGGAAGTAACCAGTCAGTCGAGTTCCGACTCCAGATCAAGTATTAGCTCCGATGAGTCATCCGCAACTGAGTCAAATTCAGAGAAGGAAGAAACAGCGACAGATAGGGTTAAAAGTAGAAACACCCCCGTCCGCGATATAAAGGAACTGCAAATTAAAGAGATTCCTCTCACGGATTGGGGGGAAATACAGAATGTATGTGCTGATTGGGTCCCGGACATAGGAGTGTTCCCAGTTCAGGTGGCAGATGGGGGACAGAGGAACTATTCGTCAGTAAACCCTAAGGCTATACAAGCTATTGTCAAAGCAATTGCAGATAAAGGGCTTAATTCTGCTATGGTCTCTACCCTCGTAGATGGGGTTTTTTGGGGGGATGACATGCTCCCGTGCGATATCAAATACATTTGCAGATTGATGTTCGATGGGGCAGGCATGATTATATTCAAACAAGATTGGGAGGAAAACTGCACTAAGAGATTAGCTCAAGTAACTGGGGCAGATCACCCACTACATGGCTCCAACCTGCAGCGACTAATGGGTACAGACCCAAAAATGATTACCCCTCAGGCACAAGCCATAGGCCTGCGGGCCCATGAAGTTATGACAACTACCCGTGCAGCCAGAACAGCTATTCGTACAGCCTCTAGAGCTATCGTCAAGTCATTGCCATGGGCTACAATAAAGCAAGATGAAAACGAGAGCTTTATAAGTTTTGTGGACCGCCTCCAAGCAGCAGTTGACTCTTCATCCCTGCCTGTAGAAGCGAAAGGCCCAGTCGTCACAGACTGTTTACGCCAACAATGTAATTCAAAACCCAGAGAAATCCTGCGAAAACTGAGTTATTGTCCACAGGACAACTTCATCGGACGCCCTCGTGACCCGTACGCCCCGGTGGCAAGAGAGGGCATCATGCCGACAGATGTCCCATCCGCACCGGTGGAACTCTCACAGCGGCAAAACAACCCCTGTGGGGGAAGGCTACGATGCTTCTGTGCAATCTTAATCTTGGGGCTTGTAACGCCGTCTAGTGGTCTGTATGAACATCAACCGTGGGAGTGGGTGCTGGGAAGGTGGGAGGATCAGACAGTACTGTGAAAAATCGTCACCTCTGGGCCCCCTAGCTTTAGGATATCCCCCTGTGAGTTAGTCCCTACAGACCCTTGTTTGGTTCAAGTGATGTATTGTATGTGCCCTAGCTCCAGTCCTGGTAGATCTTATTGTAATGCCCCTGATCAATATTTTTGCGCCTCTTGGGGATGTGAGACCGTAGCCTCAGACTGGGCGCCAGGGGCGGGGCCGGACAAGTACTTGAAGGTACAATGGGGGCCTCATAATTGCGTCAGACATGTAACTCGACCACAGCGAGGTCCCAGTATTGGGGTGTGGGCGACACTTGGAGGCAAGATGTGGTGTAGATATCTTATGCTGAATGTAACAAATGAAAATGACCTGGGGTGGACAGTTGGCAAAACATGGGGTTTTAGATACTGGGAGAATGGCGGAGATAGAGGGGGACTGTTCTTTATCAAAAAGCAAGAAGTTAAGAGCAGTGCAGCAGTTGGCCCCAATATCGTAATTAAAAATGATAACCAGCTAAGAATAGACACTTTGCTGAATCCCACCCCCTTTCCAACCAGTCCCCTGTTATCTAAACAGCCAGTCCCCTCGAATAAACCAATTGAGGGCCTCCGCAACGCGCCCGGCGAGCCATTTTTTAGTGTGCTAGACGCTACCTTTCAATCACTGAATCACTCTAAACCGAATCTCACGAATCCTTTTGGTTGTGCTATGATGGGTATCCTCCGTTTTATGAAGGCATTGCCCTCAACGCTTCCTTTACCATTTCCTCAGAGAATAGTCCAGGCCAATGTAGGTGGGACACACCACGAAAAGGGATTACCCTAAAACAAGTCAGAGGCAAAGGAGTGTGTTTTGGTAATACCTCCCTGGCAAAATGGGACAGTAATGTCTGTGCAGAGATTGTTGCAATTGCAAAAACCCATAAGTGGGCAATTCCATCCGCACCAGGAATGTGGATTTGCCAACAACTGGGAGTAACCCCCTGCGTGTCCCTTAAACGTTTTGATTTCGCTAATGACTTTTGTGTTCAGATTTTGATTGTCCCCAGGGTCTTATACCATCGGGAAGAAGATATGTACTCTCAGTGGGAACAGACGAGCATCAGTCTGCAGAAAAGAGAGGTGCTGACAGCCATCACGATAGCAACACTGCTTGGCCTGGGAGTAGCCGGTACGGCCGCAGGAGTGGCCTCCCTGTCAACTCAGCAGCAAGGCCTGTCCCAGCTACAAGCTGCCATCGATGAAGACCTAGAGAAAATTGAAAAGTCTATGACCTTTCTAGAGAAATCTGTCTCCTCGCTTTCTGAGGTTGTTTTACAGAACAGGCGGGGCCTGGACCTCGTGTTCCTGCATCAAGGAGGCCTCTGTGCCGCTTTGAAAGAGGAGTGTTGCTTTTATGCTGATCACACCGGAGCAGTTAGAGACTCAACGACAAAACTGAGGGAAAGATTAGTTCAACGAAAAAAGGATAGGGAAGTCCAACAAGGATGGTTTGACCAATCACCGTGGTTTGCCACTCTGATTTCTACCTTGATGGGACCGATCACAGTGATCTTGTTAGCATTAATTGTTGGGCCTTGTCTTCTGAATAGAATCGTGTCATTCGTTAAAAGCCGTCTAGAGAGGGTTGATGTTTTTTTTTCTAGACAACCCGCAGCTGTTTTAAGAATATATTTGTATTCGTTATTAGAGCTACCTCCGGTAGTCCCTAGTCCACCTCAGATGTCACTTTATTACTAACTTCCACCCATTTGCGGTACCTCATTTTTTTTTACTTAGGTTTCTAGTATATATTTTTATATATGTTTTTGAATATATTTTTTTTTTACATGGATTTTTTACTAATGTCACAAAATTGCTTTTTTACGATTGTTGTATTTTAGCTAGTTTGGTTATGTATATGTTTTAGTTTGAGATTACGCTTCACGGTTCAATATGATTGCAGATATCAGTAATCCTAGATTACCAAAACCGACAACCCCTGGTGTACAGTTTCGGACTTGGCCACTCTGAAACTGACACTGGAAGATGTTACTCGCTGTTGGCTGGGAGGTTGGCCACCTCTTTAGCCTAGGTGCAGCAACGCGTAACGGCATGGTTTTGTCCATGATTGTTCAAGGATTGCTGATACCTGCAGTAGCTTTAATTTAAGCTTAATTTTAGGTCTAGATATTAGTTCATTTACTTAAGCATAGGGAGGGGGGAAAGGTAGTTAGGTAGGGCCTAGCTAGGGTCTGGTGATCGGAAGATACCGAGTTGTACGGGAAGATAGGGCCCCTCTCTCTTATCAGTACTAAGATAGTGATGTAACTGGACAGGAATGTTTTTGTAAGCCTAAGATATATAAGGCTGTATCACCTTTGAATAAGCGCCATTTTGCTCATCCACCACGTTGGCGTCTGTGAGCTGATGGACGGGATTCACTGTCTATGAACCAGGTCGCCACGCCTAACGATAGGCAACACATATCCCCCTTTTTCTTTTGCACAAAAACATGTCCGGTCAACGTTCTCTGTTATACTAACTTTTAAACTAACAAAATATAAAATAACAAAACATGCAAAACTTATGAATACAAACAACTAAAAAAATATTTTCTTAAACAACTTAATTTACTAACATAGTCTTATATAACTAACTTAATGCAAACAACACACTAATAACATAAATGATGAATCTTAGCTAATTAAATTTATGAATGCAACAATGAATTTTAGTTTTAGGAAGGTGTGGCGTCCATCAGTATGTAAACCAAGGGGAGGATAGGGAAGTCCTGTCCGACAGGAATTATGTTGGGGGGCCCCTTACAGGTGTTCCCGAACCCCACCGGCTCACATCACGATGGAGTCCGAATTCCTTCATGGTTGCCGAATTGATATATAAAAGACCTAGGCCTAGGATTGTAACATATAACTGCAGTATTCATAATATAACATTTATAAAAGTGGAGTGTGAGTGAAGTCTGCACAGAATTATTCTTCCAGGGATACATTTTAGGGTCTCTGAGGGTACTTGCCAGGTAAACATGCAATACAAAGTGGTTGTGGTGTTAAGTAACTTAACAGAAAGGTAAATAACAGTAAACAAAACAAACAAAACCTAATACTGTAGTGGTGGGTATGACAAGGCTAACACAAGAATCTCTGTTTTTGGAATGTTAACCACTCAATACAGCCATCTCCGCTCTCAAGCTTACGTTTCTGGATTTGGGGGAGCGGGAGCTGGCCGAGTCCACTTGCTGGGAACCCAAAGGGTACCTGTAGGAGTGGAAACACACATGTGGCCTCTGCCTAAATATACAACTATTGCTGGTCCTTGCCATAAACCTGTAGTGGGATCCTTATAGGTCACATATAGTGGAGTTTCATGGGAGTTGGCTTGCTGGGCTACTGTGCCATGAACATATGCAGGTGCCAACTTTTGGTCCCCAAATATGCACAAGTAATTTAGTACACAGTTTTTCCCAAACGCTCTTGTGGGTCTTGCAAATCTGTAAGCTTTCTTAAATAATCTTTCAATGTTTGATTTGCCCTCTCTACTATAGCCTGACCTGTAGGAGAATGGGGCATGCCTGTGATATGCTTAACTCCCCATTGTTGGAAAAACCGAGTTAGCTTATTACTAACGTAGGCCGGTCCATTATCTGTCTTTATCTGCTCTGGTACACCCATGGCTGCGAAACACAGGGTGAGGTGTCGTATCACCTGTAACGCTTTTTCACCAGGCTGAGCCGTCGCCCAGATAAAATGGCTGTAGGTATCAATGGTAACATGGACATATTTAAGCCTTCCAAATTCTGGTACATGAGTGACATCCATCTGCCACTTTTCATTTGGGCCAAGACCTCGGGGGTTAACCCCCAGGCCAAGGCCCAGTCCCTGTTGATTACACTGTGGGCAAGCTTTCACGATGCCTCTGGCGTCGTCCATGGAAATCTGGAAGTGACGGTGCAGTCCTCTGGCATTCTGATGAAACGTGGCATGCGCATCTCTCGCTTTGGTGAACTCGTCCATGGGCACAGATAGAGAAACCAGCCTATCAGCTCGGGCATTGCCTTCTCCCAGGCCCTGAGACCACTGGTGACTTCGAATGTGAATTATGGCATAGGGTTGATCTCTTTGTTGAATGGCAGCCTGCAGTTGACGAAGTAGATAATTTAATTGCTGATTCACTACGTCTTTTAGACGGGCATCTTCAACTCGCTGGACAATTCCTACAGCATATAGGGAATCTGATACGATGTTGAGACGCACATTCATCCAGCGTGAAAAGGCATAGACGATGGCTGCTAATTCTAGAGTCTGTAGGCTATCACCCTCTTGTGCAGGCAAAAGTTCATGGCACCATTGCTCTTTACCTTGCCATGTCACTGCAGCTCGTCGTGAGCGTTTTCCTGCATCGGTGAAGACCGTTAATGCATCTGGAAGAGGGTTTTCAGATCGTTTTGGGACAGGAATCCATTCATGCAAGGACATCCACTTTAACACGGTAGAACGGAGTGGAGAAAGATCGATGGTTTGTGCAGCTTCTAGGAGGCTGGATTGTAGAGCTGGAGAGTGCTGTAAATACCAATCCAACTCTTCTTGTTCCATTGGAACGCAAATTGTACTAGGTTCCTCTCCTGTAATTTGTATGATACGGGTTTGGCCTTCGCGAATCAGAAGGGCCAGCACCTCAGTCTTTGTTTGGATTGTAGTCTTTGGCTGTAATGGACCGAAGATCCATTCTAGTACACGAATATCAGCAGGCGCAATCTCCCCCTTTTTGTTTTTAGACTGTGTAAGCACTCCCAGCAAATGTTGCTTGCCCTTGAGAATGGTCAAATCTATGGGCAAGTCCACGTCACGACGATCTACGCAGCGCTGAGAGATGGTCAGGCCAATCTCAGTTACGGCCTGTTGTTGAGCTGCTGAGAGGGTGACAGGGGAAGATGGGTCAGTGCCTTTAAGAAGCGGTTGTAGCAGTTCTAGTTGGTCATTTGTTATACCGACCACAGGGCGCAACCATTGGACGTCGCCCAAGAATCGCTGAACATCATGCAGGGGTTTTAGAGTCAGATGAAGAGCGGCTTTTTGGGGTCTGATTTGTGATTAAGTGATATGCCATCTCAGGTACTTCCATGTCACTGCACGTTGCATCCCTTCAGGTGCCATCCGGAGTCCTTGCTGATTTAGCTGTTGTGTCAGAAAATGTCCCTGTTCTTTAGTAAAAAGGATCCTGTTGTGGTATCAAGATGTCATCCATGTAGTGATAGATCAACATATTTGACCAGGCCTTCCTCACTGGCAATAGAGCTGCATCTACAAACAATTGGCACAAGGTAGGGCTGTTCTTCATGCCTTGCGGTAGCACTACCCACATCACGAAGCAGAAGCTTCTTTGTTAAGTGCTGGAAGTGTGAAGGCAAATCGCTTGGTGTCCTGGGGGTGGATATGTATAGTGAAAAAGCAGTCTTTTAAGTCTACTATAAGTAGATGCCAATGCTGTGGAAGCATCGCAGGATTAGGCATCCCAGGCTGGAGAGCTCCCATGTCTTCCATTTGGGAATTAACCGCACGGAGATCATGCAGCAGGCGGTATTTGCCTGACTTCTTTTTGATGACAAAAATTGGGGTATTCCAGGGGCTGGTTGACAATTGTATGTGGCCTTGCTGAAGTTGTTCTTGCACTAATGCATGTGCTTGTATAAGGCTTTCTCGTTTTAGCGGCCACTGGTCAATCCACACTGGTTCTTGTGATAACCATGTTAGTAGGATCAGGAAAGCCCAAGCAATGATCGCTAATAAAAACGGTTGTTTGTGTGGAAGGGCTTCGGTATCTGCATACAAATCATATTCTTTATTATGGATAGTGTCCTTTTGAATTTGCGACCAATTAACCTTTGAGATTAAATCAGCAGTTCGCGTTGTGTTGGGAAGTTGCGGTTGTATAGGAGCCGCCAAACAGCAGCCGCTTGCGCGGCCGCGGAGGGGGAGGGGGAGGAGCGGCGCATCCCGGAAACCGAGATCGCTCGCACCGGAAGGTGACGTTCACCGGTCGGAACCGCCCGTGCCGGAAGATGACTCTCGCGGAGCTTCCGGCTCCCAGCTCATTATGTTTCCGGCACTCGGAGAAGACACTTCCGGTGCCGCTCCAGCTGCGAAGTTGGGAGCGGTACAGTCAGACACGCGTGGGCGCGAGGGAAGCGGGGGCGCGGACGCAGTTTTTTCCCCCGTAGGTGGGCTCAGATCATAAGCGAACCCTAGCTGGTGCACGCGCGGTATTTTTCGCCCTTCTAAGTTTGCCATGGCTACCGCAGCAATTTGCTGTTCAGCACGATAACGTTGCAAGCAGTTTATGACTGCGCGACACGGTTTTAATAACTTCCGCGCTGTTTTTTCCCCACCTATCTCCTTATTCCACAAAATATACCCCAGGTCTTTCCATTCTTTTTCATCAAACAGTTTAGCTGGATCGGTAAACAGCTGCTGCTCACGGCCATACGCTAAAAGCGCTGAAGGCTGCTTTTTTTTCTTAAGATCTATATCTTTTACTGAACGCTTCTGTAAGAAGCTTATGAATAAATCTAGGGCTGCTTCGCTCTCCATGGCGTGGTCACGCTCTTCTTGGTACAACTTTTAACCGTATAAGAGGAGAAATTTGTACCTGTACTGGCAGCGATTTTTAGAGCCGGTAGCCGCGTCCCGGTTCGCGAGTTTTACTCCTACTCAGGCTCGAGCGAACACCCCTACGCCTGCGTCAGTGCCACTTTTCCCTGCCGAACGCTGCCTGCCTACACGACCCGGGCCCGTCGCTTAGTGCCGATTTTACGGTCTCCGTAGGCTGCTCCTTGCCCTGCCAAAATCGGCCCTTTTACCTTCACGATTGCAGATTCCCTGAGTTCAACTCCGTGTTCAGGGAGCCAGTTGTAGAAGCGGACGAGGAGAAGTCTCGCACAATCAATATGATTGATAAGCAAGCTTCTAACTTTATTGTGCAGTTACAATTCTTTTATAGTAGTCGTGTGAACACACCCCCACAGCCACCTCCCACCAACATAACTTATTACTGGACACCTGGTGTGTTTAGTTATAAAGTACGAATCCCAGTTGTGTAAGGTCAGCAGTAAGGGCCGATGTCATTGGCCTTAGAAAAGGGATTTTATACACAGACATGGAATTGTGCACAACCCAATTCCAGGGTATCCACGACATTCCACAACAGGAATTTCATTCCTGTAAACAGATTTCTCATGTGGAAGCTCTTTTTGAAATCTCTGCAGCTCAGGTCTCCTGCTATGACAAACATGCTTCAGTACTGCTCAGAAGAAAAAGAAAACTTCTAGCTTTTGAGAAACTGCTTACTCTTCTAACATCGCTTAAGGTAAACCAGAAGCCTGAAACAATGTTAAGAGCAATTCTTCTAAGGTTTGAAGGAGTGAAAGCCCTGTATATCTGTTCCAGAATTTCTTTGTGATATTGGACTCATTTAGAGAGGCTCCCAGAAATAAAACCAGGAGAATAGCTTGGAGCTTTGTAAAATATTCCAGGCAAAGAAGAAGGTGGCAATTTCATTACTCTAAACAGGATTCTAATGTGGAAGCACTTTTTGAAATCTCTTCCAGCTCAGGTCTCCTGCTAAGAGAAGCTGAGAAGTAAAATCAGGAAAATGGCTTGGAGCTTTGTAAAATGTTCCAGGCAAAGAAGAATGTGGGAATTTCAATCCTCTAAACAGGATTCTAATGTGGAAGCACTTTTTGAAATCTCTGCAGCTCAGGTCTCCTGCTATGCAAAACATGCTTCAGTTCTGTCTCAGAAGCGAAAGAAAACCTCTAGATCGGAGGAAGTGCTTAACTCTTCTAACATCGCTAGAGGTAAAACAAAAGCCTGAAACAGTATTAAGAGCAATTCTACTAAAGTTTGAAAGCCTTACATCTTATTTCCATCATTTCTTTCAAGACACATGATATTGTACTCATTTAGAAAGAAGCCGACAAGTAAAACGAGGAAAATAGCTCGGAGCTTTGTAAAATGTTCCAGGCAAAGAAGAATGTGAGAATATCTTTCCTGTAAACAGGTTTCTCTTGTGGCTGTCTCTTTTACGTCTCTGCAGTATAGGTCTTTTTCTGTTGAAAACATGCTTCCGTACTGCTCAGAAGCAAAACAAGACCTCTTGCTCCGAGAAAGTGCTTAACTCTTCTACCATCGCTGGAGGTAAAACAGAAGGAAGAAACAATGTTAAGAGCAATCTTCTAAGGTTTGAAAGTGTGAAAGCCCTATATCTCTGTTCCAGCATTTCTTTGTGCTATTGGACTCATTTAGAGAGGCTCCTAGAAATAAAACCTGGAGAATAGCTTGGAGCTTTGTAAAATGTTCCAGGGACAGAAGATCCTGGGAATACCATTCCTACCACGTGGTTTTTAATGTGGAATCTCTTTTTGAAATCTTTGCAGCTCAGGTCTCCTGCTATGCAAAACATGCTTCAGTACTGCTCAGAAGGAAAAGAAAATTTCTAGCTTTTGAGAATCTGCTTACTCTTCTAACATCGCTAGAGGTAAAACAGAAGCCTGAAACAGTATTAAGAGCAATTCTACTAAAGTTTGAAAGCCTTACATCTTATTTCCAGCATTTCTTTCAAGACACATGATATTGTACTCATTTAGAAAGAAGCCGACAAGTAAAACGAGGAAAATAGCTCGGAGCTTTGTAAAATGTTCCAGGCAAAGAAGAATGTGGGAATTTCAATCCTCTAAACAGGATTCTAATGTGGAAGCACTTTTTGAAATCTCTGCAGCTCAGGTCTCCTGCTATGCAAAACATGCTTCAGTACTGCTCAGAAGCGAAAGAAAACCTCTAGATCGGAGGAAGTGCTTAACTCTTCTATCATCGCTAGAGGTAAAACAAAAGCCTGAAACAGTATTAAGAGCAATTCTACTAAAGTTTGAAAGCCTTACATCTTATTTCCATCATTTCTTTCAAGACACATGATATTGTACTCATTTAGAAGAGAAGCTGACAAGTAAAACGAGGAAAATAGCTCGGAGCTTTGCAAAATGTTCAGGGCAAAGAAGAATGTGGGAATATCTTTCCTGTAAGCAGGTTTCTCATGTGGAACCTCTTTTACGTCTCTGCAGTATAGGTCTTTTTCTGTTGAAACCATGCTTCCGTACTGCTCAGAAGCAAAACAAGACCTCTTGCTCCGAGAAAGTGCTTAACTCTTCTACCATCGCTGGAGGTAAAACAGAAGGAAGAAACAATGTTAAGAGCAATCTTCTAAGGTTTGAAAGTGTGAAAGCCCTATATCTCTGTTCCAGCATTTCTTTGTGCTATTGGACTCATTTAGAGAGGCTCCTAGAAATAAAACCTGGAGAATAGCTTGGAGCTTTGTAAAATGTTCCAGGGACAGAAGATCCTGGGAATACCATTCCTACCACGTGGTTTTTAATGTGGAATCTCTTTTTGAAATCTTTGCATCTCAGATCTCCTGCTATGCAAAACATGCTTCAGTACTGCTCAGAAGGAAAAGAAAATTTCTAGCTTTTGAGAATCTGCTTACTCTTCTAACATCGCTAGAGGTAAAACAGAAGCCTGAAACAGTATTAAGAGCAATTCTACTAAAGTTTGAAAGCCTTACATCTTATTTCCAGCATTTCTTTCAAGACACATGATATTGTACTCATTTAGAAGGAAAGCGACAAGTAAAACGAGGAAAATAGCTCGGAGCTTTGTAAAATGTTCCAGGCAAAGAAGAATGTGAGAATATCTTTCCTGTAAACAGGTTTCTCTTGTGGAACGACTTTTTACATCTCTGCAGTATAGGTCTTTTTCTGTTGAAAACATGCTTCCGTGCTGCTCAGAAGCGAAACAAGACCTCTTGCTCCGAGAAAGTGCTTAACTCTTCTATCAACACTAGAGGTATAACAGAAGCCGTAACAATGTTAAGAGCAAGTCTTCTAAGGTTTGAAGGTGTGAAAGCCTTATATCTCTGTTCCAGCATTTCTTACCAGACATATGATATTGT
This sequence comes from Florisuga fusca, assembly GCA_038090715.1. NCBI lineage: Eukaryota > Metazoa > Chordata > Aves > Apodiformes > Trochilidae > Florisuga > Florisuga fusca. The sequence goes on from JAAWXA010000051.1 coordinate 69,418, forward strand.
ACTCATTTAAAGAGAAGCTGAGAAGTAAAATCAGGAAAATGGCTCGGAGCTTTGTAAAATGTTCCAGGCAAAGAAGAATGTGGGAATTTCATTCCTGTAAACAGGATTCTAATGTGGAATCTCTTTTTGAAATCTTTGCAGCTCAGGTCTCCTGCTATGCAAAACATGCTTCAGTACTGCTCAGAAGCGAAAGAAAACCTCTAGATCGGAGGAAGTGCTTAACTCTTCTAACATCGCTAGAGGTAAAACAAAAGCCTGAAACAGTATTAAGAGCAATTCTACTAAAGTTTGAAAGCCTTACATCTTATTTCCAGCATTTCTTTCAAGACACATGATATTGTACTCATTTAGAAAGAAGCCGACAAGTAAAACGAGGAAAATAGCTCGGAGCTTTGCAAAATGTTCAGGGCAAAGAAGAATGTGGGAATATCTTTCCTGTAAGCAGGTTTCTCATGTGGAACCTCTTTTACGTCTCTGCAGTATAGGTCTTTTTCTGTTGAAAACATGCTTCCGTACTGCTCAGAAGCAAAACAAGACCTCTTGCTCCGAGAAAGTGCTTAACTCTTCTACCATCGCTGGAGGTAAAACAGAAGGAAGAAACAATGTTAAGAGCAATCTTCTAAGGTTTGAAAGTGTGAAAGCCCTATATCTCTGTTCCAGCATTTCTTTGTGCTATTGGACTCATTTAGAGAGGCTCCTAGAAATAAAACCTGGAGAATAGCTTGGAGCTTTGTAAAATGTTCCAGGGACAGAAGATCCTGGGAATACCATTCCTACCACGTGGTTTTTAATGTGGAATCTCTTTTTGAAATCTTTGCAGCTCAGGTCTCCTGCTATGCAAAACATGCTTCAGTACTGCTCAGAAGGAAAAGAAAATTTCTAGCTTTTGAGAATCTGCTTACTCTTCTAACATCGCTAGAGGTAAAACAGAAGCCTGAAACAGTATTAAGAGCAATTCTACTAAAGTTTGAAAGCCTTACATCTTATTTCCAGCATTTCTTTCAAGACACATGATATTGTACTCATTTAGAAGGAAAGCGACAAGTAAAACGAGGAAAATAGCTCGGAGCTTTGTAAAATGTTCCAGGCAAAGAAGAATGTGGGAATTTCAATCCTCTAAACAGGATTCTAATGTGGAAGCACTTTTTGAAATCTCTGCAGCTCAGGTCTCCTGCTATGCAAAACATGCTTCAGTACTGCTCAGAAGCGAAAGAAAACCTCTAGATCGGAGGAAGTGCTTAACTCTTCTAACATCGCTAGAGGTAAAGCAAAAGCCTGAAACAGTATTAAGACCAATTCTACTAAAGTTTGAAAGCCTTACATCTTATTTCCAGCATTTCTTTCAAGACACATGATATTGTACTCATTTAGAAAGAAGCCGACAAGTAAAACGAGGAAAATAGCTCGGAGCTTTGTAAAATGTTCCAGGCAAAGAAGAATGTGAGAATATCTTTCCTGTAAACAGGTTTCTCTTGTGGAACGACTTTTTACATCTCTGCAGTATAGGTCTTTTTCTGTTGAAAACATGCTTCCGTGCTGCTCAGAAGCGAAACAAGACCTCTTGCTCCGAGAAAGTGCTTAACTCTTCTATCAACACTAGAGGTATAACAGAAGCCAGAAACAATGTTAAGAGCAAGTCTTCTAAGGTTTGAAGGTGTGAAAGCCTTATATCTCTGTTCCAGCATTTCTTACCAGACATATGATATTCGACTCATTTAAAGAGAAGCTGAGAAGTAAAATCAGGAAAATGGCTCGGAGCTTTGTAAAATGTTCCAGGCAAAGAAGAATGTGGGAATTTCATTCCTGTAAACAGGATTCTAATGTGGAATCTCTTTTTGAAATCTTTGCAGCTCAGGTCTCCTGCTATGCAAAACATGCTTCCGTACTGCTCAGAAGCAAAACAAGACCTCTTGCTCCGAGAAAGTGCTTAACTCTTCTATCAACACTAGAGGTATAACAGAAGCCATAACAATGAAGAGCAAGTCTTCTAAGGTTTGAAGGTGTTAAAGCCTTATATCTCTGTTCCAGCATTTCTTACCAGACATATGATATTGTACTCATTTAAAGAGAAGCTGAGAAGTAAAATCAGGAAAATGGCTCGGAGCTTTGTAAAATGTTCCAGGCAAAGAAGAATGTGGGAATTTCATTCCTGTAAACAGGATTCTAATGTGGAATCTCTTTTTGAAATCTTTGCAGCTCAGGTCTCCTGCTATGCAAAACATGCTTCAGTACTGCTCAGAAGGAAAAGAAAATTTCTAGCTTTTGAGAATCTGCTTACTCTTCTAACATCGCTAGAGGTAAAACAGAAGCCTGAAACAGTATTAAGAGCAATTCTACTAAAGTTTGAAAGCCTTACATCTTATTTCCAGCATTTCTTTCAAGACACATGATATTGTACTCATTTAGAAAGAAGCCGACAAGTAAAACGAGGAAAATAGCTCGGAGCTTTGTAAAATGTTCCAGGCAAAGAAGAATGTGAGAATATCTTTCCTGTAAACAGGTTTCTCTTGTGGAACGTCTTTTTACATCTCTGCAGTATAGGTCTTTTTCTGTTGAAAACATGCTTCCGTACTGCTCAGAAGCAAAACAAGACCTCTTGCTCCGAGAAAGTGCTTAACTCTTCTACCATCGCTGGAGGTAAAACAGAAGGAAGAAACAATGTTAAGAGCAATCTTCTAAGGTTTGAAAGTGTGAAAGCCTTATATCTCTGTTCCAGCATTTCTTTGTGCTATTGGACTCATTTAAAGAGAAGCTGAGAAGTAAAATCAGGAAAATGGCTTGGAGCTTTGTAAAATGTTCCAGGCAAAGAAGAATGTGGGAATTTCAATCCTCTAAACAGGATTCTAATGTGGAAGCACTTTTTGAAATCTCTGCAGCTCAGGTCTCCTGCGATGCACAACATGCTTCAGTACTGCTCAGAAGCGAAAGAAAACCTCTAGATCGGAGGAAGTGCTTAACTCTTCTAACATCGCTAGAGGCAAAACAGAAGCCTGAAACAGTATTAAGAGCAATTCTACTAAAGTTTGAAAACCTTACATCTTATTTCCAGCATTTCTTTCAAGACAAATGATATTGTACTCATTTAGAAGGAAAGCGACAAGTAAAACGAGGAAAATAGCTCGGAGCTTTGCAAAATGTTCCAGGCAAAGAAGAATGTGAGAATATCTTTCCTGTAAACAGGTTTCTCTTGTGGAACGTCTTTTTACATCTCTGCAGTATAGGTCTTTTTCTGTTGAAAACATGCTTCCGTGCTGCTCAGAAGCGAAACAAGCCCTTTAGCTCGATAATATGCTTAACTCTTCTATCAACACTAGAGGTATAACAGAAGCCAGAAACAATGTTAAGAGCAAGTCTTCTAAGGTTTGAAGGTGTGAAAGCCTTATGTCTCTGTTCCAGCATTTCTTACCAGACATATGATATTCGACTCATTTAAAGAGAAGCTGAGAAGTAAAATCAGGAAAATGGCTTGGAGCTTTGTAAAATGTTCCATGCAAAGAAGAATGTGGGAATTTCATTCCTGTAAACAGGATTCTAATGCGGAATCTCTTTTTGAAATCTCTGCATCTCAGGTCTCCTGCTATGCACAACATGCTTCAGTACTGCTCAGAAGGAAAAGAAAACTTCTAGCTTTTGAGAAACTGCTTACTCTTCTAACATCGCTAGAGGTAAAACAGAAGCTTGAAATGGTATTAAAAGCAATTCTTCTAAGGTATGAAGGTGTGAAAGCCTGATATCTCTTTTCCAGCATTTCTTTCCAGACAAATGATATTGTACTCATTTAAAGAGAAGCTGAGAAGTATTCCAGGAAAACAGCTTGGAGGTTTGGAAACTGTTCCAAGCACAGAAGAATGTGTTAATATCTTTCCTGTAAGCAGGTTTCTCATGTGGAACCTCTTTTTACATCTCTGCAGTTCAGTTCTGCTGCTATGGAAAACATGCCCTAAGACTGATGAGAAGTGAAACAAAACCTTTAGTTTCGAGGAACTGCTTAACTCTGCTAACATCGCTAGAGGTAAACAGAAGCCTGAAACAATGTGAAGAGCAATTGCTTTCAAGTTTGAAAGTGTGAAATCCCTCTATATCTGTTCCAGCAATTCTTTCCAGAGAAATGAGATTGGACGCATGTAGAAGGAAGCTAAAAGTAAAACCAATAACTTAGGGCTTTATAAATATGCCAGGGACAGAAGAATATGGGATTATCATTCCTGTCAGCTGGTTTCTACTGTTGGAGCTCTGTGTGAATTTCCCGCTATTTAGGTCTTTTGTTATGCAAAACATGCATTAGGAATGCTGAAAAGGGAATAAAAAAAAGAAACACCTCTCGCTCCTACGATTTAACTTTTCTAACACCGCCCCACGTAAAAGAGAAGAGGAAAGCAGTATTAACAGCAATTGCTTCATAGCTTGAAGGTTTCAGATTTTGATAACTCTCTTCCAGCCAGGAACACGATGATGGTACCATTGATATTGATGCTGACAAGGAGAAAACTAGGAAATATTAAACTGTAAAAGAAGATAGAGTGAAAAAAGGAATATGGGTGTATCGTTCCTGTCAGCGTGTTTCTACTGTGGGAGCTCTTCTCGCCATCCATTCTTTTTAGGTCTGCTGATTTGAGAAACATTCCTTAGCAATCCTACAAGGCAAAGTTAAGAAGGTATTTCAAGGACACTTTTTAACTCTTTTAACACGGCCCACATAAAAGAGATGCCCGAAGCACTATTAATAGCAATTGCCATAAGGTTTGAGGGTTTTACAGCATCATATCTCTCTTCTAGCATTTGTTTCCAGACACAGGATGTGTTAGAGAGAAATGGATAAGAGCTTAGAGATTTCTAAATGTTCTAGGGACCAAGGAGGATGACAGCCGAGGGGTGGTACATTTGACGTTTTTGGTACAATGCAAACCCTTAGCCTGATTGTATGTGGTGCTCTTGGTAGGCTTCCATGTGAGGATTAGGGTCAGCAGAAGCTTTTAGTGGTCACTCTTTCCATGTTTTTGTAAGTTGCATTCGTTCGGTGATTTTGGCGGCCTGTTGAGAAACGGTGGAAGAGTGGCTGCCAAGAAGTGGTACATTACAGGTTCTTGGTAAAATGGAAACCTGAAGGCCGATTGTTGGTGGTGCTTTGGGTAGGGTTCCATGTAACAGTTAGAGTCAGCAAAAGTTTCCAGTGGTCACTGCATATTTTTGCTTTTGCCATACATTCGGAGTTTTAGAAGCCCTATTGAGCATCAGTGGGAGAGTGGCCACTGAGGGGTAGTACATTCAAGGTTCTTGGTAAAATGCAAACCCTTAGCCAAATTGTTGGTGGTACTGTTAGTAGGGTTCCATGTGAGGATTAGGGTCAGCAAAATTTTTCAGTGGTCACTCTTTGCATTTTTTTTGCCAGTCACATTTGTTTGGGTTTTTTGGAGCGCTCTTGAGCAACAGTTGCGAGAGGGGCCGCCGAGGCCTTTTACGTTTGAGGGATTTGGTAAAATGAAAACCCATAGCTGGATTGTTGGTGGTGCTCTTTGTAGGGTTCTATGTGAGGGTAAGGGTCAGCAAAAGTTTTCCGTGGTCACTCTTTGCATGTTTTTGCCAGTCACAATCGTTCGGGGTTTTGGGAGCCCTATTTAGCAACAGTGTGAATGGCTTCTGAGGGGTGGTAAATTCGAGATTCTTGGTAAAATGCAAATCCTTTGCCAAATTGTTAGTGGTGCTGTGAGTAGGGTTCATGTGAAGGTTAGGGGTAACAAAAGTTTCAGTGGTCACTCTTTGCATGTTTTTGCCAGTCACATTAATTTGTAGTTTTGGGAGCCGTGTTGAGCAACATTGGGAGAGTGGCTTCTGGGGGATGGTACATTCGACGTTCTTGGTAAAATGCAAACCCTTAGCCGGATTGTCGTGGTGCTCTGGGTAGGGTTCCATGTAAGGATTAGGGTCAGCAAACTTTTTCATTGGTCACTCTTTGCATGTTTTTTGCCAGTCGCATTTGTTCAGTTTTGGGAGCCCTATTAAGCAACAGTGGGAGACTGGCTGCCGAGGGGTGGTACATTCGAGGTTTTTATTAAAATGCAAACCCATAGCCAGATTGTTGGTGGTGGTGTGGGTGTGGTTCCATATGACGGTTAGGGTCAGGAAAAGTTTTCAGTGGTCACTCTTTTCATGTTTTTGCCAGTCACATTAATTTGGAGTTTTGGAAGCCCTATTGAGGAAAAGATGGAGAGTGGCTTCTGAAGGGTGGTACATTCAAGGTTCTTGGTAAAATGCAAACCCTTAGCTTGATTATTGGTGGTGCTGTGGGTAGGGTGGCATGTGGGTGTTAGGGCCAGCAAAAGTTTTCAGTGGTCACTCTTTGCATTTTTTTGCCAGTCCCGTCTGTTTTGAGCTTTGAGAGCCCTATTGAGGAAAATTGGACAGTGGCGGTCGAAGGGTGGTATGTTGAGGTTTTTGGTAAAATGCAAACCCACAGTCCAGTTCTTGGTGGTGCTGTAGGTAGGGTGGCATGTGAGGGTTAGGGCCAGCAAAAGTTTGTTCGGACCACCACCGACAATCAGACTATGGGTTTTCACTTTACCAAAACCCTGCAGTATACCACCCCTCTGCAGCCACACCTCAGTTTTGCTCAATAGGGCTCCCAAAGCTCCAAACAAACAAGACTGGCAAAAAAATGCAATGAGTGACCACTGAAAGCTTTTTGCCCAAAGAGGGACGCAATCCTTGTATAACTGCTGAAGTCTACACAGCAAAAATGTTCGTGTGAAGGTGGGGGGAAGCTGGCCGAGAACGTGGTCACCCCAGCACAGGAACACATACTTCGCAGGATCTTAAAGTGGAAAAGCGGTTAGCACAGATTTAAAGAGAAAAGCCTAGCGCTAGGTAAGGGAAAAACCTGGGGTGGGCCCCCCAGGCAGTCAGATGGGAGAAATGACAGTACAAAATGGAATAGCCAGTGGTGAAACTTCTACATATTTTCTCTATGAGAAGGACAATCCCATGAGGATGGAGACAGGCGGGCGATAAACTGAGGGGATACCCTCTCCAAGAGCGGGATACATTATGAGAATGGCAGTCTGAAGCAGCTGCTACAGTGGGCCAAAGAGAGAGCCTTGATCCCCACTGTCAGTATAGCTTTCAAGCTGGAAACATGGGAAGAAATTGGGAAATCCCTATGGGATGGAATTAGCAAAGGATTTAAGGAGGCTGGAAAATTAGCCATGTTATGGAGACTGATTCAAGGCACAATAAAAGAAATGAGAAGTGAGAGGGCGGCAGCAGTTAAGTTTGCTTCCTTAACGCCTGATTTACCAGTACCAACGAATGCTCAAAATATGGACTTGACCTCTACACAGTTATTTGAGACACCTAAAATACCCTCACCAGCTACTGCAGGGGCTATTCAAGTTGGCTGATTCAAGTTCAGCCAACTGTGCCATTTGATCCTGGGGTCCTGCCGAAAAATCGAAATGGGACCAAGAAGCAGGGTCAGGGCCGACCGAAAACACCACCACTGGAGTCACCAGAGGACCCAGGGGGAGGCAGGCCGTAGGGCACGGGTGACCAATCTCAGAGTGCAGACCCTTCCTCCTGCTCTCCAGCTTGTTTGTCGCGGCTCCCGGCCACTCCGCTGCTTCCTTCCTCCCCCCCCACAGCCGCATGATTTATCTTCTCGACCAGTGTTACCGCCAATCTGTCCTCTGCTTCCCCTGTCAACACCAACAATGACTGCTCAACTAAGGGAACTGCTGAAAAAACTGAAAGAATTGGAGACCAAGGCTGAGTATACCCCTGAACAAACCCCTAGTTTTTGCTCTGGGGAACATCCCGAACAACCCAGGTGCACTAATTCATTTTTACCTCCTGATCTGTTCCCTATTCCTACTTCTACTTCTCTTAACCCTTTAACACTCACTGCTCCATCTCCTCCATGTCCAGCATGGGGAGGGGAGGGTGGGAGTGTGGATCCGTTAACTAGATGGAAGGGAATTACTCGAAATGCTATAGTTAAAGGAGTAAGACAAAAACACAGTCATGAGAATGAGCATGCTTTTTCGGAGGTTGAGAATTGCTGTTCGGAGGTTGGGAGCTGTGCCTGCTACAGAAAGCATCCCCACTCCCTTACTCCTGCCTCTGCAGCCGCTTCTCGTCACCCCTCTCCCCTCACTCAAGGGCATAACTCAGATACAACCGGTGAGCTTCATCAGCATGTCTGCTGTCTCTACCCCAACAGACACTGGTGGTCAGAAAGTGGTGGGGGGAAAAAAAAAAAAAAAAGTGTGGGGGAGAAGAGCATTAATGAGTACACAACAACACTTTCGTTCAAAATGCTCAATACAACAATTCAGCCAAAAATGTAATGAAAAATTTGAAATTTGGGCTACAGCTCAGACTGGAGAAATGGCTAAACATGTATGTAAACATCTGACTTGTTGCTTTGCTGTAATGAGTGTTCTTCAGAACATTAAAACAGATAATGGTCTGGCTTATGTTAGCTACGGGGTAAGGCCCTTCATGAAAACCTGGGGTATGAATCATTCTACAAGTATAGCGCAGCCTCCTACGGGACAATCTATTGTAGAGAGGGCTCATCAAACATTAAAACATTATTTAGAAAAGCATAAGGGCCTCCTTGGCATTCAAGAACTTCTTTCTAAGGTTCTGTTTGTTTTAAACCATTTGTCTGTCACCGGAGACCGGGAGGAACCCCCAATTGTTATACATCATCAGGAAATATGAACTGAGCAACAAGCAAAGCCTCAAATGATCGTAAACTATTGCGATCCTTGTACTGGTTGTTGGCTAGGACCTGTACCTGTATTGTTTAATGGGCGAGGCTACTTTTGTGTTTCCACAGATAAAGGGCCAGTGTGGGTTCCCAGTTGCTTTTTGAAGCCCATACTGAACGTCAGAAGCCAGCATGCAGAAGACATGGATAATACTGTCCTCCATCATCTGCCTATCGGCAACACCGTTGACGATGGATCCCAAGAAAAAGATGTGGGTTACCTGGTTGACTCAAGCAGGCACACAGGAGTTTTGTGTTGCAGTGGCTTCTGCCACTGGTTCTTTTAGAACATGTTTATTAGGGTTGCCATATTTAGACGTGAATAGTTTTAGTAATTACAGTACAGGCTCATGTATCAAGGTTGATCAAATAGCAGAGTGTGTAGTAAAGTTAATATAAGGCTTGAATGCTAGTTTGTCATAGGATCCTTGGGAACTCAGTTTATTTGGATCGCAATCAGTGGGCAATAAATCTTGAAATTGGATACAAATATGTTTTTGTCTTTGGTGAGACTATAGCAAGGGGCTGAACATACAGGCCTGGAAGGTTAGTAGGCACTCAGTCTGTTCCATAGCCAGCATGGAATTGGACTGGGACCGATGTGTCCTTGTCCTATAGTTTTAGGGATCCCTGAGACTGCCCATCTGTGGTGACAACGTTGAGTGAATCTGCTAGATTTGCTTTAGCAATTTTAAGTGCCTGAAGAAATTTTAAGTGCCTGCAATCTTAACTTGCAAAATTAGCCTGTTGGTTAGAAAAATAAGATGTTTTTTGTTTCTTCATTTTCCTTTTTGCCTCTTTCCTTCACAGGGCCTCCTCAAAGGCCATCAATGAAATATGGCTTGTTCAAAAACAAAAAGGGGGAATCGTGGGGTTTTTCCATAGAAGCAGACATGTACTGAACAAGCCATGTTCTGGAATGGGTTAATGAAATGACCTTGGCGTGGAGATAACAACTGAACTGGCTTTGTAGCAAAAACAAGATAACGGGTCACAGCAGAAGCAAATATTTTTCAGTTTGGATGGTCCAGCAGGGGTGTGGACAATAGCCTTTAACCACTTAGTTTAATTGTCAGGAATGTGATCACCACATAATGACCAATCAATGAATGTTCTATATTTAGTAACACGCTTGAGAGTATATAAGCATTGCTATGGAGATGAACAAACAAGTTTGCTTCAATCACATTGGTTGTGCTGACAATTTACTCCATGCCCCCCCCGCCACAAGTGACCACTGCAAGCTTTTGCTGGCCCTAACCCTCCCATGGAACCCTACCCACAGCACCACCAACAATCGGCCTACAGGTTTGCATTTTACCAAAAACCTCGATTATAATACCCCTTGGTGGCCACTCTCCCACTGCTGCTCAGTAGTGCTCCTCAAACTCTGAACAAACGGGATTGGCAAAAAAATGCAAAGAGTGACCACTGAAAACTTTTGCTGGCCCTAACCTTCCCATGGAACCTTACCCACAGCACCACCAACTATCTAGCTTTAGTACCAAAACCACAAACAGTTGAGCCCTTGGTCACTCGTCTGACTTTCTATTTCAAAATTTCTCACTTAACTTCATAACGCAATTTAAACCATTCTGGATTCATATAATTTTGATACAACTTGATTATCAATGCTTTAAAACATTTAACAGCTCTGTATGTTTATAAAATAATCCACTCACTTTTTTGTAGGTAAGTGGATTAGCATTTTGTTTGGCAACAAAACAAAATGCTCCTTGGCATGGTGGTACCTGTTAGACAACCAAACGTCCCTGAGGGGACCGAACTGGACTAAGACGTGGACAGGGAGGAGGAGGATGAGGAAGAAGAAGAGGAGGAAGAAATGGAGGAAGAAGAATAAGCGGAAGAAGGAGAAGAAGAAGAGGAGGAGGACGAAGAGGAGGAGGAAGAAGAAGATGAAGAAGATGAAGAAGAGGAAGAGGAGGAAGAAGAGGAAGAGGAAGAGGAAGAGGAAGAGGAAGAGGAAGAGGAAGAGGAAGAGGAAGAGGAAGAGGAAGAAGAAGAAGAAGAAGAAGAAGA
>JAAWXA010000051.1:80242-149322 GCA_038090715.1 Florisuga fusca
GAGGGGGAGGGGGAGGGGGAAGGGGAGGGAAAGAGGAGGAAGAAGATTGAAGGAGGAGGAGGAGCTGTGCTCCTGAGTGTGCAGCTGCAGCCACAAGGGAGCAGCTCAGGTCACACTGCACCCGAGGAGTGATTCCCCTTCTGGCACTACAAGGAACACCCCACACACACACGCAAAAGCGGAAAAGGCCACAAACAGAGAACGACATCCCCCAGGCCAGAGCTGGGCAGCACCATTTGCTTTTTTTCCCCACCATGTTTCTGCCAATACCATCAAGTTCCTGAGCTTCCCGGCACACAGAGGCAGACATTCCCATTGTGAGGGACAAAGGTGCCTCCTGCTCTTTAACCCCCATTTCCAGCTGATCTTACCAGGTCAGAGCCACTCACTGCAGTCTGGGACCTCGACCCCAGCCCTGGGACAGCATCACCAAATCCATATTTTCACATAAGATTGAATGAAGAATCCAACGTGTCCCCTGGTCCCAGGGATATTCCTGCCGCTGTCCCTCGGGTGTGTCCCAGGGTAAGCAGCAGCCAGGACTCTCCCGGCCTCCCAGGCACCATAGGTGAAACTGCCAGGGGGATGGAGGGCCTTCAAAGGACATGACAGAGCCATGCAGTCCTGATGGTCAAGGGGGTGGGATGATCAGGGCCTCCCCCAGCGAGGCAGATCTCTGCCCTTCTTGGGGCAGGCTGGAGGTGAGGCCCCTCCAGGTGACCTCCAGGACAAAGGGGAGCCAGGAGAGACTCACTGCCCACCACCCCATAACTGATGTCACTCAGTGCTCCCACCTCAGAAGCAGCTGATGTCACTGTTCCCTTTCTCAGTTATTCAGCCCAAAGTAGCTCAGGGTGGGGGTAGGAGAGACCTCACAGGCCACCCAGTTCTGCAGAGAGAGTTGGGATGTTGGGGTTCCCCAAACCATGGAGCAGAATCACCCCAAAGCAGGGACTCACCCCTTGATGTCTGTGCACTCTGCCACCAGTACCAGGCAAATCTGGGGGCTTTGAGCATCATCTCCTCCAACACCTTCAAAGGAACTGGGGCAGATGCACACAATCAAAACCAACACCCTGCTGGGGGGCTCTGTGGCCTGGCCCCCAGGGTTCAAGGAGAGGAGCCTGACACTGAAATTATTGAGATGATGCAGGAAGGTGTCACCATCAATCAGGAAGCAGCCAAAACCTGCTAGGGGCAGCATCTGTTTGGCCATGAGCTCCAAGTCCCCGCCTCCAACAGGCAGTTATCTCCAAGCCCCTGCTCAGCTCAGAAACCGCCAGAAAAGATCCTTGTCTCTGCTCAGTGATCTGGGCAAACCAAACCCTAGAGAACAGAACCGCTCTCTGTCACTGCCTCTCCACCCTCCCAGGGGAACAGAAAAGGCAAATAAGAAAGAGAGGCTTCCAGGTTGGAAGCTAAAATGAAAAATAGAGATTTATACAAAACCTCCTTATAAAAAAAAGTCTCCAGAAGGCCCTGATGGCAGAGCCACCTCAGGAGCAGGGGCCAGAGATGTCCCAGCACCTGATGGAGCCAGGTCCTGCAGAGCCCATGGTAAGCTGGAAACAAGGAGCACCAGAGCCTCTGCCAGAATTCTCCAGAGAAGTGAGGAGAAGAAGGGAGAAGGAAAGAATGGGCTTGCCCACCCTCCTGGCTTTTATAGGGCATGACAGGAATCCTGACTCTAATCCTGGAAGTGCACCCACACTTTGAGCAAACCCATGCAGTGGCTCAGGCAGCACCAGAATTTCATGCCATGGTTAGCAGAAAAGCCACTGGGGATGCAGCCCAAAGGTCCTCTGCTCCTCACCCACAACCCCACAGGGCTCCCATCAAGCAAGCAGCTCCCACAGTCCCCCCTGCCCCCCCAGCCACAGAAAACTGCCCATGAACACTGGTTTTCAGGCAAACTTCAAGCATTCATCTCCACTGCCAGGGCAAAGGAGAGAAAGCAAAGCAGAATGTCACATCACATCACATCACATCATCACATCACATCACATCATCACATCACACCACTTCTTCCCAACCACACAAAGGATTTCCATACCTGGACAGGGAAGGGAGCTGCCAGGAGGTAAATGCTACTCAAGAGAGCTGCTTTCCTACCCCTAGAGCTCTCTTCTAGTAAGGAACCCCACTCCAGGTGTTCTGGGGTGAGGGTTTGTGTGCTGCAGCTCCTCCACCCCTTACAGCACCCAGGACTTGATGGCCCTGATGGGACCCCCCAGCCTAGAACAGGGGGATCAGTGTAGATGAGGCTTGGAGCAACTTGGGCTGGTGGGAGATGTTCCTGCCCATGGCAGGAGTGTGGAACCAGATGAGTTTTAAGGTCCTTTCCCACCCTAACCAGTCTGGAATTCTCTGAACTGGGAGCATCCCACATCACTGATGTTTGGAGTTGGCTCACAGCAGGGAGAGGGCAAATTCTCACCCCTGCAGTTTGTGCTGAGGCCAAGAGTGAATACCAACATGAGGGGTTTGCTCAAGCCAGGAGGAGCTGAAGCCACAGAAAAAGTCACAGCACCAAACCCCCCTCAGGCAATCATGCCAAATGGAAGATATTTTTAGAGAAACTCCCCCCAGTTGTTTGAGCCTGACACAGGGTTTGGTGGAAGAGATGTGTGAGGGATGCAGGATGCTGTAGGGATGCAGAGGGGATGCTGCAGGACGCAGAGGGTTTCAGAAGGCATCTTGCAGGAGACATTCTCATCTCTCTGCTATGCAAAGAGTGTTTGGCTCTCAGATTGACTGAAACCTGCCACTTCATTTCCCCTGAAACTTTCTGGAGAAAACAAGTTCTTATCTCACCAGAAACCCTGACCACAGCTTCTGGGCTGCCTGGGAGGAATAAGCAGCTCTTGTAAATCACCAGTGGCACAACCAACCTCAGACAGCTGTTCCCAGGGCTGCTCTGGGGGGCTGAGCCCCTGGCACCCTCTGCAGCTGCACCCAGGGTCCTGTGAAGGGGAGAGCTGTGGGTTTGCTCCCTGTGAGCTGAAAAAGGGAAACATGAGGGGAGGAGGCACAACCCAGGGGGGGTTAACAGGAGCCAAGACTCTCTCACTAGGACTTTGAGCAGCCCTCTAATAAGGTACTGCTGCAGCCCACCAAACATCTGGTACATCTGCATTGTAAATCCCCCTACTCCTGCAGCAGCAGCAGTGTCTCTGCCTCCTGCCCCAGCCCCAGAGCAGCTCAGGGGGATGGTGAGCAGAAGAACAGAGTTCAGTTCCCCTCTCCTGCCTCTGCCCTCATGGTCAGGTCCTGCCATGCCTGCACATGCTCTTGGAGGCAGCTCCTCTGCCCATTCCACGATGTCCCCTGTGGATGCCACCACAGGCTGCCACCTCACTCAGCCATGGTCCCTTCATCACGGCACAGAGCCCAGCCACCACACAGGGCAGAAATTGATCAGCAGTTCATCAGAAACCTCCACACCCTCCTTTTATTCCACCACTTGTCAGCTTTTCCTCACGGAGGGGCATGGAGGCATTCAGGGGCTCAAGAGTGCAGGAAGGGGCTGCACGGGGGCAGTGGTTGTCTGGGGGCTTTTGGTGAGGGTGTGAATTAAAGCAGTGTTGAAGGTTGAATGGGGCTTGGAGCAACCTGGGCTGGTGGGAGGTGTCCCTGCCCATGGCAGGGGCGTGGCACTGGATGAGCTTTAAGGTTTCTTCCAGCCCAAACCATTCTATGATTCTATGGTTCCACAGCATGGCAGGTACACCCCACCCCCCACACACACACACACTGATCCCTCAGGAGCTCTTCACTCCATCACAGCAAGGTGCCAGGACTCCAGCAGTTAAAGCAGGGATGCACAAATCCCTCATCCGCACATATCAGGGAAGGAAGTGACCAGGAAGCAAAGGATGGGGATTTTGAGTTTAGTCAGAACACTGCAGTAATGTAGTGGAAAATATTTTTCTGCCATGCTCTCGTTCTCATGACATGCCAGGTTTGTCTTGCTGTATTAAAGAAAGGCGCCGAGTGTGGGAAGTGTGAACTAATGCTGACACACTGGGAAGGTGGTGATAACTTGAGATCACACCACGGTGTTCATCAAACTCCCAACTCAACAGGGGGGTGAGCAAGTACAGTGGAAAAAAAAAGGATATAATTGGTTTTTAAGAAAAAACCCAAACCAAACAGCTGTGAGACAACCTCATCAGCACATGGTATTTAGGAACAGACATTCACCTCCTCTCAACCTTTAAAAGCAGCCTTTCCTCTTCCTCCCCTTTCACTCAGGATTTCTCCTCCACCTTTTCCCCACTCGCCAAAATCACTAATGCTTCCCCATCAAGAGCTGTCTGTGCTGCTCACCTTGATGCACCACCCTGAGAGATGCTCTGTCCCCTCACCACCATCCTGTCCCTGCATCACCATCCTATCCCCACAATTCCATGAGACAGCAGCTGGTGTTATTTGCTAGAAATGTTTCCCAGCAGCAAAATCTCCCTGTGAGAATCTCCCTGGGTCCCTCCCTCATTTCTTGTTGCTCCTGGGATAGCCCTGCTGGGAGGTGTCTGGACCTGAGCATCCCCAGGGCTGGTGCAGCCAGAGCTGACCATGAGCGTCGAGCTGGGATGTGCTGGAGGTGGCTGCCCTGTTGTTTTGGGCTCTGGCAGGCACAGAGCTGCTTCCTTGCTTGGGAAGGATTTTCCTGGATTCAGGAGAGCCTCACCAGTGTGGTGGTCCCATCACTGAGCTTGGTGGGAGGTTTCTCAAGTGGCAAGAATAAGAGATTGAGCAGCAATATGGTGGCCACATTTGGCTTGCTGCATGCCATAGGAAACCAGGGGGGATCAATAAAACCCTGGTTTATTTTTTTTCTGATTCCTCCCATAAGTGTAACTTCTGGCAACCAACACAACCCCTTCCTCACTTGTCACCACTGGATATTCAGAGTTACAGATGTGGAAACCAAGCATGGGTATTGGAGTGGAGAGAGGCTGAGGGCTGCCAGAGGAGCTGCTCCCCAGCCCGTGCCTTGGTGGTAGCTTCACCCAGCCAGCTGAAACCAAACAGGGGTAAACCTGAGGATGTCCCAGGGCCCTTGATTCCTAACAACCAGAACCTCTTGGGTGTGCTTGGCATCCCCCCTCACGCAATGATGTGGGAAACACGTGTGTTCCAGAGGGGCACAAACACTCGTGCACAATCACAGTGCCCCTTACACCTCTTGCTGCAGTGTGACAGCTTCATCTGCAAGCATGAAACCCTCCATTTAGCCTCACCTCTTCCTGGGCAGTTCTTCCCTCCCACCTGGGACACAGAAAACCATCACAGCCAGAGAATACAGCTGGACAGCAAAAAAACTGGCATTTTGTTGGACCAAAGCAGCACCTCTGATAATGTCCTCCACACCTTCCTAACCATTCTAGCTGTGCACCAGGTGTGTTGGTGTCTGTGTGCATCAGTGGTGAGCCAAACCCCATGCTTTAGATCCACACAAAGGGAGGGATGGAACAGCATTGGATGGAACAACAGAAACAATGGACAATTTCCAGTTTTAATTCAGCTCAGTAAAACTTGAGTTCTGGGAAGATCTGTAGTATTTTACCCAAAAAAATGACATCTCAGAAGGTTCTGTGAGGGTTTGTCTCACACTTGAGTCCAAGTCAGTTGATGCAGCCATCATTAAGCAAAGAGGTTTGAGGAGAAAGAAACAAAACTGGAATCAACACCAGGGTGGAGGCACCTGGCCACTTCTCATAGAGGTTTTTGGGCTGAGGTTGGGTTTGGGCACAGCTTTTGGTTACTTGTTAATTTATCCACAGCCAGCCCTAACACATCATGATTGCAAAGACTTTTAAAGTCTGGAAAAAAAAAAAGACTCAGGGGAACTTTTTTCATCCTCAAGAGTTGCTGTTTGAGTAGTTTGTTTGAGGTCAAGGAGTTGTCAAATCTCCCCAACTTCCTCTGATGTTCTAGCAAATTTACCAAGAATGAGTAACACTACATGCAAGAAATGAAAGATTATGGTCTTCAGAAGAACTGGGATCAGAAAAACAGACCAAAGATTAATAGCTTGGTGTATTCACACTTTTTCTGTTGCATTTACTAGACTAGGGGAGGGTTTTTTTTTTTTTTTTTTTTTTTTTTTTTTTTTTTTTTTTTTTTTTTTTTTCTCTTTTACTTTTTTACTTTTTTTTCCGCATAGTTGAGCACAGATTTAGAAGACTGAGTATCTGATAAAGAGGGATATAAGCTGCAAGGCAGCTACATAAATCCTGACTCCCATGCACACCAGGTGCATCGCTTCATATTAACGCCCTGCTGAGCACTGTTGCCCATAAACAAGGATATTTGGAGGCATTAGGAGTTTAGACAACAAATCCCAGTGTCTTGTGTGAAAGGGAACTACACTGAATAACCTTCTTTATCCTTTTGCAAGCCATGGGATGAAGATCCAGGTAAGAGGACACAGGAGGCTGAAAATTGCCCCAGCTCATGGCTGGTGAGAATCTCCAGACCATTTCTCCAGCTCTGTTTCAGCCTGACCTGGCTCTGCAAAGATGGACAGACCTGACAGACATTTCAGAGTTTGTCATCTCTAAATCCCTATAGAATCAATCAGGTCAAGAAATCCATGCACATCTCCGCCACAGGACTGAGTGCCCTGGAAGCCCAAACCCTCCAAGGCACTGCATTGTACAATTTACTGCACACTAAACCATTGCTGAGGCTTTAGTCATCAGTTTCTGTCTATTCTTACTAAAAGTGTTGCAGGTGGGCACGGAATCATACAATCATTAAGGCTGGAAAAGATTTCTAATCCAACTGTCAACCCAAGACAAAAGACATGAAAAAACCTCCGCGTTTTCCAGGTGGTATTTCATAAACAATCTCTAACTCACTTCCTGTTAAATCCAGCTTTTCCAAATATATTTCCATGCCTGTCCAGCTGGTGCCTAAACAGCAATGAGATAGCTAAGCTGGGAAGAGCACTGGCACCAGTTTGCACCAGGCAGAGGCAGAGGATTTGCACCCATGGCTGCCTTCCAGGAAAGCAGAGACAGAGCATTGCAGGGAGCATGTGAAGGACACCTGGGTGTGGAGATGGGGGCAAGGATCAGCAGGAGAGAACAAGGGGCGCAGACCAGGCAGCTCAGCACAACTGGCAGATCACATCAGGAGCAGCTCTAGTGGCTCTGATAAGGACAGCAAAAGATAAGGGGCAGAAATGTGGTGGCTGCCTCAGGTCTCTCAGTCCATCCCCACGCGATCTCTCTGCCTGGGAAACAATCAAACCCAGAACCTGAAACTCATTGCAATGGTCTCAGAACCATAGAATCCCAGACTGGTTTGGGTTGGAAGGAACCTTAAAGCTCATCCAGTTCCAACCCCCCCTGGATGAGCAGGGACACCTCCCACCAGCCCAGGTTGCTCCAAGCCCCATCCAACCCTTCAGCTCTGCCAGGGATGGAGCAGCCACAGCTTCTCTGGGAAACCTGGGCCAGGGGCTCAGCACCCTCACAGGGAAGAATTTCTTCCAACTATCTCATCTCCATCTTCCTTCTTTCAGCTTGAAATTGTTCCTCCTCAGCCTATCACTCCCTGTCCTTGCCCAAAGTCCCTCCCCACCTTTTCTGGAGACCCTTCAGGTACTAGAAGATGCTCTAAGGTCTCCCTGGAGCCTTCTTGCTATGAACATGAACAAAGAATCATGACATGAGCTCCTTTCCAGTGCAAAACCGCCCCCAGGACTGGGCTCAGCCCCTGAGAAGTGTTTGTAAAGAAATGGAGCCTCCATTAGGGCAGTGAAGGTGCAGCAGGGAGCATAGATATCTTCCTCACTTTTCTCCCTCTTAAAAGACACACAGGTTTTTATTATATAACACTCACCCCAGTAATTAACCAGTTTGAAGATGATCTGAGATTACTTTGAAACTGGTGTATGAATTAACTTCTAAGCTGGAGCAGAAGTGGAAATTGGTCAAGTCTCTTCCAGGCAAGTCTAGCAGATATCACCATCTGAAACAATTAGTACAATAATAGCTCTTATTTTAAGATGTTATTAAATGTGCAAATTGGAGATGGAATAATTGATAGAGATGGTTGGATGTCCCACTGGCACTGGTAGGAAACTCTCTGGGACAAGGCAGCAAAGGCATAATGCAAGTGTGGATGGAGGGGAACCACCCTCCAGGTGAGCAGCTCCAGAGGGGAGGAAAAGCAGAACCTGGAGCAAGAGAAACAGTAGAAAAGGGGTTGGGATGTGTGAGATGAGCCAGGTGTGGGGCCAGGGCAGGCTTAGTTCAGACCCTTCCCATCTCCTGCTCCTGTCACTCCCTTCTGCTCCCTCTGCAGGAGCTTGGCTGTTTACACCACTGTGAGCCCCGGCTCCAGGTTTGGCCCTTGGTCTGTGCAGAAGAAGTGGCACAGCAAACAGAAACCATTTCTCACTTCTCCATCATCTTCAGATGAACTGTGCCTGCAGCCTGTGGAAATTTCCTCCAGCAAAATAATTTCTAAGCTGCGGCCTTGCTACAGGCTGTCCCTACCTGTTCTGGGGACAAACAAGGACAGGGGGAACAGGACAGGAAATCAAATTACTTGTGGTTTCTTCTAATCAAAAAGCAGGATTGCCCCAAGTTTCACACCTAAAGAGCTGATGCAGAGCTCTGGTTTCCCTTCATGCCATGGGTACAGTGGAGCTGACCCCTCCAGCTGCAGCCCGGAGGCTCCAGCATCAGCAGCTGCAAGAGTGAAGGTCTCCCCATTCCTCTGCATTGATCTCAGCACAAAAGCGCCCAAGAACAGCAGTCAGCAAGGGTGACTCTTATAAGGTGTCACTATAGAGGGTGGTGAGCTGGGTGAGCACCATGGCACAGCCCCTCTGCTGTGGGAGCTGCAGGAGGATTCTGGTGGGGAACTGAGGGTTTTGCTGTAAGCAGGCAGACAGGCAGGGGGAAAACACATATAGGGAGAGGGGAATTGGGAAGGTGTGTGCCCCACAGCCTACCTGTGCTCCCACTGAGCAGGACTTATCTCCAGGGGAAATGGTTATCACCCCAGCTGCTCCTGAGGAGGAAAGTTCAGTGCAGATACAGTCCGAACAGAGAGGCCAGCACACCTTGTGCAACTTCTGGAAACAGAGTTTTATTAGGTACAGCATGTGGATGACCCCACGTACAGCTCCCATTAAGGGCTCTCTTTCCCAAACTGATTTGAGGGGATATTGTATCCCATGCCAGGTAGCGTGGTTTGTCCTTTTACATGACCTATTGTTGGTTTATCTCTTTATTAGCTATAAAACAATTTCTAGAAAAATATTCTTGACAATTGTCCTTATTCCCCAGAGTCTGAAATTTTAGAGAGGGCATCATAACATGAAAAGGAATAGGGTAGTCCTTTGTGGAGCAGAACTGTTGGAGACTCCCAGGTATCTGAGCCAGGAGGTTGACCTCCTGGGTTCAAGTAGAGCTGAGCAAGCAATGCAATTTTTCTATCAGATATGGAAAATATAATTTCTGAAAATACCTTATTTAAAAAGAAGGAAGTAAAACTTCTAGTTTGCAATAGTTGCAAAGAGAAATGAAACTAACCTCTGGATCACACTGAGTCTGGTCAAAGAGCAAAAGAGTTCATTCTCTCTGAAGATGAATTGTGGTAAACTGGGAATAAAATGGACTAAGTTCTGCTCCCATTTCATGCCAGTGTAAATCCATGACCTTTTTTTATCCCTTTTTCTTGTTCCAGGCACTTGTAGGGTCTTAAACTGTTTCCACCAACAGCTTCCCCCCTGTGTCAAGCAATTCAGAAGTGCAGGCACGTGTGAGGATGTGATGATGAAGTGAAGGTATTTAAAATGGCAGCTGTAGCTGTGTTACCAGGTGTGGTCACCACCTCCACTGTCTTAGTATCTTCCTGTCTCTAGTCCCTTCACACCTCAAACTTTTGCTTGGTTTATGAGCAGAGCAGCTAGGTGAAACTCAGACTTACTCACCATGAGACCACAGGGTCTGACAGGGCTCTCCCACAGCCAGATGAAGATCATGGCTGGTGGCAGTTGTGCTGTAGTGATGCAGCCAAGACCTACAAATGATGACCTCCGTCATCACTTATGCAAAGCAGAGAAAATTTCTTTGAAGTATCAGACATTTCCCCCCCCTCTCCCCCTCTCCTTCCAAACCCCTCATGTCTTTGGAAGGATTTGCTTTGGTCCCACAGTGGGATGTTCTGCTGCTGCCTCAGTGGGACTCCAGGCCACTGTCCTCCAAGCTGTTGAGAGCTTTGGTTTTAATCCGAAGCTTGTGAGGTAGGGCAGCAGAGCTTTGTCCCTTTGGATGATCTTCTGAAGGGCAAGACAGGCAGAGTGAGGGTAGAGGACAAATTTTGGGTACTTGTTGCTTATCATCTTCATTTGAGACAGCTGTGGTGCTTTCTTTGTTCTCCTCAGCTGGACAGGCAGAAGGGCACAAGGAGCAGGCTCTGCCTGACAAAGACAAAGGGAAAGAATATCTGTTTGGGCAGTGGAAATTGAGGACTGGAGAGCAAGCTGTGGGTGTGAAGGTTGCATCAAGACTCTTGGGCTGCTGGAAGGTAGATGTGTCCACGGGAGCCAGCTTTGACTCACAGCTGAGGAAGTTTCTGGATGGGCCATGGGTTTTGCAGGAAAGGTCAACTGGCTCCAGCACTGTTGGCACCAAACTCTTTGTTGTGAAGAAGCAGGACTGCCCAGCAAAGGGCTCAGCCTCATGGAGCGAGGAGGATGCTCTGCACCCCCTGAAACAAACTCCCAAGAGGTCCTGGAGCGAGTGGCTCTGGTAGGTGTTGGTGTTTGGGCTGATGAGCCCAAAGTGGAGCTTCAGGGCCCTCAGCTCTGTCCTGAGCAGGGCATTCTCCTGGCTGAGAGCAGCCAAGTGGCTCTCCAGGGCAAAGTCATGGAGGCGCCGCTTCTCCCGGGAGCGCTTGGCAGCCTCGTTGTTCTTGCGCCTCTTCTCCCAGTATGTGGTGTCCTTCCTCTCATCCGGAAGGAATTCTCGCTTGCGCCGGGTGGGAACACTGACCCTGCTCTGCTGGACCTTGGCCTTGCTTTGCTCTCCAACAGCACCTGGAGGTGCCATGAAGTTTTCCATGGTGGTGAAGGCAGCTGGGGTCCTGGCAGAATGGGAAGGTGAAGCCATTACCACTAAAGGTGCTGGTAATTAACGCTGACAAATCAATTAACAGAGCCAGGTGAGTGTTTTATCTCCAGCGGAGTCACACCAAGAGGTGGCCTGAGGACAGCTTTCCTGGGCTGTTTCTGTCATCCTGGAGACATGATTTGCCAGCACATCGCTGGGCTCACGTCTCACCCGTGTCTGTCTACACCAAGAGGTACCGGAAAAATCCGTGTATGACTGAGAGGAGTGTGAAAGGATGCTGACTCAGTGAGCAAACACTTGGCCTAACTTACTTCAATCAAGATAATAAAAATTGCTCTCACATCCTACTTATCTCCCACTGATCTCAAACTGCCTTACAAAGGAACTCGGTCCTGTTGCCTTGCCCCTGTTTTACAGATAAGGAAGACACGGGGAGAAGAAGTGATTTACCTCATGCCCATACCTTAGCAGCTGCAGCAGGATTACAAATCTACTGCTTCTACTCAGTCCCTGTGTTTCCCTAAAATCCCTGGTCCCACCCTGGAAAGCGGAATTTGATGACGTCTGTGATTTTTGAAAGGCCTGTGAGGAAATGTGGATTAACAGCATCACAACAACATCAAAGTGCTGTCCAGGAGCTTGCTGGTCTGAAGACAATGCCCACAGCATTAATCAGTTTTCAGCAAAAAACATCCAGTTTGAGCATTTTTGGCTTTCAAACAGCTATTTAGGTAACAAATTAAATGGGCATATTCAGAGGGACCCATGAAGTGAGAAGTCAAACTCCTTCAGAAAACCTGGGATGCATATGGTCACATGCTGTGAGCTTGAAAAATCTGGGATGTGACTTTTCTGAAAATTAAGACTAATAATCAGCATGACTAACGGCCAACATTCTTGCTTAATCAGTTTATTGCTTGAGTGACATTAATTACTTTTTTCTTCATGACTTCAAGCACAAAAGGAAGACATAATTCAAAATAATTCAGGACATCACTATGGGCAGGTTTCTGTATCTCCCTCTGAACACAGAAGGGCTCAAGTCCAGTGAAGGAGATACAGAAACAGAAATAATAAAGCACCATGTTTGAGTGTTCCACTTCAGGAGCAGTCACATCAACACTAATCCAAATTGCTCACATATCTGTGGGGAAAAAAAATCTTCCTAAACATTGCCTAGTTGTAATTTGTGTCTGGAGGTTTTGAAGATTTGCAGTGTTGTTCACTTTCCATGTTTCATGTAAAAGACCACATTTGAATGGGCTAGTTTTCCAAGTGATTTGCCTTCTTAAGAATCAAACCCATAAATCCAAAAGAGGATGAGATTTTGAAAGCAAAATAACATCTTGGTTTTCTTTCCTAGCTCTTTCTGAAAATCAGTTGCCTTTTAAAGGTATCTCAAGTCAGAATGCAACAAATGAGGCATAAAAGACCACTGGAGGATTCTGAAAATCAAACACTGTGAGAATGCAAGTAAAGGAGTTTCCTCACATACACAAGGAGATATGTAGATATTGTAGAGCATAAATGTGAACACTGAGCCTAAAAATGTTTGTCTTCTATAGAAGTGATTTGATTAAATATTTAATCTTTGATTAATAATTTGATTAAATATTTGATTAATATTTAATCTGGCTGCTTGCAGATAATATCAGCTATTTATTTTTGCAGATTTAGAGACCTTCAGTATCAGCAGACTTTCATCAACTGTGATCTCTGAACGATGCAGATCTGCAAAATAGACCAATCCACATCTATTTGTTATCTGAATTTGCTCAGTGTGACCAGAGTTTTGTTCTGGATTAAATCATGACAAGTTCCAGGAAAATATTCTCTGTCCAAACCAGTGGGATTTTGTAATTATATACATTTGGAATGCATTTGTTTTAATTCATCCATAAGTCTTTGCAATCTCAAACAGTATGCAAAGATTCTGAGAGTGACTGAAGACTAAAACAGAGAATGTCCTTTATTATGAGTTTGTTTGGAGTAATTCCTCTAGCTGTTGATCAAAATTACTTCTGATCTCAGAGCATCAAAGGAAGAATTACAGTGAGTGTAACTGTGGTTCCTGACAGTGTCAAGAGGCAGAAACATGTTATTGTTTCTGGTCTTAGTCACTTACCAGGAATTTTTCAGGTTAGTATTTGATGTAACTCCTTTGTTGAATGAGTCAAAGATCAACAGGTGGCTTTTTCACTGTGTAAACTCATCACCCACATTGGGCAAAGCAGTTTGGTTCCTCCCTGTCCTTTTCTTTCTCCTGCTGTCTGTTATAAGGAGATCCTGAAAGTTTCAGTATTGCAGGAATCAGCATTCATTGTTCCATATAGCTGGGAAAGTCTCACAAAGACAGAACAGAAAAAGCTAAGCTGACAAACCTGAGCTCTTCCTTCCAGCAGACACATTTCAGCACATTTGTTGAACCTTTCCCTCATCTGTTTGATCCTTTACTCTCTAATTCATCATGCCAAGGTGGGAATTTCCTTCAGGCCCCATCTTAATGCTGCATGAATTGAAGCAGATGGAAGAGAAATAGTGAAAAGTGAGGGCTGAGGCCAGGAAAAGAGGCAGGAGTCAAACCAGAGGGAAGGCACAGTTACTCTTATTTGGAGATGGGGAAGGCTTGGAAGGAGGTTGGGTGAGAAGTGAGAGGCAGGGGAAGTTCTTATCAGAGACAGGATCTGGCCTTTTACGGGCAAGGAATGAAAATTTATATGGGAAAGCATCAAGTTTTAGGCCACAGAATCTAAACTCTAGGTGTTATTTATATCTGCAGCCCACAAAGTCACACATATACCCACACGACTTGGGCCTTGGGACTGTTTGTGAGTGCAGACTCCAGCAATTAAGCACACAAGGTGAAAGCTCATACCCACAAAGATGAGTGGAAACATCACTATTTGCAATGAGGGTAGAACCATTCTGGTCAAGTACATTAAGCAACCAATATTTCCTAAGCTGCATGCATATCTTCTTTTTTCTGTGGCTACAAACATAGAAAACAACTCCTAATGTGTAGCCAGAACATAAGACACGTTGTGAATTATCAGCACCCTGAAGAGAAAGCACCAAAACCAGTGTAAAATGGTGGCATCCCTTCATTTTTCACCTCTGATTTGCACCAAAGCTGCTCGTTGTGTTCAGAGAGAGCAGCTCTGCTTCTCTTTTCCAATCTCTTACCTTTCTCAGCAGGTAGGAAGCAAGCCACCTTTTTTATGTGAAGATTGTTATATACATACAGATAAGCAGTAAAAACCTGCCCATACCACTTCTGCAATGCATCTGAGCTGTTTTAAGGGGCTTAATGTGCAATGTCTTGGTTTAATACTAAATTATTTACACCCCTGTTAAAACCATGATGTTATATTGAGGATTTTGGAACTGGTTCACTGCAGATCTATGAACTGATCATAAAATCTGCCAGGTTGGAAGGGATCAAAATCATCAAGCCCAACTCCTGATCCCCATGATGTACACTATTCTTTGTTCAAAAACAATGCCTCATAAAACAGGTGGTGAATCTCACTTTTCTCTGACTGCAAGTCAAGCTGTCAACCCTTAGATGATTCTTTTCTCTGAGGATGTAGTAAAATCAGAATAAATCCTGCAAAGGGCATCCAGAACAAGAGTCTGTTAACAGAAACGCTACCTCAGTGTTTCTCAAGAATAAAGTTGATAAGGATCATTGAGTGCAACTCCCTTATCCTCACAGGACTACCTAAAACTAAACCCTATGACATGCACAGATTTCAGGACATGCTATACATTGATTTTCAAGACAACTTTAAACAAGCAAAGGGAAGAAAGCTTCCAATTATTTTCCATAAAACACAGTATCCTCAACGCAAAGTATCCTGTGTTATGAAATTAACTGCTCTTCAGGAAGTTTTTGGATCAAACTTTAATTCCAGGCTTCCCTAACGCACTTGATTCAGCACTCATATACATATGAGCCAATCCATAGAAACATCCCTGGACTTTGCCAACCTTAATCAAACTGGGAACAGAATTTAGGATTGATGGGGTTTAATCACAGTTTTTGAATCAAGTTTGAGCCCATCTATCCTTACTTTACATTATTATAAAGGAGCTCAATAGCTGCCTGCTTTTCCACTCTTGAATGATACTCTACATTAAATCAGAACCCTGATTAATCTCAAGCTGCTCTCATACATCAGTATCTAACCCACAGGAGTTACTCAGAACATACACAGATAAAATGAGATGACAAACAGGCCTCAGTGGGCATGGCATGGTTTCCAACAGAAACCTCTGAAAACCAGGAACTGTACAAACACTGCACAGCAAGCACCTTAGTAAACACATTTTGATCCTTGCTGTTGCTTGTTCACCTTAATAGCAATTAAAAAAAATAAATGTGTGGTATCTTGCAATACACCCATGGCCTACTTAAGATAAGAACACATCATTCTGATTGCTCATATTCCTGAGTGTTTCCCATTCATAATAAAGCAGTGGTTAACAGATGATGTTGAGGAACAGCTATTACTTTTTGTATCTCAATGGGAAATAGCCCAGTAATCTAGTGATTAAAGCAAGCAGAAAAGCAGAAAACAGAGCAGACCCTGTTACCTAGAGGCTTTGGGTCTGGGACTACTTTTGAGGCTGCTACTGATGGAAGACTTGTTCTTTCTGGTGAAGCTTTAAACTCCAATTCAAAGCAAAACTGTCTCAGCAAGAACTGTAGCATGCCCAAGGCACGATTCTCCTCTGAAATTGAGTTTCTCTGTGCTCAAAGCAAGGTGTTGATCAGCAGTGCTTGATCAGATTGAAATTACTTCTGGGTAACATAATTCTGGGTAACTAAAGTGAAATGTTTATGTAAATTCACATGTTCCAGTCCTAGAAATATTTTTTCCAGATTCAAACTGATTGCTGAAGTTTCCTTTTTAAATGGATAAAAGATAAAGATCTAGCTCTAAAAAAAGAAAAGACAAAGCTCTAAATTAGGACTTGGGTTTTGTTTGAAACTACACTAGAGTCAAATCTGAAGTGTCTCCGCAGGCACTGTACAACTGATTCCAGATTTCTAGCAAAGAAGCAGAAATCAGCAGCCAGACTGCATCAGTTTTTACAGAAATCAGCAATGGACATTGAACTATCTCTTCCATTCCCTGGGCTATTCCTTGCAATATTCATATCCAAAATCTTTCACTAGATGGAAGCAGAGAGAATCTGTGTTTAACTGCTTGACTTAAAAAAAAAATACATAACACTTGTCAAAGAACAAAGCCAAATTCTGCTGTTAAATGCATATCAGCTGATTTTCTGCTATAAATTGCATCTCATCCTCACTTATGTCACAGGTTTGAAAATGGAGGGGGCTGTGACCTTGGCATAGATTTCAGCAAGACAAAAGGTGACTTTCACCAGTCTTTTCACCTGCCTGGAGCTCTTAGAGAGATCTCCAGGAGCACAGGATCAGTCTTCAACTCCTCAAAGAACAAAATTCAGGAGGCAGTTCACTCCCCCAGTTGCCAGGGCCACCCTGATATGGCAGGACAATAAAAACACCCATCAAATCATCACTACACAAGAACATATCCAGGACACCCTGCAGCCAGAGGGAACTGGGAGACAAATTACAAGGAGTGAGAAAAGGTCAACAGCAAAAACTGGCTTGTGCTCTAAAGGCTTGTGTTTTAGTGAAAAAGTCAGGACAGGAAGCCCAAGGGTGAGGCTGGGTCCTTGAGTCCTTTCTTGCAGGTGGACGGAGTTGCTCAGAGAAGAAAATCCTGAAACAATAAAATTTTCACAATGTTTGCTTCTTCTTTTTTCTTTTTTTTTTTTTTTTTTTTTTTTTCTTTTCCCTTTTTTCTTTCCTTTTTCCCCTTTCTTGGTTTTTTTGTTTGTTTGTTTGTTTTTGGTTTTGGTTTTGTGGTTTTTTGTTTTTGGTTTTGTGTTTTTTGTTTGTTTGTTTTTGTTTTTGTTTGTTTGTTTTTGGTTTGTTCCTGAGAACCTCTGGTATCTAAAGTCACTCCCTCAGGCAAGGGTCCTAGCTTTCCATTAAAGAAAAATGTGTTTAGCTCTTGCAGCTGCAGAGGAGATAAAATGCAACACTGTGCAGTCTCAAAAGAAACACCAAGGGATAACTCCCCTTCAGCAGCAGAAGAGCCCAACAAACAAAGCAAAACAAACCCAAAAGTTCTTCACATTTTGATTTCACCACTCAACATCACTGTTAGAAATGGGATGTTTTATTAATTAAATCCCTGATTTAGAGTCTCGTTAGCAGAGGACTAGACTTCTGAGACATTTTACAGGATTTCTGAATATAAAAAGCCGTGTTTTAAATGAAGCCTCTTATGTTTGACAACCAGAAACGTCAGTCTGGAGCCATTAGTCTTTTCTGAAACACTTCCTGATGTCTTGTCAGTTATTCTACTCACACTGGCATGGGATTCATCCTACACTTATTACTGTAATAACTATTTCTGATAAGCAGAGATGTTAGATACGGGATAACGGCACATAATACACTTATGAAGAGCATTTTCCTTCTCCCTACAAATCTTTCAATATCCCCAAGAAGTTTAGGCTGTCACAAGACACAGCACAGCAAAGTTCAAATTCAGTGTGATAAAAAAAAATTACCAGAGTTAGATATTTTTTTTAAAAATTAAGTCTCATATTCTGTAGCATTTGTTGCATGACAAAACAGGAAATTCCAGCCTTCTGGTGCTCTCAGTGCTCCCTTCTTGGTCGGAGAGAACCCAAATGTCTTTTTCACAAGCTCTTTGAATTAACAGAATAGTTACTTACTGCCATACGTTCTTTAAATCCAAAGCAATCCTGGTTACTGGTTATTTTTTATACATGGAAGATTATTTAAAAACAATAATCTTCTTTGAAATGTCCACACCTCGTATATAAAGTCGTTTTGGAGAGTGGCTACATGAATATTTCGGCTACCCTGACCTGACAAGACCACCATCCTTCCTTCAAAGCTTCATGCTCTCCCACCCCACTAGAAAGAATGCAGCAAAACAGAAAAAAAAGCATCTTTTTATTTTTCAGCTCAGTAAGCACATACCACTGGCACTGAAAGTCAGTCAATGGTAGTGTTCTTCCCATGGTCTTTATTTATTTAATGACACAACTTCTCAGACAATCCCATTAAAAACCTCCAGAAAGAGTTTTTAGCATGCATTTGATAGAAGTTTACTGTTACTGTGTCTCTGTTAGCAACAAGATTCTCTAGCTGGAACTACCTCTTCTGTTGCTTATATAAATAACCAAGCAATTCTGAACAGCAGGTTGAGGTTTTGCAGATGTGCCACTTCCAAACAGATATATCTGTCACATCTCTGTCACATGGACTCATTGGTTTCCTCAACAAATGCACAGTTTCATTAACTTGCCTTTTATATCTGTACTCTTGGCACTTACGTAGAAGGGGAAACTTATTTCCCCAGAATTGAGGATGGCAGTTTCATTTTCTTTTGTGTATCAGCTTTCCTCTTGCTAGTTTTTTATTACTTGTGATGACTACAAAATATACAAAAATATTGGGTTTTACATTAGAGACAGGGCATTGCTACCAGAGTGACCTGAAAGGGCTCCTGTGTATCATGATTTTTGTGTGGAAAGGGATGCATAGTGTGTCCAGAATTGGTTTTGTGCTTCCAGATCATGCAGTTGTGTTCAGCCCTGGCTACAGATTTTTCTGTCATTTTGAAGTGCTACTAACACCAAAAGGCCTTCTGAAGTAGAGGTTAGTGAATCCTGTAGGTTCATGATTGTGACACTTACTACTCTGCTCAATTAACACAGTTAAAATAATTAGTCTTATTTTCATCACTGTAAAATGCTTTGCTGAAGCAAAAGAAGGAAAGTGAATCTTGGAGACAAAAAAGGATATGAGATACACTTCTTTATATAAAATTTCATGACAGCTGTCAGCCTTTAAATTCAAACCAAGAGCAATTTCATCACAAGCTTCAGAAATAACAAACAATAATTTTTACACCTTCCTCGAAGTATAACACATACATGTCACCTGCCTTTATACAAACCCTGCATGCCTTCAGAATAGTTTTCTCTCTGTATTCACCACACAAATTTGCTACAGAAGGGGAAGTCTGAGCAGGAGAAGGGGAAATGACAGCCTCTCCCCATCTTTGAAATTAGGTGCAAAAGGTTATTCAAAGCAAGAGAGGAAAAGGCTTGCCCCCAGAAGCTTTATGAACTGAAGAAACCCCATTATAAGTTGAGCGAAGATAGAAAGAAATAAATGATCTTACATGGTGTTAATAACTTACCAGCTTTCAGTGCCTGGAAGGGCATACACATAAATTTCTTCCCCATATAGAGCAAGCAAAAGGGAAAGGAAATTTTCAGGTGTTATCTTTTTACACATACTGACACAACGGATGAGGTTTTCAGAAGACGTTTGTATCTCGGGTGTCTAGCACTGTGCAAAACTGGCCAGAAGAGTCATAAGAGAAATTTAGACCAGAGAAGGAGAGGATGAGTAGGCAGGAAGATGGAAGCAAAAGGTTTGAAGCACATAGCAACCAGCTGGAACTAAACAGGTTGTGCTTTCAGAGCAAGCTCATGAGCTTAGGGAACTCAGTGCAGTTTGCCATGGTTTAAACATGAAGCTGAGCAAACACCAATATCGTAGAGAGACCACCATGCCAGGAGTTGTTCTTGGCCAAGTCACTGGTATCACTAAGGACAACTGCATTTCCTGGCCTCATCATCTCTGCAAGCAAAGTTTTGTGCAGACATGCAAAGGGTTTCATCTGTTGAGAGGAGAGTCCTTCTGCCATCATCCCGTTGCAGAGCCCATTCAGGGCTGCAAATCCAGCCCCTGACATTCCCTATGTCCTTATCAAGCTCTACTGCTGTGTTGGCTGCCACAGAGACACCAGGTTATGCTCCAGAAACAACAAAAATCTACCCAATGCAGAGAATAAATGCTTCCTGAGTGAAACAGACATGTGCAAGTGTCTGGACATTGGTGCTTCTGAAGATTGAATCAGCACATCAGAAAGAACAGGAAAGAAAAATGTTCAGCTTCCACAATTAGTCAAATATAGAAGCATACAACAAAATCTACAAATATAACCACCTGCATCACTTCCCCTGAGGACGGGGAGGGAAGTTAGGGAGAAAGATAGCAGGCATTTTAATCTAGTGAGTGTGTGTGTATCCATGTGTGTGCATATACAGGTGTCAGTGTGTCGGGGAGGGGTGCTGAAAGTCAGGAGTTCAGAAAGAGAGAGAAATTCAGGGATAGGCAGGGGAAGCATACAGTGCGTAGAAATAACATGTAGGGGAGAAAGAGACAGAAAGGAAAGGGACAAAAAGGAAAGGAAAAAGATGACAAGAAAAATAAATGAAAAAATGAAAAAAGTAAAAACTATTTTTAAAGGAAAAACATATTTTGAAAGATTTTTAAAAAACAAAGATTTTTAAAATATTAAAAAAGAAAAAAGCCAGCGATTTTCATGCCAAAAGTCATTGATTTATCAGGAAAGCTAGAAATGGGTTTTTTTTGCAAGATATTGCTGCTGCCTTTGCCCCACAACACCTGGAAAAGCCCCAACACTCTGAACTCCCTCTCACCAACCTGTCCAGGATTCTCCTTTCCTCAGGAGCCAACCGGTGAAGGTGAGCGGGGACGACAGTGCCTCCTCTGCTGAACTCTGCCTCACACACCAAAAAACATGTCAGGGTGTCAGTGAGGGGCATCACACAAAGGTGGCAGCTGAAGAGGTTTACCCTTTACCTGTAAACCTACCAGGACCTGTGCCATCTGGTGGACACTGAAGAAGAAACATTGAGCTGCATGGGCATGAAATAAATGTTTGCTGAGAGGAAAAAAAAAAAAACAACAAAAACAAAACAAAAACAAGACAAAAACAAAAAAAAAACCAAAAAAACCTGGACTGAGTCCCAGGTGTCCAACCCAGCCTGATCTGATTCTTTGAGACAGAGTGTTAGAGAAGGCTGCACCTCCCAGATGGGTTTAATGTGAGCAAGGAGAGAGCAAATAATTCCTGCCAGGACAGCAGGCCTGGGAAGGGGCTGAGCTGTAGAGGTCACTCTTCCCCCTCATTGCTTCCGAAAATGGGAATCAGGATAGCATTAATCTCTTACAGCTTTAAACTTCTCCAAAAGCAGGGTTTGGAGCTTTCCTCTTATAGTGAAACGAGAGAAAGAGACACTTGTAAGGCATGAGGGATCTGCTGTGGTTTAGATTATTATCTTGAGAAGAAAAAAAATCATTTTAGCATCTTTCTCTGCACTGGTTATAAAGGCAGCATGAGGTGAGTGGTCTGGATGGGAGCTGCAATGCTGGCAGGTGGGTCTGTGCTCCTGGTGTGAGCTTAGTGTTAGGAGCAGTGTAGTACATGCTCTGATGGACATGTAACATAGATCAGATCACTTCTTTTGAACATAATTCTTGCAGATGAATTTTACAGTCCAGTTCCAATTTTACAGTTTACAACATCCCATTCACAAGTGGCTTTTCCTGAAAAAGGCATGGGAATCTGGTGTCCTCACACCTCTGCTCTCTGCAGGGTGGGTTCCTCACCGTGCAATGTGATGTGGTGTGGTTCAGCCAGAAAACACCCTAGGGACAGGACTGGCAGGAGCTGTGCCAAAAGGGCAACAAGGGCACATGATACTTATTAATGAGCAATGGCCATGGCACAGGGATGCAGTTCAAAGCAGAGTGGAACTGAAAATTAATACTTCAGACCAAACAATAAATTTTAACCATGCTGAGAATAAAATATTTTGCTTCATTTTTTTTCCACTGGGAAATAATGCTGTAAAGTTGGAGGTTTTTTTGTCTGTCAAGACAGAATTTTTCCCTCAGGTAATGCTGATTTTGTGAGAACTGCTTTTTATGTGTGAAGAAGTATCCAGCAGATCAAGGAAGGTCTACTCTTCCCTTGTGAGAACTCACCTGGAGTATTGCATCCAGTTCTGGGCTGGCTCCTCAGTTCAAGAGGGACAGGAATTTACTTGGGAGAGTCCAACAGAGGGATACGAGGATGATGAAGGGACTGGAACACCTGCCTGATGAAAAAAAGCTGAGAGACCTGGAGCTTTTTAGTCTGGAGAGGAGAAGACTGAGAGGGGAACTAATTAATGTGTATAAATATATGAGGGATGGGTGTCAAGAGGGAAAGGACAACATCCCACTTTTGCCCTGGGATAGGATGGGGGGCAATGGATTAAAGATAAAGCACAGGAAGTTCCACCTCAACATGAGGAAGAATTTCTTCACTCTAAGGGTGGCAGAGCCCCAGAACAGGCTCCAAGAGAAGGAGACTTTCAAGAGCCATCTGGATGCATTTCTGAGTGACCTGTCCCAGCTTTGGTCCTGCTCTGGCAGGGAAAGTTGGACTTCAGAGGTTCCTTCCAACCCCTAACATTCTGTGATTCTGTGACCTACAGATCCTTACTCTCTCTAGAAGCCAGAGTCAAAATGCTACATATTTAAAGTGTATTTTAAGTTATGACAAGAGATGGGAATTGAAAGCATTTTAAAGCTATGCATAGTGAAGAGGGATCAAGCCTATCCCATCAGGTTGTAGAAGCAGGCAGCTTTTCTCTACCGGGTTCCCTACATTTCAGATTTTCAGAGATCAGGTAAATTGATCCCCTGCTTCCCTGTCACAGTCTGTTGTGCACTGTGAGCATGAAAAAAACCTGTGAGAAACATCTTATTCAAAGTCTGTTTCCCACAGATGTGTGTTTTCACCAAGGAAAAGTTTTTCACAGCAAATATCAATTTTCTCTTATTTCTTCTCTCTTGTGGTTCTCAGCTTGGACAATCAAAACATTGCAGCCAAAAGATCCCCAAGTAGTTTTTTTGCTTTTCAGACATGTAGTTTTAAGAATGCCTCCAAAGGTTGTGAAGGAAATCTCAAAAAACCTAAACCCCTTTTTTGTTTTCTGTTGTCAAAATCGTTGCCAGAATCATAAAATTTATGAACATCTCTAAATATGTACTCATGGGACCACTGGACTTTTCTCTGCAAGGACATTTGCCCAGCTTCCCTGGGGACTCTTTTGTGGCTCCCAGAAGTGCAGTTCCTCTGTTTCTCCTATGAATTCATGGGAGAGCTGAGCACATTTAGTGCTGTTACCAGAACAGCAGAAGACTTGCAAGTATTGTTGTAAATCTCACCTTTCCTGGTGATTTGCTGTATCTCAACCTCATGTCCAAAACCTCACCTCACCCGTGTACCCACAGAGTACCCACAGTGTTCCTCCTGTTCACTCCAGGCTGGGGATGTACCTGCTTCCTGTTCCTTAGGCTTTTCTACTCTCTAACCTAAATCTCTCCTCCTCCAGTTTAAAGCCATCACCCCTTGTCCTTTCACTCCTTGCTGTTGTAAAAAAATCCCTCCCCAGCTTTCCTGTAGCCCCTTCAGGTACTGGAAGAAGAGCAGACCCTGTCTACAGCTCCCCATTCCATCCTGCAAACTGCTGCAGCATGAGACACTGCACATTTTAGCCTAAATGATGTAAAAGTCTTCATATCAGAGTAACCTCTGGAACTTGCTGTCACCTAAACAAAGGAAGATCATCCAGAACTGGAGAGAATGGACAATGATTTGGATTTGAACTGCAAGCATCATAACACTTAGCTGGGTTTTCACTCCAATCTTGGAGGCTTTTGGCATCAGGATGGATTTTGCTTCTGTCACTGCAAGTCCTTCTCAAAGATTTTGGCAGAACTCATCCCTGAGAAGTAGTTGGCTTGAGGGTTTGGAAAGCTCCTTGGTCCCTTCTGTCATGCCTGAACCATTGTTTCAGAGTTGGCAGAACAGCAGTGTTCTGCTGTTAAAACACTCTGACATCTGTAGTGTCAGCACTCTCCTCCTGGGAGCAGGGGGTGCCAGCATTTCAGCAAGGCTGAGGGATGCTGCTCTTGGAAAAACTTGGAGACATGGGGGCAGCACCAGAGGAATGTTGATTTCTGACTCTCAGAGGCTGCTCCTGGAGCAAGGCAGGGCAGAGGGAGGGTTTGTCACTGGACTGTCCATAATCCAAAGGGTCCCCATGGCCAGCAAAGAGGATTTTGGAGGCTTGGTGAGACAAGAAGGAAGATGCTGCAGGAAGCTTGCAAACTCGAGAGAGGAACTAGAGCTGTCTCACGGGGTGCCATGTGTCAGGCCCTTCTGAAACATTCTTATTCTTACTCTTATTCTTATTGTTATTCCTCTTCTTATTCTCTTAGGAAACTCTTCTTCCATCCTCCCTGGACCTGTCCTCACCTTCTTGGCTTTCACAGCTCCAGAACACACTTTATCCTCAGCAGAAATGAACCCTTTAGTCCAGTAATAACCTAAGGCTGAACTGAGAATCTGCTCCTTTCCTGTACAGGTTTCTGCTGAGAGAATCACATTCTGAAA
This sequence comes from Florisuga fusca, assembly GCA_038090715.1. Lineage (NCBI taxonomy): Eukaryota > Metazoa > Chordata > Aves > Apodiformes > Trochilidae > Florisuga > Florisuga fusca. Next base: position 104,751 of record JAAWXA010000051.1, read on the forward strand.
AGCCTACCTGGGGGCAGTTGTTGAAAGGAACAGATAGACTAAGATCCTCTTGATGTGGGAGCTGAGGCCTGAAGTTTCATTTACAGTTTTGCAACTAATCCCTTGAAGTCAAATTTTGAAATTGCAGCATCCCATCTAAATAAATGATCATTTCTGTTCCATTGCCAAAACTTGTACTTGTGTGTGCTCACGCTTTTTTATGGTTACTTCATAGATTTTTAAAAAAATGAAAATAGCATAAATGCTGTTTTCAGCCAGTGATGTCTCCCCGTGGTTCATTTAAATTTTTCCTGCCTTTCACATTTGAATAGTTTATTGAGAGTCTGGGTTATTTTTCTGCATTGCTGGGCTGTTAGTGCTGCAACACAGGGGTTCAAGATTTTGAGCTAGCTGAGAAGTGGGGACCTGAAGCTGGAGCTCTGATTTCTCTCTCAGACAGGGCTGTGGAATCATGTGTGACTGCATGAATATCCTCTCTCTATTTTACAAGTTAGTGGCAGCACTTGTCCACCTTCTGACTTGGGATTTATATAATTTAGCACTTTTTTTTCCTTTTTAAATGATATTTTAAATGCTATTTTATGTTAATGCAAAGCATCTAAGTTTAGCCACCTGTATAACTTACTGCCAGGTCACCAATAATTGCACTTGAAATAACTTGTTCCATGCAGCATATCAGTACAGTAAACAGAAAATACAGATTTTTTAATAATGATCATTTTTTACTTGCATCTGTGCAGTTTATTAATCGGTTCATGCAGCTCAATAAAGTAAATAGGATTTTAAAAAATTAATAGGTTGGGAAGGATATGGGTGGATGTGGGAAAACAAACGGATTTTCTCATTAAAATTAAGTCACAGACACAGAAGTTGCAGTTATGAGGTTGAAAGGCCTTGGAAGTTTGGGGCAGATAATAACTGGAGTGTGAAGAGTGGCAACAGAAATACAGCCTTAGTTTTTGTGTGCATGAAAACACAGACCTGCACATGCCTGTCCTTGTGTTTGTGTGCATTCAGGCACACACAAAACTGTACCCTGCATGTGCCAGGGTACAAACATGCCTGACAATTTCTGCACATGTAGCAAGTACCCCAGAGATGCTGTTCTGTGGTTTGAAAGCTGAGTGCAGAAAGGGAAAATGAAGATTATCCTTGTTTTGACAGTAAGTCATCTTGTCCTTTGGAAACTGTTCAAAAGGAACATTTACATCCTCCTTCCATTGACTTGCTGGGAAGAATGACCTCCACAATTTCCCAGCACTTAATTCCCTCTTCATTTGAACTCAACCTCTGAAATTTGTTTTCCCTTACATTGGGCTTCTAATGTCTGTGCTAAGCCACCCTGATCCCAGTGACAGAGGAGGAACCATGGAAGCTGTCCTTCTCCATCAGTGCAATCTCCATATCCATCTTCCCAAGCTGGCTTTCTCCAGCTTTTTTTTTCTGGGCTCTGAACCTGATGTCAAAGAGGGCAAAACAGGGGAAGATTGGGAAGCAAATGGATCCCCTTGCAGCAGCTTTTGTGTGCTCTGCCTCCAGTATACAGAGCAGCAAGCTTGAAAACCCCTGAATCATAGTAAAAAAAAAGCAGGTTGTGATTAGAGGAATCTAAAATCAAGTGGGAGAATTGATTTAGAAAACCCAATCAAGAAAATCAAAAAAGGGGAGGTTTTTAGTCATTTCTAAAACCACATTAATGGAGACAAAGCAGATGCTCTTACATGAAATGGAGGATGAAAGTGGCAAAGTGGAAGTTAGTATCACCATTAAAATTTAGTTCCTATCATTTATAGTGGACATGGAATATATACTGAAATTTTCACTGTGCTTAAACTGCCCTTTACTACATCCCTAGCCCTCTCTGACAGGGTATATAGACCATGAGATTGGTCTGATATTTTTCTGCTTTACCTTCCACTTTCTGTCTCTGAGCCCATGTAGTTATTTTTGATCATACTTAGTAACTTCTCTGACCCTTCTCTACCTTTGTTGTAGCTTTGCAACTCCTCCCAGTGTAAGTTCATTTGTGATTTTTCCTAACCAGCACCGGAGGTGTTAAAACAGACTGCCCCAGATATCAAGTCTTAGGCTTTTGTGCAGTTTCTTTCTCTTTGATGATTTTTTTATGCTCTACATTTGAGAAATGTAGAGATCATGTACTAGGTGAACTTCAGCATGATTGAATATCTTCCTCCCCGTGTCTGTTTTTTAATCCATTTACAATATATAAAACACTTTTTCCATCCTTGTTTCCCTTCATTTCAGTTCATGCACAAGCACAAGCACATAAAACATACTCCTGTCCCTTTTACCACTGACTGTGTGGAGTACTTTATCTTTTCTTAATCATTGACCTTTTTTTCCATATCAGTACTTTAATTTTGCTTTGTTAAAGCTACTTAGAAGAGCCTTAGCTGAGAGTAAAATCACAAGATAGAAAATTGGTTCTATCCCGGCCCAAGCAGGACAGGATATTTGCTAGCTAAATTTTCTATTCAAATGGCTGGAGCAACACAGTATATTTTTTTATTTATTTTTTGCCATAAAGCACTTGCATTCTTTTTTTGAAGGTATAGCTAACAGGGGTGCAACAAAGATAACTTTTTTTCACCATTGCATCCGTGTAATTGAAGCATCTGCACAGAAATGGGAGGGAAACGTCATGGTTTGTGAAGCCTTTACAAACCATGGTTCAAGGCACACTGGGAAGCACGGTGGTGAAAACTGTGCCATAATCAAAGTTGAGCTGTTGCAAATAGCCTTAAACTTGGTTCCACAGTTGGTAAAGAACCAAGTTTGTGATGCCTGCTTTGAACTGGTTTTTAAGCCAGTTTGCTTATTTATCTTTCCTGTTAGAGAAGTAAGCAGCACTGGTGCTGCCCAGGCTGGAAATGAGAGCCTGCACCTGCCAGCATATCCCACGCAAGTGCTTACCCTGCTCAAACTTGCAAAGAAACAATTGTTTTCCTCCAGATTTGCTACAGTAGAGCATACTGTGTGAAACCTGCACATGGGCTGGGCATTGCCCTGTAATAATGAAGCAAAGTCTTCAAGAATTAGGTTAACTGTGTGTTTCTGGGGAACAAAAAAGGCAGAGAGAGAGCCAAGATGCAGAGCTGGATATCCAGATGCTTCTCCATATCCAGAGGGGATTTCCTATTCACTTTAGGCCCAGGGCTTTTGACTGTCACCCCAGCCTATGTCCCAAAATCCACTTACTCATGACCAAAATCGGTTTCTGAGGTCTGTCCAGGACATGGCACACTGGTGCTGGGGGTCAGGGCAGGGAGCTGGTTCTCCGCCACCTGTTACACCACATCCCTGTTTACATCACACCAAAGGATGTGGCAGCTGCTACATCTCTGACATGCCCCTGCTTTACACCCACATTCTACTCACTTGCCCCAGGAGGAGATGACTTGAGTTGGATGGAAATCTTCCTGCAGAAGGGTTTTCCCATCCGAATATGCTGATTAGACTGAACTGAAATGTTCTGCAGAAAGGTTTTGATTCCATCAAAGGTTTCAATGGAAACAAAGTAAGCCTTGGCCAGGCTGTCTGGTGGGCAAATCTTCCTCCCTCCTGCCAGTTCACCCATCTGCCTGCATGGTCCTGGACTTCCAAGACACCAGTTAGGTGCCAGCTTTTTCAGCTCTCTCCCTGCAGGGAGTAAGCTCTGTGACCACACATCCTCTGAATCCCAGGATCGCATGTTGCATTCTCAGAATCTCTTTTGCTTTCTTCATCGTGATTTTTCATGCCACTGAAACTGTCTGTGTTTTATTTTTGACAGTCAGTTCAGACTTACTGTTATTACAGTTGTGGGTAGGACATGTTTTAGGCAGCAGAAGCTGCTGTCCTTTTGTCTGCATTGGTAACATGTTTCTCAACTCCAGGCACAAGCTCTGGAAATAAAGCGGAGTGATTTCCCCCATTTTATCCTGCCTGCTCACAACTGCCACCTACATTAAGCCTCCTGATGCTTTGGTTTCTTCTATCCCTCCTGCATAACTCCACTCAGGGCTTCTGACAGTGGAGTTTCAGAGGAGCTGAGTGATCTCTCACTTGCCTCTCCATCCCTCTGCACACCAGAGGATGCAGGACTGCAAAGCAGGAGTCCCTTTGGCCTGAAGAAACCCTCAAGTGGCACTTCTTGGGGACAGGGGGGTACAGACCCAGCACTAGCTTGGAGAACACACCTTGGCATAAGTTCAGTAAATGACTTAGGGGTAGAATACAATGCTCAGTGAGCACAGAGTTGAGTTAGTCATGGAGTTGTTGAATAAAATGAAAGTGCCCAGATAGCTGGGAGAGATGGGAAGGTCAGTATGTGCTGGTGATATCACAGTGCAATTGGTAAATAGGTGTGTGCTGGTGATAAGATAGGCTTGTTGCTATGGGAATGAGATAGATCTGGGTTGGGGATATGACGGGGTTGGTCAGACATGGTTACCAATACTTTATCATAGAATCATAGAATCATAGAATTAGCCGGGTTGGAAGGGACCTCAGAGATCATCTTGTTCTCACAGTGGGTGCTCACTTAGAGGATGAAGCTGATCTTTTCTCTTGCAAGATAGAGACCAGAGGAAACAGAAGAACTTTAAAGATTCAGGTAAAACGTAGATAAAGGGGGTGACTGGAGGTGAGGAGAGCTCAGCGAGAGGATTTGAGGAAGTTTATGGGAGAGCAGAAGCAGCCATATAGCACTGAGTCTGTGCTAACTAGAGCCTAAATCTTTATCTTATCAGTGACACAGCTCATGCTTGAATACTGTCAAAGGCAGAAATCACGCAGATGCAGGAGTCCCAGAGCCCTGAGACTTCAGCTCCTGGTTTTCAAAATCCCCTTTTTTTCCCCTCAGCAACTCCTGACATTTTGTGGTGCTCTTGGAACAGCCAAAGGAGGCTTTCTGGAGGAAAAGCCCCTGCCCCTTCATCTTTCAGCACAGTCTCAAGGGATTTACATTCTGTCTGTCAGGGTGTCTCACACACACTTGCTTCAAATTGTCTCCAACTAAACCAGAAGCTTCTCTGGTGATATGACTTCTCTGCTGAAAAAAATACCAGCAGCCAGTTAGCTGTAAATTTAATATCAGAAATCATTTCAAACTGGAAAATGAAGTTGTTTTCTAAGGAAAGTCTAAACAAAATGTTTTGGCAGTGTTTTTCAAGTAGAAAGGACATTGAACCTTCTTTATTTTTTCCCAGCAAAATAGCTTCTTTCTTTGCGAGGGAAGCATGACACAGGAGAGAATTTTTGTCCTGTCTTTGCCACTAACTCACTGAACAAACAGGAACAAACCACTTTCTCCTCTAATACCACTATTTTCCCCTCTGCTGGTAGGGATAGTATCTCCATAGTTGCATGCAGGACAAGCTAATGGGATGGAGAGAGAAAACCCTGTGGTGCATAAATAGTTGGTGTCCAGAGGCAGTGTTCTAAGCAAGGAAGTGGGAACACTCTTGTTTTCAGCAGACCTCTACTCTCTGAGTGCTTCAACAGACTGTACCAAGAGGGTAATTTAGGTCTCATACTTGAATGCACCCCAGGAACCAGTATCTCCCACTAACGTTTTAGACAAGGGCTGTGCCCTGGCCTGGGCTGTAGCTATTTATTTTACCTCCAGGACAAGATACTCTGTGAGAGCTAGTGTGTGGCTTTTCAATACCAGAAGAAGGTGAGAGAGAAACTTTTCTGTATCTCAGGACTCTCTGATCTTCTGCTTCCCCAGCCTTCACAACCACCATGCTCTCTGTAGCAGTGCAGACTACATCCCCCCAGCATGGGCAATCCAGGGTGGGGGGAGATCAGTACAGGTGTGGTACCAGGCTGAGCTCTCTATGTCCCTTTAGCTGCAAGAGAGCTCCCCATCTGCAGTGAAGCTCCAAGAATCTCACCAGGTTGGTGACTCAGTAGGGTTATGGAGAGCACCAAGGAAGGATACCCTGTCCTAGTGGAGGGAAATAACAATTATTTTCTTGCCAGTTTGAAGCAGTTGCAATCATTTAATGACAGTTCAATAGTCTGAGTAATAAGTATGTTAAAAATAGAGTTTATTTACATGGATATCAATTTTCAGGCTTGAAAAGCAAGATGCTCATTTTGGTGGCACGGATCCAGGAGGTGAGCAGTGGGCCCCAGGAGTTTAAGTTTCTTGAGGAGCCATAACCAGCTTGGCAAGCTGTGGCAGTGCAGGGGGTTGGAAACCAGGCTCTGTGGCAATGCTTGGGGTGTAAAAGCTGCAGCTGGCAGGGCACACGGCAGACAAACCACCGAGGGCTCATCCCTCCTGGGAACAGGCAGCACACCAGCTGGTTTCTTGCCCTGAGCCAAGGGGAAGGGATTTGATGGCTCCTTGTCTTGTGGCCCACCTCATGCAGACCTCACCAGAAATGTGTACTGTGAAAGAATTGGTTTTTATGGTGATGTAAACACTTTAAAAAATAATTCATTCTTGAGTAAGTTTCTTCCTTAAGCTTACATATCAAACACATTTACATATCTAAAGACAGTAAACAGGAAAACAAGTCTCCTGGCGCCTAGCATTTTGGGCTAGACAGCAGGTAATTAACATATCTAAACCGACTGATAACTTGTCTCCGGAAGAATGCTCCGCTCTGAAAAAATCGGTTTACCAGTAACTCGCACAAGGGAGAAAAAAAGGGGGGCTCGCTCCCCTTTTTCATTATAAAAATACCCTTGAAAAGAACCGGAGAGGAGCCTGCCTGGAGCCTGCCTGAAGCCTGCCTGCATCAGCGGCCAGCAGAACGGAGGAACCCGACGCAGAACCCTGAGGCAAAAAGCGGCGGAACGGTTTTTTTTTTCTTCACACTGCTACAGCAACGCGGTAACCGAATCTGACTCTCTGCCCCGTTTCCCCTTAACCTTTTTTTCCTGTGCCTTCCCTAAAAATAAATCCTTGTAACTTGTTTAAGTTTCAAAACGTGTTAGCCTGCAATTCTATGCGTTGTCTCTGAAGCAGAGGCTGAGATTTCCTCATAAACAAAATATTAAAATAATAACACGGATCACGATATATGGGGACTAGAAAAAATTTGGGTCAGCTGGAGCCAAGACAGTTGATCCTTAGTGAGCCTGGTAGGCATTAAGCTCTGAGGTCCTGGGACAGCTTTAGAAGTGGGTAAGAGGGAAGTATAATATTGTCTGTACTGTCCTGTGCTGGGGCTGGCTTGAGGTGTAAATCATGGTTGGCCGTTTGGAGACAACAGGCACAGCTGAGTGCCCTTTTCTGCCCTGACAGCATCATCTTTCAGGTTCTCAGTTCTGGAGCTACTTGAGAAGCAAACCCAGCGTTTGAGAGAGAAAAGCAAAAATTCACAGAGAGCCTTTCCAGGTCTCCTGCAAGAAGAGTGTGTATTCAGGAGAAGAGAGGGAAACTCAGGGGAGAGTTGCATTTGACTTGTCCTCTGTTTCTGGCCCATTTTCTGTCTTGGTAGCAATGCTGTAGTAGTAGGAGCGGATTGTGCTTTCCACAGAAATAAATCCCGGACGCTCTTCCCATCTGCAAGGGCAGAAAGGAACAAATAAAGTCAACAGGAGAGACAGAAGTGGACTGGTGCAATGAGAAGCACAGAAGAACCTTTGAAGAACAGTAGCTTGATTGTGCTTAGGAAGGCAGATGAGATTTTTCTGGAATGGGCAAAGGCACAGAGGTTCCAATATCTTCCAGGGTTGGTGCATGCAGGACGAGGGGTGAGATGATAAAGAAATAGGTGCTTTATTCATCACAGACTGGGGGATGGAACCAAGGCAGGTGACATAATTTGCTTTATCTTGCCCCCTGCCAGACCATGTGTGCTGTTGTGACGGACCTGTGACAGCCTTACCTGTAGGTCCAGCATTGCTGCATGAGGCCATACACCTCTGCTGGGCAGTCTGGGGGGCAGTCCATGCGCTTCCCTTGCTCTATGAAGCTGATGACCTCTGGTCCTTTCATTTTCTAGGAGAGGATTAAGTGACAGGTTTGAGCATGGATCCATGCACCACACACATTGGACCTTCACCATTTGCAACCCCAGAACCCAGTAGCTGCATCTCATGTTGTAGCCAGACCAGCCTGCAGCCCCCATCCCAAGCCCGGGCACAGCAGTAGCTGAGCAACTGAGTTTTCAGCTCTGCAAGTGAGAGGAAGGATCAGTCAGAAGAATTGCTTTGATTCAAACCCAAATTAATTTGTTTTCTTTTTTGCTTCTTCTCCTTACTCTCTTCCTTTGTTTCTTCTGAACCCAAAACTGCAGGATCCAAACACTCTAATGATGTTGAAGGGATCTGTTCTCCTTTCCCCTCTGCTCAACAGTAGGTAAAACTTCCACCCAAGGAAACAGAAATTGTAGATTCAGTTTGTGTCAGCTTGTTAGAGAGTGGTACCAGACTGTGGCATCCATCCCTGGTGAGCTCTGCCTCACCTTGTATGGTTTCTGCCCATAGCTGAAGGCCTCCCACATGGTCACACCATAGCTCCACACATCACTCTTGCTGGAGAACTTGTGATAGAGGATGCATTCTGGGGCATACCATTTCAAAGGCCACTTCCCAGCTGTCCTGGCCTGTAGCAAAACAAAGAGGACAGTTTCCACCCTGAGTCACAGACTGCTCTGAGCTGAGACAGAATTCTGCTCTGCTGAATGTTTGTGTCATATGCAATGCCATGCCGCTGAAAAAATCCCCTTGCCTGGGCTAATACCTCAAGGTCTCAAGCCTCAAACCCTGAGTTCCAAACCCTAGCCCAGGCCCTGATGTCCTGCTATCCCTGCTCAGCCAGCTCTGGCTCCTAGGAAGATCCCAGACCCCCTATTTCTGGAATTCTCAGCCCCCCATACTTACCTTGTAGTAGCTGTCATCAGCACCAAGAGCCTTGGAGAGGCCAAAGTCACTGATCTTGGCATAATGCTGGTTGACCAGCAGAACATTTCTGGCTGCCAAGTCCCTGTGCACAAAGTTTTTTTCCTCCAAGTATTTCATCCCCATGGATACTTGGTGCATCAGCTCCACGATATTGCTGACTGTAATCTCGTCCCTGGGGAAAATGAAAGAAAAATGCAGTAATGAAGGACCTGCTATTGTACACCACAGTCCCCTCCAAGCTTTCTAACTACAAGGGAGAACGAATGTGGACATCTCTGCTCCAGAAGCATCCATCCCTATTACCTCACACCAAATATCATCTCTTTCTGCTGTTACCAGCTTTCCTCCACCTACAAATCCAGGGTCCCCTGGCAAGAAAGCGTTTGATGAGAAGTGCAGAACATCAGCCAGCCACATTTTATTCAGTACTCACTTCCTGGAAGCCAGGAACTTGTTGAGTGGCCCTCCAGAAGCCATCTCCATCACAAGCATCAGGGACTCAGCCTCGCAGACCCCAATCATGCGGACAATGTAGGGGTTGTCCAGCTGATGCATGATCTGGGCTTCCTTCATCATTTCATCCTTCACTGTTTTCTCATTGTTGCTCTTCAGCACTTTTATGGCCACATCAATCTGTTTCCTGTACAGGGTGCAAGAGGAACACACACGGGATGAGCTAAACAGCAGCTGGACTTGTGTCTCACGGCCTGGAATGCAAACCACATCCTATGGGGTACTGTCTGATCTCTGAACAGCAACCTCAGTCACCTGGTTTTGGTGGAGCCCTGCACAACACTGATATCCCAGGCCTTCCAGAAGGCCAGAGAGAAAAGGATCACCTCACCCTTAGACATGCAGGCCAGTATTTGCCATCTGTAAATCTGAAGGTGCATTCACCTTGCACACTGAGGTCTCCATCACCATTGCTATATTTCAAGGGGGAAGCTCAGGCACAAGGTGGGTAAAGGCCATGTTTGTGGGGTCACAGACAATCAGTGACAGAGCCAAGGACTGCATAAATTCTGAGTCTCCCTCCTTTGTCCTGATGTGGACCAAGGTGACCTCAGAATCCTGACCTCTGAGCCCAGAAAATGCCTTCAGAAGTGGCAGTCTTATGCCTGGGAGTGTGCAGTGCAAAGTTCACTCTCAGGGCAACAAGGCTGTCACTGTAAGTCCATGGAAAGCCATCACTGATCTTCCAGAGTATCTCTTACACCTCCACCCCACTGTCATGCTAGGGCCCCTCTAGCTAGAATCAGGATAGCTGGGGACACCTCTGAGCTCAGCCTGGAGCACCCTCCTCCCACTTCCTCAGAGTCCTTTCTGGGCAGCACTCACTTTCTCATTTTGTAGACTCCTTTCCTGACACATCCAAAGTTTCCAGACCCCAGTTCTACTTCATCAATCATCAGGTTGTCCCTCTTCAGGAAAAGCTTCTTCTCTTTCAGTTCCTCGGGGTCACTGTAAGGGCTCTCATAGACAGTGGTGTCCATGGGCAGCAGCTGTGACTTTCCTGCACCTTCCCAAGAGATACAGGTTTTTTTATAGCAGTAAACAATGCATCCTTCCCCATCTCTTCCCCCTCACCAGCTGGGAAGGTTTTCTCTGGTCTCGTGGCCAATTCTCCTTCAAGCTCCATCATTCAAGCCTCTAAGCAGGGCACCTCCCTCCCTTTCACAACTGGTGGTCTCTTCTAGTTACAGCTGCTGAAGGAGCCAGGATGAGATGTTTGAGCTGTCCTGCTCCCACCCATCAGGCCCTGCAGGACTTGGGCATGGGCATGGCTTCACCCCATTGGAATGGAACCCAATGCACTGAGCATTTAGTAGGCAGGGGGCAAGGTGGGAAATGGGACAGGGCTTGATTTACTGGGTGCTGGGTGTAGGCAAAGAGTTTCTCTGTATTCTTGTCTCAGGGCCCTGAAATGAGTAGGATGCTCCTGGGTGCCTTTATAAGGGGCTTTGTAGTACAGCTCTTTGTCCAGAAATGTCCCAGGTAACCCCCGTGCTTCCTGTGGCATCCCCAGGTCCTGTTTCCTCCTGTTAGGAGGAGAGGGCTTTCAGAGATGCTCACCTACAGGCTCTGGTGTATATCCATCTGCATTAAGAGACCGAGGGTGTCTCTGGAAAAGGAATGGGGAGAAAGTGAATAAAACAGACAGAAAAAAACACTTCAGTTTGAAATGGGACAGGAGAGGGACTGGAAGCCCACAGTGCCCTGGCTGGTGACTCCCTCTAAAAGGCCCTGAGGTGGGCACAAGAAATTGGAGCGGTATTGATCTGAATTTTCTCTCCCAGTCCCAGCTGGCAGGTATCCCCACAGCAGGGATTAGACCCTTGAGGGATTCCCTGCCATGGAGCCTGGGTGGAGCACGGCCCTGCCTGTGCTGGGTGAGATGCTCAGGGCTCTGTGCTCACCTGAGCAGCAAGGGCCATGCACACAGGGCTCTGCTTTCCTCTGTGCCCCCTCTGCTTTCCCCTTTCCAAGCAAGAAACACACAGTATGAATGGAAACCATTTTCAGCCCTAATGGTAGCTGTGCCCAGCTATTCCTTGTCCCCATCCAAGCTGGAAAGACAACGTTGCAGCTGGGCTTAATATATTCCATTTGAGTTATTGCCTTTTAGACAAGAACAGAGTTTGATCATCAAGCTTGAAATGCAATAATATTAAACCCCTGAGTTGCCAATAAAACAGACCCTCCCCAGAACTTACATTCATGGAGGGGTGGGTTGGTGGAACTGGTGCTGCAGACACTGTGAATCAGGAGAGAAAAGGTGTTATTGAGTGTCTGCCTGTCCCCACACAATATCAGAGCATCCTTGGGGAACTGAGTGGATGCCTGGGTCTGATCCCCTCCACTAAAGGCTGATTTCCATAGCCTTAGCCAAAAAAGGTGTGGAATGCCTGGATGTGGGTGTCATTCCCAGAGTAGCCTTCAGGAGAGGTGCGGACCCACTGCAACACCCCACAGAGCAGGGACTGGCTGAACTGTACCCCAGAGCCCCCTGCCAAGGGGTCCCACGGGCAGGCTCTGAAGTGACATCTGTAATCATTGGCCCATGACATAGTGGCCAACAGTTTGGAGTGCTCAGCCCAAGAGACCACCAGGAACCAGATTTCCCGCTGCCTAAAAGCAGGCTGTTTTTCAGAAGCCATCTGTTTGGCACCAGAAGCCCCTCATCCATTTGGAGCACTGAATCCCCCATCTGCTCCTGTGTTTGGGCCAACCTGGGCCAGTCTTGAAGAGTGGAGGCCACCTTCAGCACAAAACCTGATGTGGGACTTGACTGGTTTGCCAGAGGAGCAGAGACCTCACCGTTCCCTCACTACCAGGGGCTGAGCAAAATTGGACATGGTAAAGGAAACTTGGGTTGGCTCTGCTCAACCTGGCCTCTCTTGGTAGGAAACTGAGTCCAGGGATGGCACTGAGAGGCCAGGCACTGAGAGGTCAGGAACTGAGAGGCCAGCTCACCTGGGAGGTTGGGGTTGGGGCACGCTTCCCTCAGGTAGAAAATCAGCCCATCGGGTTTGAGTTTTAGATACTCCACCAGCTGAGAAAAGAATTGGAGGCAAGAGAGTTTATTTCAAGGATAACATTATCTCTTTTGTGGGTTTTGGGGTTTTTTTTTTTTTTTTTTTTTTTTTTTTTGGTTTGGTTTGTTTATTTGTTTAGGGTTTTATTTTTCCAGACAACCTGTGTGGCTTATGGTAATAATTTCTCTCAGATTTATGACAGGGACTCAATTCTTTCTTCTCCTATCTATGCGCTGAGGGATCTCCTAGAGCAAGTGCTTGTATACCTGGATATCTGCCAGAGCTGGGAAGAATTTGGAAAGTTAGATAAGCACCAAAGAAAGCCAAAAGGAAAATCTCCAGTAGAAGGGCTGAGTAGGGCATTTTCAGTGTAATGTTATTGTGGTCCCAGCCAGAAAGGTTTTAAGTTGTGTTGTGTTTGATACAGCATAAAAGAAACCTTTTGCTTTCCCAGAGAAACCCCAGTGCTAGCTCCATGAATCCCAGGCACTTTTTCACTGCAGCAACAACCAGGTCAAGCACAATGGGGACTTGACTCTGTCAGGAGATGACCAGACCAGCCCCTGGCCACCAGAATACAGGGGAAATGAGGCTTTCTCATCCCCTTCTGTCTGGCTCAGATTTCATCTGCAGTTGGGAGCCTGGCACAGTACTCTTGCCATAAAAATGTCCCAAAGTCTTTGTTTTCAATCACATTTGGAGTGAAAACAGTCCTGGGAATTTAAAAAGATTCAGCAAAACAGAATTACTGTCCCTCAGACAGCCCTTCCCCAGGGGAAGCACTGCTTTCCATCCCCTGGAGAAGGTCTGAGGTGTGTACCAGGGGCAGAGCCAGGCTCTGGAGGTATAAGGGACACCTCAGCAGTACCAAGACATTCCCTAAAAACCCTGCCCACTCCTCAGGAATGCAGCTAGGACACTACAGCCATTTCCACTTCCCAAAGTCCCTGGATCTCAGAGGTGATATCTCCTTGCTTTCAGCTCTTCTGTCATGTCAAGATTTTGGCAGCTAGCTTAAGACTTCTGGCCTCCCCTGCTCTTTGCACAGAAGTCAGTCACCTGGAAAACAAAGTGACAATCCATACAAAACTGTTTTGCTGTCCCAGGGTCCCACAGGAGGGACAGCCCAGGGTGAGCAATGTCAAAAAGGTACACACACTGTGGCTGAATGTGTGATGGTTGCTGAAGGGGTACAAGTAATTAATACAACCATCTCGAGTATCCTGGCTTAAAATTGGAAATGACAACCACTAATCCACTTCTTTCATTGGAGGGGCACCACCCTGGTGTAAGGTATGAAGGCAGTGGCCAAGCCAGCACGATTTCAGTTTCCGTCATATCCCAGACTTAGAAACGAATCATAGAATATCAGGTTGGAAGGGACACCAATGATCACCTGGTCCAACCCTTCTAATATTATTGGGGCTTTTTTGTGTGCTTGTTTGTTTTGGTTTTAGAATAAAACTTTTTTAGAGACTGCACAAATTTAATCCAGCAGCTGACCCCCCCTCTGCTGATGCCATTTACCAAAACAGCCATTAGATCTTTTCCTTACAAATGAACTCTGTTATTCTATTCAGCTCATAAAAATGTTGATAAAATGCTTACTTTAATATTTTATGTTTGGCATATTGAGCAAATCACCTGCAGTTAGCAAGCTACTTTGAATTAGGCATTTTCTTATCTCCAAATGTTCAAGTTTTTTTGACAGATTCACTTTCTCTCCCATGAATGCAGTGAGGTGAACTGACAGCCAGCCAGACCCAGGGAATGTCAGGGCTTTCTGAAAGGGGCTCCAACCACCCATGTAGAATCTTAAAGCCTTTGGAGCTCCACGTGGACTTTCCTTGAGGCATGGGCAGCTATAACAAGGGAAAAACACTTTTGCTTTAGTAGGATGCTGGTGGTCAGCATCCCACAGTTCTGTACCTGCCAGAGTGTGTCGAACTTGGTGCCCTCAGGGATGGAGTACTTGCCAGACTTGTCCTGGTGTATTCGGTAGTGGTACACAGTTTTTCCATAGACAAGGGAGAGGGCATAGGTACTGGTCTCCTTCTTTTCTCTCAGCCTGGGAGGAAGAAGTAGAAGCAACTCTATATTTTGCTCTGCAAATTATCGTGGCTGCAGCAGTCACGGGGCGCTGGGTGAGGTGTTCCTGCACCCCAGTGTTGGAATTGACACTTTCCTGACATAGGCTGAGGAGGGACCCTTCACCTTCAGCCTCTCACCCTTCTTCTCCACCCTCTCCAGCTAATTCTTTCTTTCCCTAACTCATTCAGGAGACAGGTAAATGCAGAGCAGTCTCACCTCAGCAAAGGTGCAGAGCAAATGCTTTCTCCTGTATTTTCTTTGCCAGACATCATCTGAGTCTTGGTGTTAAACACCTCTACCCACTGAACCCCCTATCTTGTATCAGCCAGTGCATTAACAAGCCAACTTCATAGAGATTTTTAAACATAAGAAACAAATAAGCTCACGATTGACTCTTCATGGAGTCCAGACACTGTCCAGACAATAACAGGTTTGGAGTGTTAGCCCCTGTCTTTTAAAGATCTGTAACCACAGCCTGACCTATCCAGCTAAAACACCTCTGAGGAGCTATCACATGAAACAAATAGCTACAGGGTAGTGGAGGTGGGGAGATGGTAAAAAGTCCAGGGATCACAGCATCTGCCAGGGGTTTGAGGACTCACAGGAACTTCCCATCAGGTTGTGCCCCAGAGTAGAGCCTCTGTTCAGCTTCGTCCCGGGCGATGCTGCCGTGGTACCAGGGCATCCTTTCGTGGGCTGTGGTGGCAATGAGCTTCTCCACCTGTGGAGCCTGGCTGATGATGGCCTGTTCAAGTGCATCACCCTGGAGGAGAGTGGGAAAGGAGACGTCCTGCCACTCTGCTGCACTGCATGGTTTCAGCACAGGTTATTTTGCAGCTTTTGGGGCAGATGACACAGGGAGCCTGGAAGGGGTCATAATGGAAGTGCTTGTGCCCTTAATCATGCCTCTAGTAACAGTGGGCTGTATTCTGTCCTGCTGCAGAGCAGAATCCCTTGCCTTTTTAAATTGATCCCATCCCTCGAATCCAGCTGAACTGACTTGCTGGTGGGGGAAGGGAGAAGACGTGCTATTCATAAGGGATCTTGACTTCAGGCTTGAAGGGTGTCTTTCAGCCTTACATTCCTGGGAGAGCAGGACCTCCTTCTAGTGACTCTGCCTTCCTGGCTGCTCACTGTCCCAAGGCACTACAATTTGTCCAGAGCAGTTCAGCCTGGAAATCACGTGGGAGACCCTAAATTAATTCTGCTGGCCACACATATTTTATAAACAATTGTAGATTTTCCTTTGCCAGTAGGTGGCAATGTCCTGTGTGTTATCTACCAGAGTTCACTGATCAGCTTCGAGGGGAAACCCCGTAGATAACTTCATTCTGTTAAGCACCTTCCATCTAAAATAGCCACGTTTAGAGGCCTTTCTTAGAAAGCCTCCCTAAGGAGAATGCCTGAGCCATCTTTCTGTGAGGACTTGGAAGTGTCTGAGTAGCCACTCTCAAGGTGACAGGAGTAGAAGGAAAGTATTACATGGCTTCCAGTGTGACTATTTACAGTGTTTCTACTTATACAGATATTTTATATATATATATTCCAACATGCAGTAAGACACAGGAACCTGTCGGTAGCAATTTTTAAATCTACATAACCAAGAGACCTGATCCACTACCCTCAATCTCATTGGCAAAACCTCCACTGACTTTCAAAAGTGAGGAAAACCTGTGCAGGAATGGAAGTCTGGTTTCATTACATCCTCAGTGTTCTGGAGGTACAGGGACAGGGTGTAGAGAGTGGCTGTGTAGCTGCAGCAAGTGTCCCAAGTGCTGCAGAGAAGCAAACAGCCCCCGGGGCAAGGTTTGCAAAGTGGGCAGGGAGCCCCAGCACCCTGCAGAGCAGGCACAGCACAAAATGTTCAGAGGAAGAGGCTGAACACTTGGGAAGATGTTCAGACCCGTTTCTGAAGAACAAACTGAGAAAGAAAGAGGTTTAAGACTGCTTTTAGTGCCAGCAGCCTCTGTGGAGGAGGACCTTGCTTTACCATGCTGTAAGAGGGAGATGACAGTGACAGAGGAGGGTAGGGCAGCAAGAGCACAGAATCATAGAATCATAGATTGTGAGGGGTTGGAAGGGACCTCCAGAGATCATCCAATCCAACCCCCATAACACAGCAGGATCACCCAGGGCAGGACACAGACTCCACAACCTCCCTGGGCAACCATCACCCTCACAAGAAAGAAGCTCCACCTCATGTTGAGATGGAACTTCCTATATTCTAACTTAAATCCATGTCCTGTTACTGGCCTCTTCCTCTTGCCACCCACCCCTCAGCTATTTATAGATGTTCACAAGATCCCCTCTCATCCTCCTTTTCTCAATGCCAAACAGCCCCGGTCCTTGCGGTCCCACCCCACCCCTGGCCATGGGCAGTACCTCCAGTTTCCAGGTCTGCCGGACGTACTCCCGCACCATGTTGTCCCTCAAGCTGTCGAAGACCCCGGGCTGGGGCTCCACCCCACTGGGGCGGTTGCAGGGTTTGCGGAGGGGGCAGCAGAGCCCATCAGCATCCTTGGAGTAAAACTCACAGAGCTCCTCGGGCCCGCAGTGTGCTTTGCCCCCCGCGATGGCGTAGGTCCCGTTCATCTGGCGCTCGATGGCGTAATGGTAAAACTGGAGATTGCAAACCACGGAGAGGACGTAACCCCCCAGGCTGCGCAGGCACTGCCGGAGCAGGAACAGCCCGTCTGACATCCCTGCCAGCTTGAGGTGTTCCTCTGCCTCCAACCTGGCAATGCTGCCGTAGTAAAAGGGGAGGTGAGCGGCAGCATCTGGCATCTCTGCCCAGTTATCAGGGCTGCTCCTCAGGTTCACTCACGCCGCGCTGCTGGGGCTGGATTTGAAAGAAAGAAGCAAAAAAAAAAATTCTTTACTGACGTGGAGTTTTGAAAAAAAAAAAGAAAAAAAAAANGGAAAGGGAAAAGGGAAAGGGAAAGGGAAAGGAAAAGGAAAAGGAAAAGGAAAAGGAAAAGGAAAAGGAAAAGGAAAAGGAAAAGGAAAAGGAAAAGGAGTTTGATTGGAATGAAGATTTGTCTGCCTAGAGGTTCGCTGAGTAGCTGTGTCTCCAAACACCATGAGGAGAGCAGCAGTGAGGCATTCATACCCTCAGCCAGTGAATGCCACAGTGATTCCTCTCTTCTGCCCAGAATGCAGGTAAAAGGTGTAAGTAAAAATGCATTTGATCTTTTTTTAAATATTTCAAGCAATAGAGAATGCACAGGATCCTACAGCAAATTATTCCAGTGGTTAATTACCTTCACTACCAAACATGTACTTCTTACATTCATCCCAAAGTTTTTAGCTTTGACTTCCAAGCATTTTCTCTCCAGCCTTGTTCACAATAAAAGGAAATTGCTTTACCTCTCTGAATAAATGAGTTTTGCCATGGGGTAGACCAAATCTCAAGGCCAAAATCTTAAAGGGACTGAGATTAAAACATGAGGTGGGTATTAAATATCTACGAAACATTTAGATAGAAAATAGCCCCAAATACAGCAAAAAGCTATAAAGACAAACCCAACTGCTTCTGGGCATACATAAACCATCATCTGACAGAATGAGTAGAAACCTTCCTCTTGAAAAATGTTTGGACTTTTCCCCACGATACCAGTCTCTGGCTGGTTTCTGGATTTGGATGATACCCTTATCCCATTTGGCAATTCCCAGTTCTACACCATGTACGTGCTGCAGAGAAGGCTGGAGTTCAGATCTGTGCAACCATCACCACAAAGTGACTTTAATCCCACTGTCTCTGTCCAGATGCAAGCATCACTGGAACCCCTTGCTCAGAACAGCCTAAAACCAGAAACAAACCTACCACCCAACTCCTCCAGCACCAGCTCGTGGTGGGAATCCAGCAGGAAAAGGAACTTGGAAAGCTGAGCCACTGCAGAGCTGTGGATCTTGTATTGAATGATCTAAAATCCCACCCACAAACAGAAGACAATTTCCAATGATTGATGGAAACATAATCAAAGGGTCTCATTTCTTCCCTGGAGCCTGATCTTTGATCTTGTCATTGTACAGGTACTGTACAATGTATCTTGTCTCCATCCGTATTTCCCACAAATGTGTCACTGGCTTTCAGAGAAAAGAAAATGCTGTCTCTTCAGCCAGTGCACTAGGGGTTTGCCCTGACTCTGCCCAACATGAATCTCATTTCTTAACATGATGGGAGAGGTTGCTGCCTAATGGGTTGAACCCACTGTGCTATTCCAGAAGTGCATGGAATTCCCAGTCCATGCTCTCAGGCGGTGGCTAGGGCTGTGCTGGGGCTGGTAGCCAGCCCTGCTCTTTTTCACCCATCCTGCTGCAGCCCAGTCAGCAGCAGAGCATCAGGGCTGCCTCCTGCCAACCTCCAAGACTGCTGGAGCTGGAAAGGGGTTGGATGGACATATGCTTTGTATGGGCAGGAATGGGATACAGGTCAGGAGGAAACCGCTCGGGAGAAACCATTCTGCTGTCTGCACCCTTCTTTGCTCAGCCTACACCAGCAAGGACATTCTGGGAGCTGGATTTATGGCAAGCAGACTCTTCTCTACCTATTTGTTGTGTTCATGAAGTCCAGAAGTGGCCCTGATGAGAACAGGAAGGGAGAGCAGGCTCTGTGGAGGAGGTGTTTGAGCCGAGGCAGGAAACCACAACAGGAAACCCTCGGTGGTGTTTGCAGCTCGGGTGCGGGACGAGCATGAACTGCATCAGGTTCAGCACAAATAAGCCCAAGTTGTGAAGCCCCTTTCATCAAATTCATAAAATGAAGCAAAGTGAGGTCTTGGCAGACCTGCCAGTCTGGGACAGAGAAACCAAATGAAAATGAAAACACCCTATAGCTCAAACCCAAACTGGAGTCAGTGCTTGGAACCAAAGCAAACATCTGAATCCCTTGATGCCTCCAGGCATCAGAGCAGCCCAGAAACTGGACTAGAGTATCTCCCAAGTTCAGCTCCGGAGACTAGAAGACTACCAGGTCTTCCCCAAATTCAGACAGGTCACAGGGGAGGGCAGGTCCCAGGAAATGGGTTGAAGGATGAGAGGAGGGAGGATTGAAGCTCTTGCTTTTAACTGCAGAGTCAGGCCCATGAGTCATGTTCACAAGTCGAGGAAGAAGCAGCATTGAGTGGGCAGTGGAAGGTCTATGGCTTTCTTCATGTGCTACTAATTTCCACCAGCTACCTAGGATAAACAGTGATTAGGTACAAAGATGCTGTGCCCAAACATGCTGATTCCCTTTTCTGGAAAGTCCAGGACCAAAACATCACAGCAAATGGAACGTTTTCAGACAGGTGGAAACCGGAAGGCAAAAGCCATTGATCACCACTAAGTTCTTTGCAAGTTTCCAGCTGCCTACCCAGGTGGTTCTGTTATAAACAGACTGATTTTCCTCTCCAAGCACAGGGCTGAGTGTCAAGACAGCCTCACAGAGATATGAGAGTGAACCCAGGGATCAGAGGCCATGGTTCAGGCTTTGCCATTCATATCATACAAGCCTTGCTGCCACAAATGAACCCTATTAGAAAATCACCCTTTTCAGAAAAAATTCTATGTCCCAAGCCATGAGGGCAAGCCCACCCTGAAGTCTGAAAGCAGATTTAAACAGGATGATTTGTAAATCCTCTAAAGCTCTTGCTTTAAAAAGTGTATCCTGGCTCTTTCTGTTGCCCATACAGCAGCTCAGGGTCTTCTGGGCAAATAACCTCTTCCAAAGTACAGCTCTGTTCTTGGGTGGACCTGAGTAACTCTGAGACAACCTTAACAGACCTACACAAACTTCATACAGCTTTTATCTACACTACAAAATGCAGACATAAGTGAGAACTGATTTCACTGCTTTTATGAACATATCTAAGTAGTACACGGAAGAAGTTGTGCAAGGGACCCTCTACCATCATCAATTTCAAGTAATAGGACCTGATTTTTCCAGCACCCACTTAACCTCTGTCCCTTGAGCTGCAATGACCCAGATGCCAGGTGTTTCTGTTGGCTTTGGGTTCTTCCTCCAGGTTAGAAACAACACTGGGGGAGAACAGCCTTAAACCTAGGGCTGCTGTGACAGTGGCCATGTTTGCAAGTTTAGTGTTACGATGTGGAGATGGAAACTGAGGAAAAGAACACCCACATAAAAAAGTAATTGGATCTTTGCACTATGACACACAGGAAAGCCAGGCAGGAAGCTATCGAGATGCCAATCAGATCTATATATAGTTGGCTGCTTGGTTCTACTGAGATTAAACAAGAACCATCAGGAACTGGTTTGATTTTGTAATTTCTCAGAACAGCAAAATCGCAGTGGAAATCTGGAGACAGCCCCCAAGAGCAGTGGGTTGTGCTGCTGCAGCCAGAGGAGGCACTGGCAAGCTTGAGCATCCTGTCAGGACCTTCTTGTCTGTAGACTTGCTTTGGCAGCAGTGATCCCCTATGACACAGCCCTGGCTGGCTGGGCCTTTAAGGTGGCTGGGTCACCCTGGGGGAGAGGAGGGACCTGCCCAAGGGAGACCAGGGAGCAGCTGGAAGGGCTGGAGGATGGGAGCCTTGTGATAGGGAAAAAGCCTGGAGAGGTATAAAGGGGTGGTCAGGAAGGGGCTGGTGTTGAGGTTTGTGCTGGCCACATGGTGTTTTTAACAATTTTTAAAAGAAGTGGTTAATTGGAAAGGGGAGGGTGGGAGGTAGCTGAAAGGAGGATCTGCCACGGGAAATGTGGCTGTGGCATTGCTGAAAGGTCAGGTCAGCCTGTCTGGTGGAGGCTGGGGTCTCTGAGCAGCTCTGGGGGTCACTTCTGCAGCCCCCCAAGGCTGGGGGGGAGAGGAGGGGAGGCTGTCTGAGCTGTGGGGTGGTGCTGATGGGGGGGGCAGCTCAGCCTTGGGGTATCACCTGGGTCAGTGCGGGGCTGCAGTGCTGGGCTGGGCTCTGAATTGTGCTCTGCTGCTTCCTGGTCTCCTGATGAGAATTGGCCTCTTTATTCCACCTTATGAGAAGAGAAGGTGCTTCCCATGGTGCCTTCCCTAGACCCACCTGCAGCAAGAATAAAAGTGCTTTTTTTATGGTGCTGCTTACAGACCATTCAGTGCTTTAGGAGAGCCCCGAGTAGAGGTTTGTACCCCAGGTTATCCCGAGCCTCCTGTTCCCTGTTCCCCTGCAGATCCCCACAGAGGGGCAGTGGGGAGGAACGGGGCTGAACCTGCTCAGCAGAGGCCATGGCAGAGTGAAGGTGAAGGTGTTGGGGACAAGGCAGGAAGGATTTGGAGGTGGGAGCAGGGTGTGAGGTGCAGAGGGATGGGAGAAAGCAGAGCGAGACTCAAGCAGCTCTGTAGCTGCAGGGACCTTTCCTCTACTCCCCACCCCTTCCCCTGGTTTCCCTTCTCTTGTTCCTGATTTATCTGAGAAATAGATTTACACCTGAGGCAACGGTTAAAGATATGAAGGGCTGACAAGTGTCAGCAGCATATGAGTTCCCTTTCCAAGTCATTCTTCCCAGGAGGACCTGGCATCATGCAAGAGAACGAATTGAAAAGCTGATGCCTGGAGCTCAGGCACAGATTTTTAAAAAAACTGAAATAACAGAAGACTTACAATTACTTTGATTCAGTTTGAAATGCTTCTTAGTTTAAAGAAAAACCTGGAAAACTTCACTTTGGATTGTCCTGACTACACTCTTCTAATTGTTCTTGACTAATTCTTAGTTCATATTTATGCACTCCATGGCAGCTCTTCCCAAAATTTCTTCATGAGCTCTTACATTCCTTGTTATAACTGCCTTCCTAACTTCCCTGCTGACTACTCATTAAAACCTCAGCTACCCAACCATTTATTATCACTTGAATGATGTGTGAGTGGGAGTTGAAAGTGTGAGCCCGTTTGTGTTTGTGCTCATTAACAGTGTGCCTTCTGCTAGCATGGGAAGATAAAAATCTCTTCTCAGTGAGTGGCACTGACTCAGTCCTGCCTGCAATGGTTCTGTTTACAGAAACTCCACAGAAAACCCTTCCCGATTTCCATGGACATTGTCTGCTCTTGCTGTCCTTGAAGCAAGTAGGTAAGTCCAAACTGCCCCTCCACTGCTTGTGGTTTCCCGACCAGGTGCAGAAATGCTTCACAGACCTCCTTCCCTTTGCAGTGGAACATGGGATGAACCACCTGGCCCCAGGGAAAGAAAAATCTTAAATAAACAGCAGTAGTTGTAAGGCTCTTGGGGGCACCTGGTGGTCCTGTGAGCCTCATGTGGTGAAGGTTCCTAACAGTGCCAGACACAGGCTTGGAGAAAAGATGTGGAGATCAGTAATCCTCTTCCCCCTTCTAAATCCTTGGCCAGCGACCTAATACCACCCTCTCACAAGATCACTGGAGATCAAAAATAAAAGAGTGGGGATGGTTCTGCTAAAATGCTTGTGGCCTTGGTCTTGGCATACTTGTATGCTAGAATCAGGCAGTGCTGACCCAGTGGCTGGGCTGATGGATGGTTTGTGTGCTGCCTCCCACTCAGCAAGGCGCCAGGCTGCCTTGGGTCCTCTCAGCCCTGATAAAACATTAATTCCTGTGAAACAGTGCTCTTGCTTGCTGAGTGTTGGAGGGGTTGGAGCACATCACTCACGGCCCTTCCTGCAGAGCCATCCTGACACTTGCAGCTGTGCCCAGAGGCTCAGAAGTTGCCGTCTGTCACCTCTGCTCCCATCTCACAGCTCTGGGATCATTTTTTCTTGCTTCTCTGTTTTGACTTGGACACTCTGAACCTGCCCACGTGTGTTCATCCTTCTCCAAAAAGGGAGAACCGGTGCAACAGAGCATGGAAAATTGATGACACGCTTGTTTGGTGCAGTTAAATGGTAATAAAGGCCTGGGCTCAATTCATATCCTGCTGGGGACTTGTTTTCCTTCTGTGATTATTTGTCAAATGCTAATGAGCGGAAGCAATTTGCTCCTCTAGCTTTGAGAGCAGGAGCCAGGGAGGGGGCTGGGGAGAGAGAAGGCCACCTTCCTGGGGTCTGGTGGGTATAACTATCTGCCTCTTTTGTTCAAGATGTTGTTTTTAACGGCTGGGATTGCCTTGTTCCCAGAAAGCTGTTTTCTGGTGTTTACCCTGTTTCCTCCCAAGTTTTTTGCCTGCTGCTTAACCACCAAGAGGTCTCTGACAGATGCAGATGGTGCCTTACCACTTCTGGATTAAATCGGGTTAATTGCTGTCAGCATGACCTAGTTACTTACACCTGGTCGTACTCACGGTGTATCTCTTGCTCTTTCCAGCAGGGTCCACCAGTCTCTTCCTAAAACCTTCCTGTCTGGTAGGACACTGCTTGAGGAGCATGGTTGGAAGGACACAAACAGCTGTGGTGCTCCCAGTGTGGCCTTCAGCACCCCAGGGGTGCAGCACAGAGCATCTGAGTCTGCGGTGCTCTGGGTGATAGTACTGTGATAAACAGACTGGCATCTTTCACATTATTGTTTTGTTGATTGGAAGGGAATAATCAATAACCACACATCCTGGACCACCACATCCTGAACCAGACATCCTGAACTGCCACATCATGGAAAGCTGATAAGGACCGGAATGTGTTGCTCTGAACTGATAAGGATCAGAATGTCTTGCTCTGCACATTTTATTCTTAAAAATAAGTTGTTGTGTATTTTGGAGGTTAAGCAAAATCGCAAGAACCCGGAACTGAACGTGTATAAAAACCCTGCTTTGCTGTAGTTCGGGGCAGTCCGTTGGTGGAGCAGGAGACTCCCTGGTCGCCCAGCGCGCTGCCTTACTTATATACCTTAATAAATATTGAGAAACAAACTCTGTTAAGAGTCATGTGTATATAACAGTACCATGAATGTTCTGCCACCAGCTATGGGAGCCTGGGCTAACACTTGGCCTTTTCCCTAAGGAAAAAGATATTGGTTCTTTATATGGTGCTTCTCCTCTGTGAAAAGATCCCGGAGGAAGTGTCTGATCTCGGAACCTGGCAGACCCCGGTAGATCCGAATGTAAACAACCTCGAGTTTCCTCGAGTGCTGCAACGAGAGGCACAGAGACCTGAAGTGAATGTGGCTCTTTGTTGAAACTCAATCTGACATGAATATTTCAGTACTACCCGGTGATGTGGACAGGCACTGCCCCCTGCACGGAGGAGAGCTTTGAGGGAGGCTTCAGTGCCTGGGTTAGTGGCAGAAAAGAAAAGAGAAAAGAGAAAAGAGAAAAGAGAAAGGAAAAGAAAAGAAAAGGAAAAGGAAAGAAAAGAAAAGGAAAAGAAAAGGAAAAGAAAAGGAAAGGAAAGGAAAGGAAAGGAAAGGAAAGGAAAGGAAAGGAAAGGAAAGGAAAGGAAAGGAAAGGAAAGGAAAGGAAAGGAAAGGAAAGGAAAGGAAAAAGAAAACTGAGTTTTGGTGCTATTTGCAGCTGCTCCTGGTTTTTTTATAGCACCCTCTCCCAAGCCAAATGTCCTTGGTGAGCAGATTGCCTCCTGGGGTAGCTTTGGGGTGCTGGGGTCTGGGGACAGCAGGGACCCTGCTGGGTGCTGGGGTGAAGCAGAGTCCCTGTGTTTGTTGTCCTGGGGCAGCTTGTGCTCAGCATGTGGATTTAGTCTGGGAAGCTGTGAAAACACCCTGCTGAGCTTTTGTCAGGCACTGAAAACACTCCCGGCTCCAGACCCATTGATCCTGAACAGCTTTTAATTAGGGTCTAAGTCACACAGGATGGGCAGTTTCCTTCCTGGGATCCCTGAGTGCTCTTGTGGTCTGGTTACTCAGCTATGGGTCATAATGTCCAAACAAATCATGTCAAAGTGTCTGTCCTGGGAATGAGAGCCCAGAGCTTGTCCCTGCCACCAAGGTGGAGCTGGTGTTGACATCTACCTGGAGACAGGAGCTGGCACTCCATCAGCAGCCCCAGGTTTTGGGTACTGCAGATGGTTTCACGGAGCCAGAGGCTGAAATTGCAGTTAATTTACTCCTAAATTGGAGAAGGGCTCTGGTTTATTATTTACTTCCACCTGACCTTTCTGCATTACCTTGTGAGGTAAGGGCTTTTGCTGAAATAACAATTTAGCCCAATTTAGGGCCTAGAGATTGAGTCCTCCAGTACAGGGCATCTGGGGAGTGGCAAGCTGTGGAAAGATTAAATGAGATATTTATCTGAGGGCTTGGTGGTGAGCCTGTGTCTTGAGTCCCTTCCTTGGCACTGCTCCAGGGTGCAGTGAAGGTGACAGAGGGCTTTGAGCAGCATCACTGCAACAGCACTGCACATGGTGCATCTTATTGGAAAGGAGTTGATGGTGTCCTGCAGTGCCTTGGGTCCTTGTGCTGGTGGTGAGTGGGTACCTTCTCTGGAAGGACCAAAACCTGTTCAGGTCCAATGCAGCTCTGAGCAACGTGCCCTTCTCAGCTTCCTGCTCCAGGTGGTGAAGTGGCAGACAACTCTATTTGCAAGCACAAATTGATCATGTTTTTGTTACTTAAACATCTGCGTTTATGCTTTGCCTTTGCCATGTAAAAATAAATGGAATAGCTGAGCCTGAAGTTCAGCAGTATTTCCTTTTTGCAATGCCTAGAGACTCCCTGGAAGATCACAGCCACCATCTGCCCTGCACAGGAGTGTGCAGTCTTTGTCCTGAAAAGCCTAGGAGGAAGAAAAGACAAAGCGACGAAGAGACAAAGGCAAATTGAGGAGAGAAGGGCTGTGGTGTGTACAGGTTGTGACGAGGTCAGGTGTAGAACTCCAAAATCTACAACATCTCTGGACAGCTGTGGCTCTTCATAAGTTTATCCTGATGTTTAGTCCTTCTCTGAAGTAATCCCTGGTGCTCTGAAAGTCCCTCTGGGAGAGGAGGAGTTTGGGGAACAGGGAAGCAGGCAGCTGCCATTCAAACCAGTACTGGGTTGTACTGGTACTGTGCCATGTGGTGGTCACCTGAGCATCAGCCCGAAAGTTTCCATGTCCCCTGGGCTGCCCCAAAACTGAGGCAGCTGGATGGAGGATTCTGCCTGGGGGCATGTTCCAGCTCCCCTGCAGGGACGCAGCATTGCTGGGGGGGCTCTGAACATCTCTGAAGTCAGAGATGGTTCATCCTCATCTTCTGATAGTTCATCCTCATCTTCCTCTGCAGCTGCCCCCAGCATGGGGCTTATGTGCTCAGGAGTGCCTGAAACAGGGAGACAACCTTCTGCAGCACTGCTGGAGAGGATTTAGGCAGGCAGAGTATGAATATCCAGCTCAGAAGCTGGTTGAGACACCAAAGCAACTTTTGTGCTTGCAGTAAGTGCCATGGGCTCTAATGGCCCTGAGATTTCTCCATCTCACTTCAAAAGCCCCAGCAAAGGGGTAGCAGCAGCTCCAGACATCACAAGATGAGTGTGTTGGGCATCTGGTGTTCACCATCAGTTCTGCAGCCATAGAACTTGCTTTTTATGAACAGAATATTACTGTAAATAGAGTGGGTGGAAGCTGCTGCTGAGAGGGGAAGAGGCTGGCAGGACCCTGGGTACACTGATGGCTTCTCAAAAACATGCAAAGATGTTTGTTCTCAAGGAGATGTCTGAGAGATGGAACAGACCAAAACAATATGGGTACAAGTTAACTTCTGGGGAGATTCCAACTCGGCTCCAGAAGAAAATATTTAACCATGAGAACAATTAGACATAACCTCCCAAGGGTGGATATTCCCCCATGTTGGACAGTTTTAAGACTCAGCTTGACAGGGGGCTCAGCCACCTCATTTAAACTGTATTTTTACCTCGAAAGGTTGGACTAGGTGATTCTTGAGGTCCCTTCCAACCCGGCATTCTATGAAAACAGTTCCTACAGTTTAAAAATAATTTTAAAAATTATAAATGCCACCAAGGTGGTTCAGGACCAGTGGTGAACAAGGTCCAGGCACCCTGGTGCTATTGAGTTTCCTTATTTCAGTAGATGATGTGGAAATAGAAGTGTTGGAAACATCACAAGTTCAGGAAAGAATAATGAAAGTGATGAAGGTCCTGACTGGACTGATTAATGATAATTAATGTGAAGATGCATGTTAGTTCTTTAAGTGTGATGGGGGGAAAATTTGAGAGCAAGGCAGAGGTGTCTAAAGAGCATGATCATCTTTCAGGGAGGAAAACCTGATTTGGATGTGCTGATAAGATGATACAGGGATAAAGGAGAAATTATTAATCAGTGGAAAGTAAGTCTGGTTATCTAGAGATATTTTCTAACCAGAAGATCCATCAGGATGTGGAACAGGAGAAATAGTGGGAGTCCCATTGCTGGTTATTTATCACTGGATCAGAAAATGAACTGTAGGGAACAATCCTCTGGAGGCAGGAGATGGGGATGAGCTAATAGGACTTTCCCATATCTAATTTCTGCAATTCTGAGTTCTATTAGGGAAAAAAATACTTTCAGTTTCTTTCTCTGGCCAGTGTAATTTCCAGTTCAGTCAGTGTTTTATGGAAAACTGAAAAATACTGAATGCAGAATGCTTCTGCTGTTGACATTTTGTTGAACATCAGTGTCTGAAGTGAGAATGAAGTCTACTTGGTGGCACACTAAGATTACAGGCACAGCAGTAAATATTCTCCTGCACATTTTTATATGTGGCTGAGTGGTCAGCCATGTGACAACCAAGATGAAAAAAGTGCTCATTCTCCACGGTCTGGTAAATTCTAAGCTTTTGTCCTTTCTATGCTGTCACCAGGAGGTTGCATTAAGTAGTGTCCACCCATGCTCAGTCTCTTCTTATGAGGAGTAAAATTCACCATCTCCCAAAACTCTTCCACCAGGCAAACCCAAATTTGAACAAACCTTGCAGCTGAACAAAGCCTCCATACTCTCTTCCCTCTTGGAAAACGAACAGCAAAGAGTTAACACAATTTTACAGCAAACCTTTTGGTCACTTCACTTCTCCTTCACCCTCCTGCAGCCTCCCCTTGTCAGCTGGAAGGGTGGGATGCCAAAAACCCATCAGAACAAATTGTCCAAGGAGATCACTGTGGCCCAAGGAATGGAGATTTGTTCTGCTGAGCCCTGAAGGCTGCTGGCTTGTGTCCAGCGATGGGGGAACAGGCTGGATGCTCCTTGCTTGGGCACTGCTAGCAGAATCCTTGTTTTTCTGGCAGCTCTGCAGAGCGGGTGTGTCTGGGTAACAACAATTAATTGGAAATGGGTTTTTCTTCTCAGCAGAGACCCCCTGGAAGCCCTGGGGCTGGCAGCTGTGCAGGGCATGTCCTGCCCTTTGTGAGCCCAGCTGAATTCCCAGATGTGCCTAGTGCTGTTTAACCCTTCCCTCCTGAGGGGATTTGGGAGAGGTGTAGGCAGCAGTACTGAACACCCCTGAAAATTTTGCCTCTGACCTCTATCAGCACATTTTGCTGTGGCTGTAGAGCTTTTCTCTAGACTGTTGTCTCCTCCTGCCTCAAAATTATGTTCCTGGGGACAGTAGTTGCTGGCTCAGTCACAGCACTAGAAGCTGTGCCATAGGATTTGTCTGCAGAGTTGGACTCTGGCAGGACTCTTGCCAATACCCCTTGATCCTCTGTGACTTGATTGTGGTCATGGCTACAGGATCTGAAACATCTGATGTAGGATTTGGGGAAGAGGCTTCTTCCCCTCGTTTGTAGAAGTGTGCATCACCCTGCAGTCCTCCCTAGGGCTGTATTAATTTCACTATTCTATGCAAACCAGAGCCTTATTAAGTTGTGTACTCTTAGCTCTGTGTGTGCCAGATTACCACCTCAGATAAGAAACAAGGAGCAAACCATAGATGTGTGTGCCTTCAAATAATCTTCAGGATCTGCACAAACATCTGACAGGAAAAGGGTCTTGGTATTAACTCAAGAAGGAAAAAAAAAAAAAAAATCTTGCAAACTTTCTACATGCCCTCTCCACCTTTTTTCAGGTTCCAGGGTGATCTGCTTCAGAGCTGCACACTGGAATTTTCTAATGAGATGGAGAAGAAGTAGCTAGGAGCAAGACAGCAGATGGGCAAGGAAAAACTGAAAAATCTGTTCTTCACAGAGTCCAACCTTTCATAACTTTGTTACTGAATAGAATTCTGCTGAGGGATTATTTACAAGTCTTTCAGAAATGCAAATAAGATGATGGGTTTTTTTAAAGACTAAAGCTTTAAAATAGTCACCTGGTTCAATCTTCTGTTTCTTTTGTCCAAAATGACAGAGAACCTGGGCAAAATTCCATTGTGTTGGGCACCTCAGATCCAGAAGGACTTTCTCTAATATTTGAGCTCAGGATCTGAGTCAGTGACTGATAGAGGATGGGTCTGGTATTTCCTTCGGTGTTACCTCTGTCATCTGTTTTTGTGCCCAGTTCATCATTGCCATGCAGCAACAACTCTGGGTGCTTTATTACAGCCAATGAGGTTCGGAACTGAAGTTTCTGGTGCTGTTTGAAAACCCTGTGGAACATTATCAAATACAGCATTATCTGAAGCCTCTTACCCCATTTATTTTGCCAGAGCCTTAAATCTGTTTGAGTTATTAACTTGCTGCAACAATTGTTTTGTTGGCTTTTCCCCTCAGGAACAGTCAGGAGATGAAGTGATTGCTTTCTGATGTACTTCAGCATCATTCGGAATAAAAAGAGCTGTCTCAAGGGACAAGTGACAGGTCTTGCCTAAACTTTCGGCTTCTGGAGTATTTGTGCCATGTGGCTAATGTGCATTTTTCCCTGCTAAAGCAATTCTGTCATCAGCTGAGAAGTTTTTTTCCTTCAGGTCTGGGTCAGCTTCAGTCCTCTGAAGGAGTTATTCTGCATGCTCAGGAATAATGTCCAAGTTCAGGGTTGCTGCAGAGGCTCCCTGAGGTAGCTGCAGAAGGTGCTGGGTGAATTGGCTGCTCAGCTGATGCAGGGTCTTGGTTATGGTCTGGAGATGTGGTTTCCTTTACCACCTCTTGCCTGCGGAGATGCTGAGAGGTCCGCCTGCTGAAAGTGTCTGTCATGCAGAACAAGTTTATATGGCACAGGGCAGTGACCTTTGGAGAAGTTTGGTCCCAAGAAACAGCATAAACTGCATCAGTATTCCACGTTGCCAGTCCCTAAAGCAGCTCAGATCTCTCTGTGTGGTGAACTTAGTGCAGAGCCAGGCACTGACAAACAGAATTGGAGAAAATCAGACCCCCTGCTCCTGTTGGAAGTCAAAGGCTGTTGGTTTCACAGGCTCTGGTATAGGAGACTTCAGTCCTGTGAGACAGAAATCCAGGTCTTTGCCTAAGCTGCCCTGGTCTGAACTGGGAGATGATGGCAATTGGCAGCCCTGCTCTTTTTAACAGCTGAAGCACTTTGAGGTCTTCCTTCCCCAGAGATTTCTTGACAAATGCTCTTTTTAGTGATTAATGTTAAGGTCCCCACACCTCTCCAGGTGGTGGGAGACAGTTCTTGTGTTGCCAAAAGCAACATCCCAGGAAATATCTTCTCAGCTTTGTAGAAAAGGGCCAGAGCAGTGGTAAACTGCACTGATTCTGAGTGGAGCTGAGGGCACTGCACTGGCAGCTCCTGGCTGTAAGGTTTGAAACAAAGCAAAGAAAATCAGAAAGACTAAAAGCAAAGAAAAGCAGAAAGACTAAAAGCAGGAAAAAAAGACAGACAGAAAAGCAGAAAGAGCCTAACACTTCTCTGCAGCTTCCCAGACAAGTTTCTTGAGCAACAGTCATTGTTTGGAGTCTTAAAAGGCAAAAGATAAATTTGAGCTTGAAATCTAATCTGCAACAAGGAAAGGAATTCTGCAAGATCCAGCTGAGCTTCTGAAACTGGTGTCAAAGATTGTCCTGATGACAAGGGACAGTCCAGGCCTTGATGGATCTTCATGAGCATGGGAGTGCAAACTTTGCCTCATCTCTATTCTTCAGGTTTTCTCTGTACTTTGGGTCAAAGGAGAGTGAGAGTGGTGCTTTACTGGAGTATTTTAGGAGAATTAAACATAAAATTTACCCCACCTGGAGTACTGTGTCCAGTTCTGGTGTCCCCAACATATGGACACAGAGCTCCTGGAAGGTGTCCAGAGCAGAGCCACTAAAATATCAGAGGGCTGAGCACCTCCCTGGGAAGCCAGGCTGAGGGATTGGGGTTGTTCAGCCTGGAGAAGAGGAGGCTCTACGATGACCTTATAGCAACTTTGCAATATCTGAAGGGGCTACAAGAAAGCTGGGGGAGGGCTTTGGACACGGAGGGGGGGGGAGAGGACAAGGGGAAATGGGTTAAAACTTGAAGAGGGGAGATTTAGGTTGGACATTAAGAAGAAATTCTTAATGTGAGGGTGCTGAGCCCCTGGCCCAGGTTGCCCAGAGAAGCTGTGGCTGCCCCATCCCTGGAAGTGTTGAAGGTTGGATGGGGCTTGGAGCAACCTGGGCTGGTGGGAGGTGTCCCTGCCTGTAAAGGGGGTTGGAGCTGAATGATCTTTAAGGTCCCTTCCAACCCAAACCATTCTGTGCTTCTCTAAAAATCAGGCTCTGCAGGATTACTGGGTGGCCATAGGAAATTCCTGAGGAGAAAATTCTGAAGGGGAAAATCGATACAACTGCAGACAGAGGAAGCTAAAGACTTGGACTTTGCCAGCTTCTTGCAAAAGTCTTGGCTCAGAGGGGTAAGTGTGTGTTTGCATGTGACCAACATGAGTTTGGGCAAAGTCTGTGACTTGCAAGTGGTGATGGAAGTTTGCAGTCACCAGCAGTCATTTCCTATGTGAAAAAGTCTCTTCTGGGTGTTGAAATGCACCACCCACACACAGCTTACTGGCTCCATTTTCCAAGTATCAAGACTGAGGCATAGAGAAATAATGGGTTAGATCTGCAGAGGGCTTTTTGTTTATTTTTGAATAGTAGTAAAGGCTTTTTGTTCTAATTACTTGAATAGGAAGTAGAGTTATTTTAGATAACTCAGTCTAGAATATTCTAAGTTCATGCTTTCTCCTTACCACCTCCTTTACAGTGGCTGTAATTTTGTTATCTGGATGGTGTTTGTATAAAGCTGCCCATGTTCTCCATGGCCCCTGGGGTCTCTCTTAAATTCTGGGCTCTCTCCAGCCTGGCTCCCCCATCTATGCTGTGGCCATTCAATACCAGAACCAGCAAGGCCTTTTCTGGCACCTCTGGGGATATTACAAGACTCAGTGAGCATATTCAGTGAGCAAAATGGTGTTTAAAAATTTATATTCCTGCACCAGTGAGGAAAGAGCTAACAAAGTATTACACTTTAATTCCTAACCTGCTCTGTTTGATGTAGCCCACCTAACGCTACTGTATGAGTTAGCAGAGATTGCTGGGAAAGCAAGTGCTAAACCAGCTGTGTGGGGGTTTAAATTACATGGCAAATGATCAGTATTTTTATATATTTTCAACCCTCTAGATTAATTCTCTACATTGTCCCGTGATAGTGTCTGCCTGCCTACCAGCTGCTTCGTGCATCTTCCTCTTCCCAGTCATGTTACTCAGCTCAGCCCCAAAAAACAATTGTTTGAGATGGGGGAAAAATAAAAAAAATCATCTCAGTGGCATCCTTTGCTATTGGCATCTCTTCTCTGTGCCATCCCACCTGCTCAGGGTTTGGGTGAGCCAAAGCTTGGCTTAACTTGGCACATGGGTTGTCATTTGTGACCATGTTGAGCTTCTCAGATTTTTGCTGCCTAAGCCAAGTTTTCTGGCACTTGGTTGAGTGGGCTGAGGTGCTGTGCAGAGCCTGGTGCTTCAGAGGTTTTTCTGCCCCTTGTGAAGCCAGCTGCAGCACAGAGGCTGCAGTGTAATCCTTTCTACCTGAGAGTTCTCAGGAAGCCCTTAAACTTTCTGGTTAAGGTCTTAGTGGGAATTAACTTCTTAAGAAGTCATTAAACACCCATATCCATTCATGTGGGGATTCCAAGTACTCTTTTGGCATCTTCCATTGCTTCTTTAGGAAATCCTATTCCTGGATGCATCAGAAAGCCTTTCAGAGCCTCAGGCCCCTTGTCTTATCAAGAGGAAAAATGATGGTGAAAAGACAAAAATCATAAATGTATTAGAAAGCATAAACTTGTGTATCAGTTTCCTTTGCTCCTGGGGAATGAACAACCTTCTGCCTGATCTCTCCTCCAGTTCCCTCTCCAGTTCTGCCCTTGGTGATGGTTTTCCCTTGTGTCTGCCCATTTATTCCTCCATCTAACAGATCTGCCTGTTAGGAAATGTTTTTTTCAGGTTTAATCTCAATTTTCCTTTTTTCTGCTTTATTCCATAACACCACAGACTGTGCTTGAGTTGCTGGGACTTGGAGAGGTGCCTGTTTTCACTGAAAAGTGCAGGGCAGTAACAAAAGTGACAAAGAAATGAAAGAAAGTAAATGTGAGCTTGCCAGAGGCATCTCTTTTTGAGTGTATTTGCTGTTAGATTTGTCAGTAAGAAATCTCTGAAGTCTTCCCCAAGTATTTGGAGCATTATTCAGCAGGTCCCAGGTATCCCAAGTCTCCTCACATTGCCACTGGGGCTTGCAGGTGGTTGAAAAAGAAACTTCCAGAGGAAGCAGGTTTTGATGTTATGTCCAGAGGTAAAGGGAAGAGAATGGTTTGCCCTGAATACTGGACTACAAGCCATAATCTCAGCATCTTCTGATCTATCTAAATCCCCCCACTTCAAAATTACGATTCCTCTTAACTTACACAAGGTTGTTTTTTTTCCTGAACCAATGGAGCAATCAATAGAAAAGCTAGAATGGTCAGAAGATGAATTAATCTGAGCCTCTTAACACCACCATGTCACAGGATTCCCCAAAACTGCACCCCCAGTGCTACCAGGGGGGTGCAGAAAGCTCCGAGAGGAACAAAGCAGCCACGTCCCATCACAGCTCCTGAAGATACCGACTTCAAAAAAAAGTTTCTCTTACCTGGTCTGCAGATGGGCACAGTGTCTTGCTGGGGCTTCCTTACAGCAATTTTGAAGAAATAAAAGCAAGAAGAAGGGAAACGTTCTTCAGTGAGTGAGAAATGTGTTGGTTTTGGAAGATGAGAGGGGAAGGGGCCACACCACCTAGTGAGCTCCGTTTGTTGGTTTCTCTGAAATGAGATCTATTTCCTTGTTGCACAGGAAAGGAAAGAAAAAAAAAACTAAGAGCTGTGTAGCTCAGAAGAGTTGAAAGGGTGCTGAGAGCTTCTCAGTGCCAGGATATGGGTCTTCTATGGAAGAAAAAAAAAACAAAGGAAGGTGGTGAAGATCTGTTGTTACTTAAATGGGCTGAAGAAAGACATTGCCTGGAGAGCCAAGTTCTCTTCTTGCCCACTGAGCAGATGTTCATGGGGAAATGAGCCTTTTTGCACAAGTATCTCTTTGAAGACATGGTATGTCCCTTGGAAGTCACAGGGATTCATTGGATTTGCCCCATCCAGGACAGAGCCTGCTGAGAAAGCTCTCTGTGTAGGGCTTCTTTGGAGTGATGGTCAACACCTGGGCTCAGGAACCCAAGAAGCCTCTCCTAGCCTGTTTTGCCTGCTCTGCTTTCTGGGTAGCTCTTTGTTATGCCAAAATGGCCATAAAACAGCAGGGCTGGGAACCACCTAATGCCAGTCCCACCGAATGCTGCTTATTTTTGACAAGGTTTTCAGCTGCTCCGCAGGGATATGTCTTCCTTTCCAGGAGGGAGAAGTTTCCATGTTTCATCACCAGCCATGATAACTGAAGAAGCCTGGAAGAGATGGGTGGAAGATCAGTTTTCAAAGCCAAGGAGAAAGGCTGCAGTGCTGTGACTTCTCACTGCCCCAACAATATGGTTGGGGAATCCCAAAGTGTCTCCCTGTTCCAGGGAGAAGACTCCTTACTGTACAAGCTGGGATTCAGGCCCTGATGGTGACAGATTGTTGTTGATGATGTTCAAGACTGACTGGAATGTACAAATACAGTCATAGGGGCAAAATGGATGCTATCCTTGAGCACTACTCAGCTGCGTGGCATTTCAGTGCCAGATCCCCTTTAGGAACCTTTTTTTTTACATTTGAACATGGAGCTGTTTACTCAGAAATCCCTGGTAAAGGTTTTTCTAAGGACAAGGTGAGATCTTGAGATAGACGAGTCACTTGGGCAGTTAAGAGCAGTGAAAATTCAGAATCCCAACACACCCAACCTCACCCAGCTCTCAGTGAGGTTCATGGGCACCTTTGCCCAAAATCCCCACAAAGTTTTAGTTAATGTACAATGATTCTGCTACTCACTTTCTGACAGCTGTGCTTTCAGAGCTAAGGGAGACCCTTTCAACCTGGAGTTACAAGTTTGGGAGACACCAGCCCAAGGTTATCTAACATGTGGGACTAATTAAACTGGGTTTCACCATTGGGCAATGAGGTTGCATATCTCTACCCTAGTGGAAAAAAAACCCAAGCATTTGTTTACAGCTGGTTTCACTTGAAGGTTCTCAGCCTGCAGTGTTTGGCCACAAAACACTCCACAAAAAGTGGAGAAGTTTCTTTCTTGCAGTTTAAGGCTAAATGGAGGTTTGTTGTGTTTGGGACAGCACAACCATAAAAAGGGTTAGGCCGTGGCTAAGCAGCTTGTCCCAGCAAGGACTTGGGGCCAGGCTGTGATGTAGAGCCAGAGCTGGGAACTTTGCCCAGGCCCTGCAGTTTAGACGTAGCAAAAGGGAGTTTCTTTTGATTTTGTGTACAAAATGCATATAAAAAATGACCACATCAGGCCTCAGCATTGTTCCCTCTGTGGTTTAATGGCAACCAGGACAGAGCTTCCAGCCTGATGAGCCTTAACTGAGCCCTGGCCTCAGTGTCCTGCACACTGGTGCTGCAGCTGGAGGGCTTTGGGCATCAGCCAGGACCCTGAGCAGCCGTGGCACCGAGTTTGTCCCAGCTCTGTGTGTCCCCAGGCCTCAGTGCATCATCCCTGCAGGGTTCCTGCCAGCCTGGTCCTGAGCCTGGACCTGGCAGGGTCTTCTGCCACCTGCAGCCACAGGAGGGTGCAGTGTCACTGGGCTGGGTGCTGGATGCTGGGTTCTGGGTGCTGGGTGCTGGATGCTGAGTGCTCCCCTCCACCCCGGGAGTGAGGAAGGATGCAGGAGAGCCATTGGGAGAGGATTTTAGGTGTCTCCTGGAAATGCATCCTCATCCTAGAAAGAAAAGCAGCAACCATTTGCAGCTGTTTGGTGTTGGAGATGAATTGTATTGGCTGCTTGTTGTCTGTGCAAAAACTTTTTTTTTTTTTTCCCTCTTTTCTGTTTCTGAATCCTGTATCTCTCCCCCTTTTTCTGGGCTTTTGTGGAAGTGATGGAGGCCTTGGCTTGGGGAAGGTGTGTGCAGCTCTGAGGTGGCTCCATCACCCCCTTACAGATGGCTCCAGACTCTTCAGTTTTTTTGCTGAGAGGTTTGCATGGCCTGGTCCAAGTATAAGAAGGTCCTCAGAGCAGTACTGGGTCTGGGTGCAGGGCTGGGGTGCAAGGTTGGTCCCCAGGCACCCATATGGTGTGTCCCTGTAATGTCAGGAGTCTCTAGTACTGCATTTACCATCCATGAGGAGCTGGAGACCCTGCACATCAGGGAAAAGCAAATAGCCCTGGAAAGGGAGAGGGAAAGGCAGCCAAGAGATGGGTGTCTTCAGCCTCCATCCCTCTTCATTACACACAGAGTGTGTTTGGGGAAAGCTTCAGCAGACAGAAAGCCCCTGGTGTGGCAGGGGCCATGCTTTGAGCAATGAATTTTTCCCTGGCCAGAAGCAGCACCATTCAATTAAAACCCCAAATACTTTTGTTTAGTTGCTCTTTTATGTATGTGCTTTAAGGACTCAGACAATGAGTAGCACAGCCTGGGGAGGAAGGAAACTGCCCTTTCCACCCAGCCAGGGAACCAGCGAAAAATCCAGAGCAGCAATTGCAGTCCCTTTGAACCAGGTTATCAGATGGAGAGCCAGCCCATGCCAGTCTCAGTACCTGGGAGACAGAGTGATCCTTGTGCTTTCCTTGGGATGTCCCAGGGGCTGGCAGTGGAGCTCCAAGGCTAAGAACTCCAACATCAGGCATCTCCTTCAGGGAGCAAATGATGTTTGTCCTCATTTTCTCAGGCTTGGTAGGATGAGGATGTTTACCAGGTGACACCAAATAGATAAAACCAGCAGGTCCCTCCTGGGCATGTCTTGCTCTGCCTGAGGAGTGGAGTTCAGAGGGCTTCTATGAGTCTTGACACAAATCCACAGCAGAAAATGAATGGTGACTGTTAAATGCAAAGATACAGCTTCTGGCTTAGGTTCAGCCCTGTGCTTAGTTTATTGATGGAGGAGGATGTAGGAGGATATTCTGCAAAAAATACCAGAGGCTCTTGGTTTTTATTTAATCCTTTTTCTTAGGCATGCCATGGCCAGCATCCGATCAGGGTGTAGTGCTGGCCAGGTCTCTGTGGCTTTTCCTTTCTCTGTTCCCATCTAATGGTCATATGGTTACAGACCAGAGCTGGGGCAGCCTGGGTGGCAGCCAGGGCCAGCCCCAGGGCTGGATCCTGTGGATTTGGCAATGGATGTACCTGGAAAGGCCAGGCCAGGCCACGGTGTCTGGAGGGGATGGTTCAGGGGGCAGCAAACTCTCCAGATCTCAGATCGCCCCCTTGCACTCTGCTCCTGGCAGCCTGGCAGCCTGGTCTAAGGTTTACACCTTCTCCCAGCAGCTTTTCATTCCCTTGCTCTTCATTCAAATCCTCTAATACTAGAAGGCTCCATGAGTACAATTTTGGGGTCCCTCTGTCCCTGTTGAGGGGTTTAGGCTGAAGATCCACTGCCTTCTGCTGCCATCCTTGCCTCATGTCCATGCCCAGGGCCCCTCTCTGGATGCAGGGAACAGCAGGATAGTGCAGGATGAGCTGGAAGATCCCGTTTTTAGGACATTTGCAGGTAATTTCCCCTTACCAAGGCTCACACACTCAGCTTTCTAACCTCAAAGACGACTTCAGAAGGAAGAAGGAAATGAGCTCCTGCCCTTTATTGTTGCTTATTGTTTTATGTGTCCTGAGAGGGCTTTTTAAAAAAACAAAACAAAACAAAAAACCAAACAACGAGCATTTTATTATTTGCAATGTTATTCTTTACTTTAGAAAACGGATCATCCTCTGTGGGACACTCCACGGTGGCAGCAGAACAAGAGGAATTATGGCATTGCAAGAGCCAGCAGGGCGAAAATGATGTAACTCAGGAGGGAAGGGACTTCTTAAAACATTAGCAAACTCTTGAGTTTTTGTTGTTTTTTTTTTACGTTTTCAAGCCAATACCCAACGTTACTGTTGAGAGCACCTCTGCCTTTGTTAAGGATCTTTCATCAGCCGTGTACTGGCTTTTTAAAAGCATTTTGAAAGCTCTGGTTAAAATGAAGGACAGGAGTGGTGTTCATTGTTGGGGAAAAAAATCCTGTCTTGCTTTATCTGTTTTGTCTGCCATCGGCAGCATGATCTGTTTGCTGGATCACTTCGATGGGGGCGTTTGAATCCGTCCCAGAGCCGGCAGCATCACCCCGGGGGTCTGTACACAGCCCCGGGGAACATCGCTGCTTACTCCTTCGCAGCACGGTTTAGCTGATTAATTTTCGCAGGCAAGACCTTCCTTCTGCATGATGTCAGCAGTCAGGGCGGGACTTCTGCAGCCTTGTGGGTTTGGGGATTTTTTTTTTTTTAATTGGTTTTTTTTTTTTTTTTTTTTTGTTTTGTTTTGTTTTGTTTGTTTGTTTGTTTTTTAAATAACCCTGTCAAAATTCCTGAGCAAAGTTTTTCTGTTGGGTTTTTTTGGGGTTGTTTTTTGGGGGTTTTTTGTGTGTGTGGTTTGTTTTGGTTTTTGGGTTTTTTTTTTTTGAGCAGACCCTATACATGCTGCCTGTGAGCCGCTCTCTTATTACTGCTCACTTCCTGAAAGGAGACTTTTTAGCAAAGCCTCCAGCTCCAGTGCTGCCTGGATCTGACAGAAGAAGGTTATTGAGGAAGGCGACATAAACCCTCGAGCCTGGAAACTTTCTGACACGCGCAGGAGCGAGGGGGAGAGAGAAGATTTTTGCTCTTTTGGGGAAAAAAAGAAAGAAAGAAAAAAAAAAAAAGCAAAAAAGAAAAAAAAAAAAAGCAAAAAAAAACCCATCAAAAAACCTCAAGGAATTAAAAGGGGATAAAGAAGAAAGAAGGGGGGAAAAACACTAGAAAAGGTAAAACACTCTTTAAAATATTTTTTTCCAGGGAGCACTCCTTGAGGTTGGAGTGGGGTGGTCTGGGGTGGAGGGAACGCGGATGTTCTTTGAAATCAGAACCGTCTCCCTGGAGAAGGAATGAGCCCGAAGTGCGTTGCATGCTGGAAAAACATTTATGAGAATGAAAACCATGTTCACCCTTCTCCAACATTCAGAGTTTCCATAAAAATGCAGAGTTGTGTTTCAAGGCAGCAGGACTCGGGCATCTGCACCCGCGCTGTCTCCCTCGCCTCCCCCTGTCCCCACACTGCTCCACTTTTTTTTCTTTGCTGCATAAAGCCATCTGGTCGCATGTTTGCTGCTCTAAAACACAATTTTCTTGTGCAGAGCTGCCGTGGGCAAAGCTCCCAATTACAGCAAGCAACGGCTGGAATCCCTGTTGCAGAATTCCTTGCTGTCTTCGTGCCTGAGAATAAACACATTTTGCCCTCCCTCTCCCTCTCTAGCTGTCTCTCTCCATCTTCCGGAGCTGCTAATGCCTCTTCCCCTCCTGAACGATGTGCTCAGAGGATTATAAACTGCTGTGGAAAAAAAGTTGCAATGTCACTAACTTCGTGTGCATCACCAGGCATTTGGCCCCCTTGCACCAGTGGTAGATTGCTTTGCTTTGGTTATATTTTAAAGGTGGGGTTTTGTTGTTTGTTTTGTTGGAAAAAAAAAATCAATCCCTCAGAACATGTTATTTTAAACATCAAAGTAAATATTAGTGATGGTGGAATGCCAGAAGATTATATCATTAGAGATGAAGGGGCTGTGCTATAAATAGAAAAGAGTTTATAAAATAACTTTGGCAAATATCCTCCAGAGGGGAAGAATCAAGGCAAGAGGGGAGCTAGCAGGTACCCTGCCTCAGCACCAGCCACGACTGTGCAGCAAAACTTAGGATTTCAAACAGAGGCTCATTTTTGGGGACTTCTCTGGCCAAGTGTATGCAGGGATGTAAAATCTCAGGGGACGTTTATTTTCCTGTCTCAGTCCTTGCCAATCCCTGTATTGGCTGGAGGTAGCTCAGCCACACCAGAGATCTGTTTCTTGTTCTGGTGATCAGGATTCTTGTTAGCAAAACTCACGTGGGGACAGGGTGTGAGCTGGTGCCTGATGGGGGAAGAGCAGGAAAAAGGGTTTTTTGAAGCCTTTGTTTGTTCCTGGTCTGCCCCGTGCTGTGGGTGGTAGGAGGGGAAATGCTTTGTTGGGCACCCAGGTAATTCCCCAGTTGGTCTGGGGGTGTTCTCTGGGCTCTGCTCCCTTTGGCCTTGCCTGAACTTGTCTGAAATGCCTCCATCAGTGAGCACTGAGGTTTCCTCCAGATCCTGGGAGGTTGTTCCCAGTGTCCCGAAGTTTCTCCGTATATGGAACGTGCCGAGTGCTCCATCCTTGGCTTCCCTTTGTTCCTGCTTTGCCCCATGGCAGCACCCTCTGCTTTTCTTCTCCTTAAATCCCCAAAGCCTCCTCGGGGTGTCTCCAGTTGCATTCCCTAAGTGGCTGCTTGCAGGGTGAATGGGAAAGGTCCTGTCATCTCCTGTAAATCAGGCTTTGCCCAGAGAAAACTTTGGGGGCTGAACTGTTTCATTTGGCAGAGGAAGACCCTGATAAGATGATGATGGGGTGAAGTGTAGCCCTGAGGGAAGGTAGTGATTGCTCAACATAACCAGGGTCTGCTCATCCTCTGAGAGGCCTTTTAAGGACCAAGATGCAAACCTGTAATGTGAGAAGCTCTGTTATCTCCCATGGCTCAAGGCCACCCAGAGATGGTTTCAGGAGGAGTCACTCTGCTTATCACTGCATGGAGCCCTGGTCCAGAGATAGCCTGGGCTCAGCTGCCCTGAGGAGCAGCTCCAAGGAGGGCTTCCCAGCAGAGGTTGGATCAGGCCCACCCAGGGGGTGCTTTTCAAGCATTTATCTAAAGCTTATCTGGACCCCCCAACTCCAAAGACTACTTTTCTTGTCAAGTTTCCAGCCAATTCTGGTTGGGAATTCCAGTTCATTCTAAGCCAGAATCTCCACAGGATGTGTTTATCACGTCCTGTCCTGCCTAGATCTCAAGTTAACACAAATGAACTTAAACCAAACAGAATGTGAACCAAATCTGTCACGTTTTGAGAAACAAGTCACTGGTGTTTTGGGTGATGTCAGCTCAGATGTGCTGAAGATAGGCAAGTCAAAAAGATCTTTGATTAATCCCACTACCATAGGAAATGTTTGCAGGGAGAGTAGTTGCAGCTATTTCCTGTGAATCTGTAAGCAGATTGGTTCTCATGCAGTGATTGGGGAGTGAGAAACGTGGAGAACCATCAGCTGGGATGCAGACTCATTTTTCAGCACTGAAGGAGGTTTTAAAAGGACAACATCAAAGCATATTTTCCTGTGAGGGCCTTCAATTAGGTCTGCTGTATCCAGTTCAAGAGATGGGAGATTCTCCACTGAGAAACTGCCAGATTATTTTATAAGCTCCATCTGAGTCCAGTGGAGCAACATCAGTGTTCAGGGCAGGGTCTCCATGCTGCTGCTCTCTTCCCTTCTGCATTCTCCTAGGCTGGGAAAAGAGTGCTTGGGTGATGTATGCCATGTCTATTCATCATCCTTACACTTTGGTTTATCATCCCAATCCACCACTACTCCTACTCTTTCCTACTTCTCCATCCCAGCTTAATTACTTAAAGGGAAACTGTTTTAAAATTATTCTTGTGTCAGTTTTGCAAATCTCTGAACTCAGCCATTCAAAACTCTGAACTCGGACATTCAGAAATGTTGGTTCCAGCTGAGATGAGCACGCAGGTGAACTCCTGCTGTGGGAGTTGTGGCACTGACCTCAACTGGACCAACACTTCACCCCAAAGTGGCTTTGGTCAAAAAACAGTGCAAATGATGAGTTCAGTCCTGCTGGGTTTAGCAACTCTTCATTTCCTGGCCATGAACAAAGGCAGCTCCTCCACAGCCGAGCACAGAGAAAGGTACTTGGTAGCCTTGGTGGGCTGCAGCTTCCTCCTTAGGAAGCCACACATGCTTGTGAGTCCACATTTTCTCTGTTGCACCCTGCCATAGCCCATCAAATCCAAACCATCTGGGCCACATGTTTCTGTGAACAGAGAACCTGCAGGGAGGGGAAAAAAGGCCCATAAAAAAATATCTGCAGAGCGGATCTGATGGAGCTGTGCTTAAGGAAGCCAGAGCCTGGAAACAGTCTGCAGATCTTCCAGATCTGTAAGGGCTGGAGGGTGTCCATACCCCTCTGCAAGGCTTCATTCAGCTGCAGAGCCCCCCTGGCACATTCTGTTTTGGTAAAGTGACTTGGGGTCTGTGGATGCTCAGTGTCATGGTCCTGCTGCCTTGCACAGAGGGTGACTAGGAGGGGACCCTGTGCAAAAACTGCCTGCTTGCCTGCTGCCAAATCCCTGCTCTGCCTTTTTTGCTTTGCTTTTTTTTCACAGTTTTTTTGCTGTGAAATAAAGGCAGCAGCATTCACCTGCGGGCGGAGAGGCTTTGGCAGGGGGGAGGCTGAGGGCAGAGGCAGAAGCTGGGCTATGTGTTTGTCTTATCCAGGGGGCCTGGGGGCTGCTTGCATGGCTGCAGGAGGGGGGGTCTGGTCCTGGGAGCAGGGCAGGTAGAGTGGGTCAGAACAAGCCACATCTCTGGCCAGCCAAGGCTTCTCTCCCTTTCTCTGTGACACCACGATGCAGCTCCAAGAGGGCAAGTTTCTGATTCACTGGGAGGACAGCATGGTCCAAACCCACTCTGCTGCCTTAGGGTCCTGCTCCTCATGTCACTGCATTTCCTCCATGCCACTTCTGTGTGTGACCCCCACATGGGGGCTGTGATCTAAACCTGATTAATGTCAAAGGAAACCCTGTTCTGACAGTGAGGTGAGCCCAGAGATCCCCTGGAGTCCCTTCCAGCCTCAGTCTGGCAGTAGCAGATCAGCATCAGGTGCTGGAAGCAGTGCCATGGATCATTTTCCCTGTCCAGGACAGTGTTACTGCTGGGTGT
Source organism: Florisuga fusca (assembly GCA_038090715.1). Classification (NCBI taxonomy): domain Eukaryota; kingdom Metazoa; phylum Chordata; class Aves; order Apodiformes; family Trochilidae; genus Florisuga; species Florisuga fusca. The sequence goes on from JAAWXA010000051.1 coordinate 148,365, forward strand.
AGTTTTTGTCACTGCTGTGCTGTGGTGGTGGTAGAAGGAGCTGCTGACCTCCTGTCTGGGTACCAGGAGTCACTTCTGATGCTTCTCCTGGGAATATCAGTGGGGGTTCTCTTGTCTCTCCCTTCAAACTGCACCAGGGTGCCCAGGTGATGAGAGGGGCTGCAGTGGAGCTTCTGCTCACTATCACTGCACCTCCAGTCTGGTGACCAGACATGTCTCTGTCCCAGCACAGGATGGATTCAAACTAGAGGTAGGTAGATTCAGATTAGACATCAGGAAAAGATTCTTCCCCATGAGGGTGGTAAGACCCTGGCACAGGTTGCCCAGGGAGGTGGTGGAAGCCCCATCCATCCATGGAAGTTTTTAAGGCCAGGCTGGATGGGTCTCTGAGACACTTGATCTGTGGGAGGTGTCCCTGCCCATGGCAGGGGGGTTGGAACTGGGGGATCTTTAAGGTCTATTCCAACCCTGACACTTCTATGATTCTGTCTGTGTTGGATGGTCTGGAGTCAGATTTCAGGTGCCACACTTGGTGTGTGAGCTGTGACCAGGTCTTTGTAAGCTCGAACTATAAAAAGTGTTACTGCCTGAACTGGTGTTACTGCCTGAACTGGGAGTCCCAGCTCTCATCCCTGGTGGGGTGGTGGTGAGGCACGTGAGTGGAGCCCAGTGCTGGCACAGGAGGGTATTTGTCTTTCTGTAACCCCAGGGCTCAGTGCCTTCTGCTGCTGCGTTGTGTGTAAGCACCAGGAGTGCTGCAGAACTGGGACTGGGACTGGGACTGGGACTGGGATTGGGATTGGGGCTGGGGCTGGGACTGGGGCCTGGGACTGGGGCTTGGGCAGATGAAAAGTTTGAAGGTAATAGAAGCTGGGGGAATGGAAGTTGGTGCCTGAAACAATTAAGAGTTCAGAGGTGACTCACAGAAAAAACAACTGCCCAGTCTTATTTCGTTAAC
>JAAWXA010000051.1:151934-190912 GCA_038090715.1 Florisuga fusca
CCCCCCCCCCCCACCCCTGCTGTTGTCCTGGGGCAGGGGACCCAGGGAATCCCCTGGGGTGGAGGGAGCCCAAGGGGGTGAGAAAGAGGGAGGGAGAAATAGTGAGAAATTATTTGGGAGGGGTTTCAAGGAAAGGAAGCAGGGGTGTTGTTTGTGGCTTTTCTTGTCCCTCATTGCCCTGCCCTTCACCTCCTTACGTTGCAAACAGCCAGAAGAGGCCAGAGGAGATGGGAGAGCTGGTGGAGGGCAGCTTGAGGGAAGAGCAAGGAGATGTCTGTCCCCCTTTGACTGTGAACAAACAAGCCCTGTCCACGCCTGGTTGTAAGAGCTGAACTCTGATTTCTTGCTAGGGTGACATTGCCCATGCCTGGAAGTTGGGGTGGATGGAAGAGCAGGAATCTCTATGATGCTGGATTTGCAGGTGCTGCCCTATGGGGTCTGAAGCTGTGCCCCTCATTGGCAGGAGGACAAAGCTGGCCAAGCTGTGGGACATGGCATAACAATAACACTGGCATGGTTATGAAGTGCCTTTTTTCTTCACAAAAGAAAAAAGAAGAAGTAGCTGTGAGGGCTGGTGACTTTCAGTTGTTCATTGGTGCCCAGCAATGCTGTTAGGGGTGAAGCAGGGTGGCTGCAGGGAGCTGCTCCCAGGCACAGGGGGGAGGTGTTGGTGGAAGGGCTGGGATCTGGGTGGGTGAGTTCCAAGTATTTCCCCAGAGGGAAAGGCCGGAAGTAGAAATCCCTGTTTGTATTTATTTCTCCCTCAAAAAGGGGAAAAGGAAACCTGAGCTCCTAATTTGCAGAAGTTGGATGAGAAACCTGGAAGCTGCCGGGCCTTGCATCTTTAAAAGCAGTTAAATTCCTCTTCTCTGCACTAGGAGGCACCTTGAACCTTCCTCTTGGCCCTGAGCAGAGCTCATCTGCTTCCTATTACCTTCCCATAAAGTTGCCTTTCTGGCCAAAAAGCCGGGGCTTTCAGGGAATTCTGTCTGCAGACCCGAAGTTGGAATTAGTAACAGTTGTCATCTGGTTTTCTTTTTTTTTTTTTTTTTTTTTTTTGGAAGAGGTGACCTTCAAGGCACCCTCGGCTCCAGTGCCATCTGTCCCCTCTCCACTCGTCCCCAAGCCCACGGGTTCACAGGGCAAAAGCCACCTTGGCAGAGGGAACATCCCGGGCTCACGGGGCTCCTGCCAAGGACAAGAAATTCCTCGTGATGGAGCAAGTGGGAACTGACCCAAGCAAGGGAAGGCATGAGACCGGAGAGGTCACCCTGGGCCTTCCCATAAGACCCCCCCCCATCTCCTGCTGTCCCCGACAGTGTCCGGGGCTCCTCGGGCTCATCCGTTCCCGCCGGGCTCTGCGACTCAGAAAGAAGAAGCTGCAAAGTGAGATTATGGAAAAGTTTTACACATCTTGAAGGAGCTGCAGAGCTTCTGCTCCTCCAGCTCTCTCCTCCTTGTGCCGGCTCCTTCCCTTGCTCGGGATGGGCTCCTTGGGGTCTCAGAAGGGAAGGGGCCAGGGTTTTCCTTGCTGTGTGTGTGGGGAGGAATGGAAGCTGAGCCCTTCCCCCATCCCGCTTTATGGGAATTTTGCAGCTGTAATTCCTGACTTGCGCTGCTCCAAAGGTGGCTCCTTCCCCCAAGGTCAGGGCTTTGGGGGGGGTCTTGGAGCCTGTAGCTCCCTCCTGGCCCCTGTTCCAGGGGATGCCGAGGAGCTGGGACTGAAGGGGAAGGGCAGAGGGGAGGCAAGGGCACCAATGTGACTGCTGCAGCTCAGGGTCATGGAGAAATGAAGGATGGGAACTAAAGACAGCTTTGATGTAGTGGGTTCAACAGCTGGAAAACAAGAAAAATTCATGTGAAGCCCAGGAGAAAATACACTTCAGCTGAGCAGCTTTCTGTCCTCAGACCTTGGAGCCATAACAGGATTCAAGAGCTGGAATCTCAGGCTTTAATAGATGCTGAAATATGCTGACTTAGGAGAGAGCCACAGCACACCCAGCTTTTGTTCCACCTTCTGCCTTTCCCAGTTCCCTTCCCACAGAGCAGCTGACAGGATCCCCAGCACCTGGCCCTGTGTTGCTGTGACCCTGGCTCTGCCCTCACTGCCCCACAGCTGGGGGGTGACACTGCAGAGGATGCTGTCACCAGGTGGACGTGGCCTCATGGACCCACAGTGCTGATCTCAGCATCCTTGTGGTGTAGTGGAAGAGGGCAGAAGAATTCCTGCTCCAGAAGTCATTGCTGTGTCTCTTGTCTGAAGTCCATCTTCAGTATCTATGTATCTGTACCTTTGCTGCAGGCACAGCATCCCTGTGCAGATATTTGGAATTCAGATATTTTCAGAGAGGCTGAAGGAACTGGGGATGCTCAGCCTGAAGAAGAAGAGGTTGAGGGGAGACCTTATTGCCCTCTACAGCTTCCCTAAAGGGAGAGGCTGTAGTGAGGTGGGTGTTGGCCTCTTCTCCCCAGTGACCAGTGACAGGGTTCAAGTTGCAGATAAACATTAGAAAAATTTCTTCACTGAAAGAGTGGTGGTGTAGCATTGGAACAGGTTGCCCTGGGAGGTGGTGTAGTTGCCATCCCTGCAGGTGTTAAAAAATGGGTAGACATGGTGCTTTGGGAGATGATTTAGTGGTTAAGGTGGTGTAGGACTGACAGTTGGACTCGATGATCTTGAATGTCATTTCCAACCATGATTCCATATTTGCTCAACCAAAGCCACCATGGTTCAGATATTTGGGATTCAGTTATTTCCTAGAGTAGAGCATCACCATTCAGATATTTGGGATTCTCTGGGCAGTAGTCAGGTATGTGCCCTGTTCATTGCATACGTCATCTGCTGGCTGGATGGAAGCAGAAACCACAGCCCGTACATAGCTCTCCAGCACTATGTGAGTTTTGTATAATTGCCTCAGACTGAGTGGAAATTATCTGCAAGCCAAAAAGCTTTCACTGAAGCAATTAGCAAATCATTTTAAATAACAAATACAATTGGAATCTCACAATCCCTTTGTGGATAGAGCTGAGGGTAAGGGTGAGTTCATTCAATGGGTCCTTTGTTTTTAACCACTTTTTTAGGTTTAGGCATTATGCTCAGAGAGTAAGTGTGCTTCTCTCAGTCCATTGACAATCATTAAAGTGTATTTTGAAGCCTGGGGAACCGGAGTTGAGAGGATGTCTGCTGCTCACTACCCCCCTACTAATACTTTTATTTCATTCTCTCCTTTAGGAGATCAGGTAACTGTTTGGTCACTGTTTTTTCCGTGCTTCCTCAAAGGCATTGCCATGGGACAAAGGGTTCCCATTTATTCTGAACTCCTTTCCTCTGGTATAAGGTACATACCAGCAGTTTAGTGCTGCTGTCAGAGGGGAGTGCTGCATCAGGAGCAGAGTTTGTACCCAGGGGTGCAGTGTCCCTGTAGAAGGATAATACCACTTTCTGATGCTGTGAACTGACGTGGTTAATGGCATTTGAATTTGCTTCCCATCCTTTCCTTCCCTCCTTTTTTTTTTTTCTTTCCATCTCACTCTTCCCTTTTCTAAGATTGGGCTTTCCTCATCCACCCTGCCCACCATTTCCTCCCTCATTATCCTTCTCCTCCATCCTTTTTTTCCCCCCTTTCCTGTCTCTCCCGTTGGGTCATCCCCACCCTCTCCTCCACAGGGGTGATGCCACCAAGAGCCTACAGTTCGCATTAGTCCATGGTGACCCCACTGTGGCCCAGACACAGCACGTGGCAAAGGCACCATCGTCCCCAAGGATGCCAGCAGAGGGACTGAGGACTCCTGTCTTGACATAAGCGGTGGCCGAGGGAGAGAGATGTTGGGACAGTGCCCTTTCAGCTGGCACAACACTCCCTGCAGTGAGACAAGCATCACTAACCATGGCAAGAGCTTGGAGGCTGCTCACTTGGACTGTCACCTTCACTGCAGCTCTCTGCAGCATCCCGGGTTACACGTTCCAGTCTCAAGGTAGGGATCACCATGGGGAGGGGGGCTGGACCCCCCCCACCACTCACTGCTAGCAGAAACCCTAATGCTGGCCCTAACATTAGGGTAACATTGTGCTGGAGACACACATTGTTGCATAGAGTAACATTGTGCTGTGGTGGAGACACCCCAAACTCTGCTGGCTGTGCTGAATCTGGAGGTGTTTTCCCTTGACCTCCCAGGGAAGGGATGTGCTTTGCTCGTCGACTTGCTGCGGGATTCAGAGCACAGATTCCAGAGCTGTAGGGGCTGTGTGGGGTGAGAGCACGTCCAGGCTCAGAGAGCTGAAGGAGATGTGGGAGCACTAGAGGAAGCTCTCCTGCCACTGGGGCAGCACGGAGCATCCTGGGATGAATGGAGGCTTTGTTAGGAGGAGAGTGTGCAGCCAGCCTGCCAGCCATCCCCTGTGCCTGCAGGGACCAAGGTCGTTGCTGGAGCCTGCAGATCCTCTGCACAGCTGAGTCTGGATGGATGTGTGCTGCTGGAGGAGCAAATCCAGTCTGTCCACGTTTTTTCTACGTTCAAAAATGCCCAGACCTGCTCAGGCACCGGCACTTCGTAGCTGCCTGGTGTGTCTTGGGGCTTCTAGGGGTCTTGTGTTTAAATACTGAGCTATACATGGAAGTGAGTGCAAGGGAAGCAGAATGTTGGTCTCTTGTAATAGATTTGAGCCTTTGTATGTGGCTTAGTTCCAGGTTAGGAGGGCAGGGACTGGGCTGCCTTGCACCCAGCCTGGAGTTTAAGTACAGCACGGGCAGGGGACAGAGGGGTTAAATTGCTTAATACTTTCTTAAGAGGCACTATGAACATTCCCATTGGGCACCAGAGGCAAGAAGAAACTCCCAAGTTTGATATTTATCTGTGCAAGGTGTTAAAAACCTCAGCAGTGTACTGACACAACTCTAAAATCCTGAAACCCTGCGTGTGCCTGGCTGAATCGCAGCAGAACCAGAGTCTGCCATGTCCCTGGGCTGGGGCAGTGCTGTCAGGCTGTGGTTCTGATGCTCAGGGACTGTCTTGTCAAACAGAACTGGAAAGAGGAACAAAAGCAACTAAAAGCCACACACCATCCCAGGTCTGAGCACCATCTCCTTGCTAAAGGTGGGGCACTGCTGAGATGAGGGAGAGGCAGACACAGGGCTGCGTGCAGGGCAGATTTGCTTGAACCTGAAAGAAACAGGGTTTCTGGTCCTTTTCACCAAAGCCTCTGGCAATGCCTGGAGTGGCTGTTCTGGGCCTCCCATGTCCATCAGGTCACACCTCCCTCCATCTGTGCCCGTGCTTGCAGCACAGGGATGCTCTGAGATCTGACAGATCTGCTGCCGGGTTGCCTCCATCCTGCCTCACAGCAGCTCAAGTTCTCCCTCCCTCCTGAGTGCCCACACCATTTGCTGATACACCTTGCTCCAGACCCAAAGGCTGACCAAAACAATGGGTTAAGGTACTTATGCTCTCCTGGATGCTGGTTACCGCGGAGCTGGTCTGGGGGATGAGTCTCAGCTCATGGTGTTGCTGGAGCACAGTGCTCTATGAGCACCAAGCTGGGGACCAAAGCCTCTCTCCTCCCCAGACCCAAGGGTCAGGCTGCCTCATGGGCCCCTCTTGCTGTCAGAGCACTTTTTTAGGCTCCTTGCATCCCGAGTGGTTGGCACCAGGCTATTGGTGTTGCTCAACACTCTCTTCACCATGCTGCTGAGATAGCAAGGGTGTAATCCCCACAGCACCCTTTGGAGAGGGTGAAATGCTGTTATCTCCTCTTATCAGCTGGAGAATAACTGCCAGGGGTTTCAACAAGCCACTGGTTTGGACCAAGTGACTTGCTCCAGTCAGCAGTGGAGCAGGATTCATGTGCCCCGTGTGCATGAGTCCAGATCAGTTTATTTTTTTTTATGCAGGAAGGAGATGAAGGTATCATAGTCATAAACTCTAATTATCTTTGTGGGGAAGAGCAGCCCAGCACTGAAGGTCTCTTCAGGCCAGCAGAGATGGAACAAGTTTCAGATGTAAAGTTTATGCTCAGGCTGCACTTTTCCAGGACCAGCAGCTGAAACAATTGACTAAGGATTCAGTATATTCTCACTATTGCTGAATCAGTTTTAATCAGAAGGAAATTTTCTGCTAGAACCTTGGTGTAATTACAGTGATAAATTCTTAGACAATCCTTGGTTTATTCAGTGTTAGATGAAGGTAATCTTGCTTCTCCTGACTCACATCTAAGCCAACATCCATTTGGAGGGAGGACCCAGTGAGACTGCCACGAAGCCAGGGCAGCCTGAAGCCATGAGATCCCATAGCATTTTACACAACCATCCTCTAGGAATCTTGTCTGGGCTGCATCTGGAGCTCCTCTTTTCTCTGGTGACAAGACCAGAGCAAACATCTGGACAGGGAAGTGCTTGAAAGAGTCCAGCGCAGAGCTACTAAGATGATTAAGGGAGTGGAACATCTCCCTTATGAGGAAAGGCTGAGGGAGCTGGGTCTCTTTAGTTTGGAGAAAAGGAGACTGAGGGGTGACCTCATCAATGTTTTCAAATATGTAAGGGGTGAGTGTCAGGGAGATGGAGTTAGGCTTTTCTCAGTGGTGACCAGTGATAGGACAAGGGGTAATGGGTGTAAATTGGAGCATAGGAGGTTCAAGTTGAATATTCGAAAAAATTTTTTTACTGTAAGGGTGACAGAGCCCTGGAACAGGCTGCCCAGGGGGGTTGTGGAGTCTCCTTCACTGGAGACATTCAAAACCCGCCTGGACACGTTCCTGTGCGATGTACTCTAGGTGGCCCTGCTCTGGCGGGGGGGGTTGGACTAGATGATCTTTCGAGGTCCCTTCCAACCCCTAGGATTCTATGATTCTATGATCTGCTTCCTTTCCATCCTCCAAGTAGTTCTGTAATGAGAGAGGCAATGGAGGGAGCATACAAGGATGGAATAAAACCCTCCTTCCTCCACTTTTACCTTTTCTCTCTTTTTTTTTGTTCAGCTCACCCCTCTGCCTCCTCTCTGCCCTTTCCCTGCCATCCCTGTGAGTGCATGCTCCCTTTCCACCAAACATGAGGTACCTGATCCCTGCACCCCATCCCTCCTCCTTCACAGCTTTCTCCCTTGCCCTCTCCTGGGAGTTCTGTGGTCCTTCAGGTATGCCCAGTGTCCCATGCAGCCCTGGGTAGTTTTTCCTGGAGAAAAGCTTTTTATAGCATCTCTTCTGAAGCAGTTTGACAGCTCTCTGGAAACACCAGCCTACTTATCATCAGGTCAAACCCTTCTGATGGGAGTGGGTGCAGCACTGCACGTTTCAGGCCAGTATCTATTAATACAGCCTGAAGTGGCTGAGGGGCAGAGGGCACATAGCGCCTTGTCTGAAGGGAAGGAAGGAAAGGCCACATGGTGCTGCTCCTGCACCATGGTAGCTTCTGGTGTGGTCTGTAGTATCACCAAGGCAGAGGGAATTAGGGGACATCTGTGATGTTGAATGGAGTACACAGGGTTAGGGACTAAAAAAGATCCTAATCTCTTAGGGTCTGATCTAATCTTTTAAATTTGCAGAGGAGAGGAAGGGGACAGCTGTAACACTGGACAAGAACACTGGCTTCTTCCTTCTGCTGAAAGTCTTAAAATTTTTTTCCATTAGTGGCACCCCCACCCTAAAACGTCATTTCCTAAAACGCTCATGTGATGCAGGGCACTGCTCTTCAGTCTTTCTTCCTGTGCCTCAGTTTCCAGAGTGATGTCCCTGAGAGGATGCACAACTCTACAGCAAAAACAGGTTCTCACACACCACTTCACCCCCAAGCTTTGGACACTTTTTTTCTCCTGAATGGAGCTTATAGGTGATGGTTAGAGACTGCAGCCCAAGCCCTTTCTAACTACTGTGTGCACAAAACTCCTGATTCATTATTTTGCAAGCCCACATGGACTGCAGAGAGGGAAAAAGAAAAACAAGACACTTCCGATAACAAATTTTTCCAAGCCTGAGGTCATTTCTTAAGTGCAAATATCACTCTTATTTGCTCGGTTACATCACATTCAAGGCTCTGGGATGCAGGAAAAGCTGGAGCACAGGAAGTTTAAAAACCTAATCGTTATTTCTGGCTTGTCCAGGCACAGGAGTGGTGCCAGGAATGCTTATGGTTTGGAAGGATGGGAGCTAACCCCTAAACCCAGCTGGTGGGGAGGACTGTCCCATTCCCAGTGGCCAAGGAAACCACTGTCAGGCTCCCACACTGGAAAACACACTAAAGGAAAAGGAAACTTTCCAACCCTGCCATGTGTTAAGAGTGTAATTTGGAGTCCAAAGTTATGATGTCTGGAAAGGCTTTGAAAATGGGTGCTGGGGAGCCAGGCAAAATGCAGCCACCCTGGAGCAGCCTGGCCCCTTCTGTTTGCTTGGGAAACAGCTGCAAAGAGGATGCAGATAGCAGAGTTAAGAGTGAAAAGAGGGCAAATTACCTCCCAGTCCATGAGAAAGCTTCCAGCCATACAGGGTTCAGAACACACTGATGAGGGAAGCTATCCTGTCCTGTGCATGGTATTTTACATCTCCTGCTGAAGGCTCTGCTACTGAGGGCTGGAGCTCTGGTCAGATCCAGCCTGGCAGTCCCCTGCTTGGAAAAGGAGAAATTTCTGTCGAGGTTGCAGGGTGCCAGTTCCTGTGACAGCCCAAAAGTGTTGTGTTACTGTGTGAGCATGGGCAGAGGGTTTGGACAGGGACCTTGTCAGAGCACATTTCCTAAGTGACTCAGAAACACAAGTGCTCCAAGAGAAGGTGCTAAGCCAGGCTGATAGGATAAAGAGCTGGGAAGGCAGGATGGTGTCATAGATAGAGATGTGGCTGGGAAATGGGGATTTGTGACTCCTTGCTGCCTCCTCAGCACAGCTGGGGAATTCTGGTTACCCTTTTTTGTTGTTGTTCTTGTCTTGATGGCAAGATTGGCATTGCAAGGACATTGTCTTTGTGCCTCTGGGGAGGATGCCCAGCATGTAATGGACTCATGTAGCTGTGATCAGGAGGCTGGCATGCTGCTGCTCTTAGGTGAGCTGTTAAAGCAGAGTTAGCAGGTCCATGTGCAGCTGTAGATGTTCTGAAGGACCTCACAGTTCCTTCGTGAGACCGTTTTCGCCTGAGACATTGCCAACCCAAGGTCTGTCCTGGCTCATTTTTAAAAGACCTTATTGCTAGTTTTGGTACTAAAAGGACCTGGGTTAAAATAACCCTTCAAATGACAGAGGGTGAGTCTGTACAACCTGGAGTCTCTCTGCCCAGTGGGGATGGAGAGACTGAGGGACAGTCTGGATCCAATGCTCAAATTTGGGCATCCCAGGTGGCCCCTTGGCCTGCTCTGTTTCTCTCCATCACCTGCCGAGGAAGAAGACAACAGTCCATAGGCTCAAGGCCTATTGCTACCCCACACCTCTGTGAGCTGAAGGCCTTTGGGGATCCCCCAAGAATGCTGCAGGCTGGGCAGAGCAGTCCTCCTGTCCCACCCTGTCCCTCTGCCTTGCCTGGCCAGGGCTCAGTTGTTCCAGTGCTGAAGTCACAGGTTGGTTGATTCTGACTCTCTTTGCAGAATGTCATTCCTCCTGTGTTTGCTTTCCTCCCCCAGAGGAGTTCCTCTCCAGCCTTGATCACTATGAAATTGCATTCCCCATCCAAGTGGACCAAAATGGGGACTTCCTCACCTTTGATGTGAGGAGGAGCCAGCTGAAGCGACGTCCTCGCCGCAGCCTGGGCTCCTTGCCCTACGAGCCAGCTGAGCAGCAGGTTTTCTACAAAGTTTCTGCCCATCGGACCCAGTTCCTCCTCAACCTGACACTGCACTCCAGCCTGCTGGCTGAGCACTTCACTGTCGAGTACTGGAAGCGAGATGGCATGGACTGGCAGCACGATTTCCACGAGGACTGCCACTATGCAGGCCACTTGCAGGATCAGTATCTCAGCTCAAAGGTGGCCATCAGCAACTGCAATGGACTGGTGAGTCTCTGCTTTTTTTGCCCAGCCAAAGGCAATGCTAACATCTAGAGCTGCCCAGAAAGCAGAGCTGATTGCAGCCTCTGATTTTGCTGGAGAGGTCCCAGCAGATGGGTCTGTGGGGGTGGGAAAAGGGACAGGGTTGGTGTTAAGCTGGAATATTGCCCACTGGTTTCAAAAGTCAGCTGAAGGAGGGTGAAGAAGGCCACATTGCTTCGTTACATCTGCAGCTGATGATCTGTGTTTCACTTGTAGTCCAAGTTCTGCCAAAGTCAGGTCATTTTTCCATTGGTCTTAATTGAAATGGGATAATCCCGGCTCTAGACCATTATTCTGGCTCTCACAGAACCCTTTCCTCCATTTCCAACAGCAACAGCAAAATATATGTTTTGCATGTGCTAGTGAGGGAGAAGTCCAGGAGGGTCAGGAATTTCACAGCACAACCAGGAACGCCAGAAGTGCATTCAGATCCTTACAACAATTCCCCAGACATTCCTGGGGTTCCCAGTCATTTCTGTCCAGATTCAGGAGCTTAAAAAAGTTACTTCTCGGGGAAAAACTGAAACAGTCAGTTTTCCAGTATGAAAAAGAGGAACATAAAGAGGACGCAGGATGGCATTCCTCAAAAACAGCGAGGCTGCTGCAAAGAGGGTGGGAATGATTTTGCATGTCCTAACAGCTGGGACATGGTCTGAAATATCAGTAAGAAATCCTAATGGTAGACATTAGTGGTAAGAAAATCTGAGCTCTGAACTAGATTGCCTGGAGAGTACGTGGCCTCTGCATCATTGGAGATCTTTAAGAATAGGCCAGACAAAAGCCTCTCAAAAATATTCCAGGTATGATTCATGAGCTCTTCCAGCACTGGGAATAGATTAAGAACTTCCATCCTTATTTTTCTGTGATTTTTTTTTCTTCTGATACTTCTGGCTCACAAAGCACATTTCATGACCTGCCAGATCGAGGGATGGAGCAAACATACCCTGCTAGCAAATCCCAAGGATGATGTCTTCCTTGGAGGGGTAACATGTAGAAAAAGACTCTGTAGGCCAGATTCATATTTATGCTAAAGCCTCACCTCTGAGAAGTATTTTGGCAGAGTGGAAGAGCTTCCAAATGGGAATGAATTCATGTTTGATTTATTGCTAAATTACAGTGCCAGAACAGTGCTGTGGGTTATTAACAGAAATGAGAATCTGACTCATTATATCATAAAGTCTAATATTTTTATCTCACAGCCAAAAATCAGAGCTGCATAAACTCTTGGTTCCCTTGTTAGCCCTTTGTTTAGAGCTGGGATCTCTGCTCAAGTCCTGGATGATTACTGGTGTTCACAAAAGCGTTGAAGGGTGAGCTGGCTGCTGTTGGCTCAAAAGGGATCTGGCATTGGCCTTGGAGGGCAGCAAGTCCAGGGCAAGCAATGGACTGGCAACTCTTGTGCTGGGATAATTTAGTCCAGAGGCTGCGTTTAGCTCTGGAAAGATACAAGGGGCTGTCTGGAGGAAAATTCAGCCAGGCACAAGCTGATAGAGGGTCATCCAACAACTTCTCCTTTTCCTGAACTCTGTCCTTCTGCACTCAAGAGCGACGGACATCAGCAGTGAGGGGGGAGGAGGTCGTCTGGGTTAGTGAGGATAATAGGGTCAGGAATTTGGACAAGAGGAGTCTGGTGTCTTTTTTAGCTGGCAGAGTGGAAGCTGTACATGCTGCTGGAGAAGACGTTGTAAGGCTATGGCTGGTCAGAAACAGCTGATCCACTGGTGCCATCCCTCCACTGCAGCGTGCTTCCCTCTGGGATGGCATCAGTCCACCTCGGAGGGGACAGGTAGGGGTAGAAGGAAGTCTCCACTACTGAGGGCTCAAGTTTCATGTCCATGCCCATGGTGGCCCAGGTTGGAGCAGACCGGACTCACTGATGGTGTGAAGGGAGTTGTGTGTTGAGCTGTTGAGTGGGCACAGGGACCAGGTTCTGGGTTTGGGGTGAGATGTGCAGGAAGAGGAGGGAATGGGATGATTGCATCTGCAGAAATGTCCAACATAAAGCTGTGAAAATGGGGAACAAGCCCCAAGCCAGCCTCCTGTCCTCAGATTTCTACACTCCTAAGCAATTTCTGTGCATGCAACATGCACTGCTGCAAACTTCTTTGTCTCCAGACACCCACAGCATAAGTGACACCTTTTGTCACCCCAGCTCTGGATTGCCAAGATCTGGGAATGCTCCCATCAACTCATCTTCCTGGCCACACAAACCATCACCTGGGCCTGAGGGCAGGCAGGCAGCATGGCTCACCCCATGCATGGAGGGCTCAGTGTGCTGCACTTTGGGCTGAGCAGGGGCAAAGACACCCAGGCTGAAGTTGTCAGCAGCAAAGGGGAAAATGGTCCTTTTCCCACAACACAGGGAGCTGGGAGCTGCCAGCAGGGCCAAGCAGGGAGCAGCTGGAGCCTGCAGGGAACAGCCCAGACAGCTTCTCAGCCTGGCCAGGAGCTGAAATCCCTGTCTTAAGCAAAGCTGTGTTTCATCCTCAGCTGCATGAGATCCCAATGACCCATTTCTTACACCAGAAAATCACAGCAAGGAGGAAGCAACTTTAGGAGAGGAATGCTACTGTCCTGCCTCTTGTGGCTGAGCTGATCAAAGGACAGTTTAAAGGCCAGGTTTTCAACTCCCATCTGCCTGTGCTGAAATTGCTCTTTTGCCTGAAAAGCCCTCCTGAAGTCAGCATGACTGTGAATTGCTTGGAGCAAAGCAGATGGCCCCATGCTGAGGCTATGGTTGTGTGGACATAGGAGGAGGTGGATGAGCTGAGCTGCAGCATGTGGCTCTGCTCTTCTGAAGTGTGGTTATAAACACATAGCATAAACCATCCCTGCTCTGCAGATGACCTGGGTGAATCATAGGCAGGATATCCAGTTTAGCTCCCCCACAAACCACAGGGATCTCTCCAAGGGCCTCTTGCCACCCCCTTTCAACAGACTGGGGTCACATCTAGGGCTTTGACCTCAGGGCTCGGTCTTTGGGGTCAGCAGTGGGGCAGTTCTCAGCCTCCTCTGATGATGGCCAAACTGAAGGGTGCCCAGCCAGCTGTGGGGCTCATACTCTGCAGAGGTGATGGGTTTGAGTAAGAATGTCCCTTTTCCAGCAGGACAGGGCTTTAGGGCAGGACATGCTCTCCTCTCTTGCTGCTCTGCCCCACGCTGTTGGTGACCTCCTTCCCCCCCATCCCACAAAGCCAGCAGCCATCTGGCTTCACAGCCCGACACTTGGCTTCCTGCCAGAGCCCTGGCCAGGCTCACCTCACAGTACCTCACTTGTGTTTGAAAAGGTGGAGCTCAGCCAAGAGCAACAGAGCCCGGTGCAGGAGGAAATCCCCCAGCACTCAGGAGATGGGGAATTCACCGTGCACACACTGCCCCGATTCAGCTTTCATGGCAGGGAGGGAGAGGGGCAGAGGCAGTATCCACCCCAGAGAGGCTCTCCCCCACCGCAGAGAGGTTCCCCCCCACCCCAGAGAAGTTCTCTCCCACCCCAGAGAAGTTCTCCCACACCTCAGAGAGGCTCTCCCCTGTTTCAGAGAAGTTCTCTCCCATACCAGAGATGTTCTCCCCCACCCCCAAAGAGTTCTTCTCCACCCCAGAGAGGTTCTCTCCCACCCCACAGATGTTCTCCCCCACCTCTGAGGAGTTCTTCCCCACCCCAGAGAAGTTCTCCCCCACCCCAGAGAAGTTCTTGCACCACCAACCCCCAGCCCCAATGCTGTTATTACACAGGTGGTGCCTTCCATGCAAGGACCTCCAGCTGTTTGTCAGAGCCCTGCATCCCCTCTCCTCATCCTGGCAGATCAGGGCTGCTGGCCTCGTTATGCAGAGGGGGAGATGGGAAAGTGCTCTGGTGTCCCAAGGACACCACGAGAGCAGAGCTGGTGGCAGGCTGGGGGTATCTCTACACCCAAAGCTTTGCTTGTGTTCAGGGAGCAAGAGGACAGCCAGGTAAAGGGGGTCTTTGGCTTTTGGGATACTTCTTATCCTACTTGAGCAATTTCAGACCTGTTTCTGTGCTTCAGTTGCTTGCTGGTAAAGTTCAGCTGACAGCACACCCATGTTTTTTGGTGTTAATTGAGATTCAGTGCCAGGAGTTGTTACAGCAGGGGAGCTTCTACCTGTGTTTTAAGTTACTCAGACCTTTTAGGTGGAGGGAAATATTGCTAAGAGGGTAGGACCAGCTGCCGAGGAGAGATCCTGCAAGCACCCAGTGGATTTGGCTGTTCATCCTGCTGGGCTCTGCCCCTTCTTTGCCATCACTGTCTCCTGAGGGTCCACTTGCAGGGAGCAAAGTCTGGTCTCACAGTTGGGATTCATTCAGTCAAAGAATGGAAAATGGGAGAACAACAACAAAAAAAATAATGTGGGAGCAGAAACAAGATCACCTGCCTGAGGTGGTCAGCCAGAGGTATAACAGTGGCAATGATGCCTACGTGGCACATGCCAAGTTTCAGCCTGCAGAGGAAGGTTGTGGCTCCTGCTGGGTGTCTCACTGCTAAACACACTTCAGGTTTTAAAGATTCAGTGTTTCTCAAAAGCCTCTGAGTATCTACACCGCACTGCAGTTCCCTGCCCAAGTTTCACAGCTGCTGGTAATGACCCTGAGCTGCTCTTGAAGGTTCTCCAATGAAGTTGAAAAGTACAGGAGGTTGATTTCAGTGTGGAGTTGTGCTGCTGTTTGAAGGAATGGTATTTAGGATCCCTCAGACAACTCTCAGTTAGACTGAGTGGGTGGAATAGGAAACAACTTATTCATAATTTTGCAAGAAAAGACCATAATTTCCAGAAGACTTTAGTGAACACAGATGTCCCAAGGCATTCATGACCATCTGGCTTGGTTTTCTCTGGTCTGTAGGTTCTTCCAGTTCAGCATTTGTGCGTAAATGAAGGATTCCTTCGCGTTCTCCAAAGTATTTGTCAGTCCCCAGAAATTCAGCACTTCATCCTCAGAATGCTCATGACAAAAAGCCACTGGTATGTCACCCAGTCTTCTCTCTGCCTCTTTTATTGCCTCCTGTCTCTTTCCTTCTGCAGCATGGGGTGATAGTTGCAGATGAGGAGGAATATTTCATCGAGCCGCTGAGCCCTGGAGCCAACGTCAGCACAGGGAGCGAGGGCAGGGGCAGCCCCCACGTCGTCTACAAGAGATCATCTCTCCAGTACCCACACATGGATGCAGCCTGTGGTGTGCTAGGTATCTGTACCCTCCCTCAACCCATCCCAGAGCAGGCTGGGAGAGTCCTGGTAGAGCAGGCTTTGAATATCCACAGTGCTCTGTATGGCAAAGAACCAAATGGATCTCCTGCAGTCAAAGTTTTCTGTATGTAGTCTTACCCCTGTTAAGCCAGTGGCTGGGTCTTTGGAGAGCTCTTGTACTCTCTTCATTGCAGCAGGGCTTTTAAATTTGTAAATAGAGCATGAAAAAGAAGAGAAAAAACTGACCTTTATTGTTCTTGAGAAAAATCCTCCCAGATTTGGCCAGCTTACAAGAAATTGAGAAATTGTAGCTTAGTCCTGATCAGCAGAGAGTTGTCTTTGGTTTTTAGTCTTTGAAGATTGTGTCCACGTTGAGATATGTCTACTGCTGCTAGAGACCAGGTGGGAGGATGCTCTGTAGGGTGGAGGGTGGGAAGTGGGATCTGGTTGCTCACAGCAGGCTCTGGGGCATGTTTATAGAGACTGGCAATTGCACATCGACCCCACTGGACTCCTAAAGGACTCCCACAGGTCTGTCCTGGCCCCTTCCCATGTCCTCTTCTTATCCTTGCTAGCAGTCAGGCCATGTCCCTCAGCCTGGCTGGAATCCCCAGCCCTTATGCATGTCCCAAGTTTCTCCATTACCCAAAATGTTGCACGCATGCAGGATGCTGCTCCCTTGGTTTGCAGAGGCTTCCCCTGGCTCCATCAGGATGAGAGAAGATGCCAAGGAGCCAGCTCGTATTTTATGGATGAGGGTCTGTGAATGCAGAAGCAGAGTTGTTCCCTGTTGCTCCCAGAAGGTTTGTGTCACTTCAGGGTGTTCCTCCAGTGACCCAGTGGTGACACTTGACTGAATAAGTCACTGCTGGAAGAAATGGAGCATCTGGAGACACTGGGACACTGCCAGCCTGCTTTGAGCAGGCTCTGAGTGTCCCCAGCCTGCTAGCATCCTGGCAGCATCCTGTCCCAGACAGCTCTGCTGTCTTGTGGTGGCCTCCAGGCTGCAGTTTGGACCTGATGGCCCTGCTGGGGACATCTCTAGGGCGGGTCAGTAGGAATAGAAGCCTCGAGCAAAGTCCTACAAACCTGCTGCTATTTTGGAGCCACTTCTGTGGAGGGAAAGCCAAATCCTAAATTCAGGTCCTGGTGGGAGAAGGAAAGAGGAAATGATCTGCAATGGCTTTGTTTTCAGATGACGGCTGTGTAGTCTCTAAATCCACACTGGCCCACACTGTGACAGTGGCAGTGAGAGATGTGGGATGGGCACACACCTCTGCATGCAGCATCTGGGCCGGAGGAGGGCAGGAGGCATCCTCTCCACAACCACCTTAAAGGAGCTGGAAAGAAGTGGAGATCAGTCTGTTCAATGAAGGCATCCTTCAGGGGATAGGACTAGATGTAGTGGCCTTAAGTTGTACCATTAGGGGAGGTTTAGTGGATATTAGAAAGAATCTATTCACAGAAAGGGCTGTCAGGCCCTGGTCCAGGCTGCCCAGGGCAGGGGTGGAGTCTCGATGCCCAGAGGGATTTCAAAGCCCTGGAGATGGTGCTGAGGTACATGGGGTGGTGGTGGCCTTGGCGGTGCTGACTTGATGGTTGGACTTGATGATACTGAAGGCTTTTTCCATCCAAGGTGATTCTGTGAGGGCAGACAAGGGCACAGGAACAGCCCTGGGCTGCTGTAGGAAGAGCTCAGCAGACCCAAAGGAAGTGGAGACATTTGGTGGGTCTGTGGTTGGTGCATAAAGAGCTTGACAAAGGCTTTTGCTCTCCCTGAAACCAGGCTCACCCTGGCCGCCCCTCCCCTCTGTGGGCTGCGGGGTTGCAAGAGAAAAAACCCTTTCCCTCCTTAGATGAGAAGCCCTGGAAAGGGAGGCACTGGTGGCTGAGGACTCTGAAGCCCTCCCCTCTGAAGCCATCAGGCAACCACAGCCAGCGGGGACAGCTGCCCCTGAAGAGATCTGTCAGCACAGAGCGCTACGTGGAGACCCTGGTGGTGGCTGACAAAATGATGGTGGGGTACCACGGGCGGAGGGACATCGAGCAGTACATCCTGGCCATCATGAATATTGTAAGTGTTATAACCACAGCACGAACCTGGGGGGCCTCAGACACCCCGCTGCAGGGAGGGAGAAGGAATCAATCCTGTTTGTCACCCAAACGCTGGGTTTGGGAAAGGGTGCCACATGCTTTGGCTGCAAGGAGACAAGAGAGATGGGAGTGCAGTGGGGAAATCAGATCTGTTCTGGGATGACAATGGTTTCTTCTCATCCCCAGAGTAAGATTTTTGGGTCAAAAATCTCAATGCACTGCTGCTGCTCATGAGCAGTGATGCCCTGGAGCATGCAGGGACTCTGTTGTGTAGGAGAGGTAAACTCTAACTGTGCTGCAGGCCAGGTCTGGACTGGGAGAACAAAGCCCTTTCTTCAAACAGCATCTCTCATCTCAAATTAGCATTGCAAATAGGGCAGTCAAGCTGAGAAACACATGGGAAAGCATAAGGCCAGGGAGCACTCATCAGCCTGGGGGCTTATCAGCATGAGGCGCAGGGAGGAATACGCTGAGTCCTCCATGCTGTGCTGCCCCAGCCTCTGGGTTACTGCAGAGGAGCAGCTCTGGGTCATGGCTGGCAGTGGGATACCAGCCTCGATGCATTAGCAGCCTGAATTGGCCACGCTGAATCCTCCTGTGAGGTGAGACAGGCTTGGAAGTTATCCATCAAACCACTGAAAGCCCCTCTGTGATGGTTCTTTGTCCTGTCCGCTGCAGGATCTCTTTTCAGAGCTTGCTCTGTTTGCATTTTTCAAGCAGATGCCAGATTTTAAAACAATTCCTGTTTCGAGCTGGTTCATCTGCTGTAAAACACCCATCATGGGGCAGCAGATTTCTGAGCAATACTATGTCCTTCCCTGCTGATGAGCAGTCACCAAAGCTTCATCCCTGTGTCTGGGTAATGCCAGGACCACCAGGAGTGTGTCCAGGTGGCCAAAAAAGCCAATAGCATCCTGGCTTGTATCAGGAACAGTGTGGCCAACAGAAGGGAAGTGATGGTGCTGAGTACAGGAGTCCTGAGTGCTGAGTACCTTGAATCCTGTGTTTTTTGGGCCCCCGACTGCAAGAAAGCCTTTGGAGTGCTGGAGTGAGTTCAGAAAAGGGCAGCCAAGCTGGTGAAGGTTCTGGAGACCCATTCCTGTGAGGAGAGGCTGAGGGACCTGTTTGTGTTTGTTTAGTTTTGAGAAGAGGAGGCTGAGAGGAGACCTGGTTGCTCTCTACAAATATGTGAAAGGAGGTTGTAGGGAGGTGGGTGCTGGTGACAGGAGCAGAAGAAGTGGCCAGAAGCTGCACCAGGGGAGGTTTAGACTAGATATGAGGAACAATTTATTTACCCAGAGAGTAGTTAGGTGTTGGAACAGGCTGCCCTGTGGTGGAGTCACCAGCTCTGGAGATATTTAAAAACTCTCTAGATGAGGCACTTCAGGACATGCTTTAATGGGCACGGTCATATATATATAAATATAATTTTTAAATTATTATTTATTTTATTTTTTGGTGGGGGTGTTGACTGTTGGACATGGTTAACTGAGAGGTCTTTTCCAATCATAACAGTTCTGTGGTTCTGTGACCTTAGAGCTCCAGGCCAGGAGCTGGGAGATGTCAGCTTCCCTGCTCCAGTCTCCTGAGGAAGAGTCACTGAGGTCTTAATATTTAGGAGGTTTAGGGGGCTCTGCAACCCAAGTGGTAGCATGGAGACCCAAACTTCTTTCTGCTCTCTAAAAACCTTGTGTTCAGACCCTGCAGCCTGTGCTGACAAAGCCAGCCCTGTTTCCCTCTGCCAGGTGCCCAGCAGCTCCCCTGCCAACTGCCCCACCACCCAGCCAGTGAGCTCATTTTTAAGACTCGTCTTTTCTTGTTTCTTGGAGGTCAGGTTGCCAAACTTTTCCAGGACTCGAGTCTGGGCAATATTGTCAATATCCTGGTGACTCGGCTGATTCTCCTCACTGAGGATCAGGTAAGTTGGGCTTTGCTCAGCTTTGCTGAGCTGTGTGTCTGTGCTCCCTCTGTGTTCCCCCTGGATGTCACCCCAGGAGGTCCCCTCAGGGTGGTTTCAACCTTTCAATGGTTGATGGGGACTGGGTTCAGCCTATGGGCTGAGAAGATCTCTGGGAGCCTGAGGTGGCTTTAGGGATGTTTAGTAGCTTTAGTCCCCCTGAAGTCTTGTTTCCCTGTGGCTTCCATGGGGACATCTGGTTTGGTGTCCATGCTCTGCTGGCACAGGAATAGCCAGTGCCTTCACATCAGAGCTTTCCTGGGGGCACACTATCATATTGCTTCCATTCCAGCCCACACTGGAGATTAACCACCACGCAGGAAAATCCCTGGACAGCTTCTGCAAGTGGCAGAAATCCATTGTGAACAGGAATGGCAATGGGAATGCCATCCCCGAGAACGGCATAGCCAACCACGACACTGCAGTGCTGATCACCAGGTAAGGCTGAGCCCTGCCCTGGCAGTGCTGTCCTCAGAGGGGTGTCCTCTGTGCAGGTAGCCTCTGTCTCTGTCCAAGGGTTTCATCTGAGGTTTCCTCTCCATGCTCCTCCCAGGCTGCTTGGCAGTGGCTGTCCCTCAGGATCCCTGGCAGTGATGAGGATTAATGCAGTTCAGATCATTACCATCCTCCAGTCTCTTCCCTGGGTCTTTGTTGGGCTCTCAGGTAGCTTTGGTTACAGCCACTGGGTCTTTGTGCACCAGAAAACAATGGTGCAGCATGTAGACTGGCATTGGATATCTGTGGGAACCCACTCTGGAGTCGTGATCATTGAGAATCCTGCTGAAATGGAGACCCCCATCTGCCCTTGCTGTGGAAGATGGAGAAGAGGATTCAAGTGGGACCTGAGCATCATGGCAGTGACAGTGGATTTGGCTCACCTCATTTCAGGTGCCTACATGTGGCACTGAACTCTCTCCTTCCTTGGTAGCTGATGGACTCCCTTGAAGTGGTGACTTCATCCCAGCTCCCTAAGGACAAGAGCAGTCGTGCCCTACCTCTGCACTCCTGATAACAGTCTAGGTCAGCAACTTGGCCTAGATGCTGAGTTTTTCTCCAGAGGTGGGTGAAGCAGTCTGAACTGTCACATGCAGGACAAATAAAACTGTCAGAGTCGATGGGTGCTTGAGCCTTGAGCAGCAGAGGGGACTGGATGGATGGAGAGATGGATGGTGAGAGGGAAAGAAGATGCAGAGAGGATGACAGGGTCAGTGGAAGGAGCAGATGTCTGGCTGGAGGGACAGAGGACACTGAAGGGAGAGCTGGAAGGCCAGAGGGACTGAAGATGTGCTGGGAGGCAGCTCTCAGTAGGGGCCAGAACAGTGGCTCACCAGTGCCTGCACAAACCCTGCTTGGGCAGAGGGACCTGGGAAAAAGCCAAACCCAAGCTTTGTTTTCTTTTTTTCCCTCTCTTTTGGGGTGCAAGAAGGCCATAAATTGAATGCACTGGAGAGGGAAACCTCCAAGTGGGAGCTGCTTTCATTGGCCCTCTCCTGCCCCAGTTCCCAGCAGCAGCAGGAGCCCCGTGCAGCCTGGCACATCCCTCCAAGGGAAGCTCAGGACATGAGAGTCCCCAAGCACCAGGGCAGGACCAAGCAAAAGGCCCCTTGGCTCCAGCTTTTCGTCCTCCCTGGGCTGAAGCCACTGCTTTTCCTTCCCTCCTGCCACAAGTGTGGGATGCAAAAGTCCAGCTCCGAGTTCTTCAGCCTCCACCAGATGTTGGAGCTGACCCGAAGCCACTCACCAGGCTTGGACAGCACCAGGCACATCCGGCTCCATCTCTAATAAATTCCCTGTCTCCTGATAACATCTTGCTGAGCTGCAGCCTTTTTCTCTTGCAGGGATGTGTCAAACCAGAGCCCTCGAAGGCTTTCATGGAATTCACTCAAAACAAAGAAACAAATGTTTTTCACTCGCTAGGTTGTCCTGCCAGGGGTGAGAGGTTTGGACACTTCCAGAGAGCACCAGGGACAGGAGCCATCACCAGGAACACGTTACACTTAACCCATCCTGTGCTATCAGCTTGCTTCCTCCCCACTCTTGTCCCCGTGGGGCTGCCAGGGGGAGCAGTGTCAGAGGGTCCTGCTGGCCATGTGGGTGTCCCCCAAACCCACACTGTGGTCAGCAGCCCCTCTGCTCCGAGCTCAGCTCATGCTCAGGTTGAAATCCAACTCAGGGCTAAGGATTAACACCCCAATCTGTCTCTGGGGTGTCCCAGCCACCCGTCCCCCACCTGCTCATCCTACACAGTTCCTACGCCTTCTGCCTTTCAGCCCAGCTTTTGCAAAGACCCAAATGTCTGGTGAGTCTCACTTTCAGGAGAAATTATTTGAGAGGCAGGAATGGCCTCTCAAATGCGGTTCATCTCCACAATTCATGGAATCATAACATGATTTGGGTGTGAAGGAACCTTAAGTCTCATCCAATCCCACCCCTTGCCATGGGCAGGGACACCTCCCACCAGCCCAGGTTGCTCCAAGCCCCATCCAACCTGGGGCCTTCAGCACTGCCAGGGATGGGGCAGCCACAGCTTCTCTGGGCAACCTGGGACAAGGGCTCACCACGCTTGTGGTAAAGATTTTTTTCTTAATGTCTGACCTAAATCTACGCTCTTCTAGCTTAAAACCATCACACCCCATCCCATCACTCCTAGAGAGGAGTGATGGGGTGTTTACTCCTTGTAAAAAGTCCCTGAGCCTGATGACTCCCAGGAGAGAACGTGGTGGTTCCCGGGAGTGCTCATGAGCAGTGAGCTGAACCTCACTTCAAACCCAAAGAGCTTCTAGGTTGGAATAGTTCTATCCCTGCTGATCGACCACATTTCATTAAAACCAAACCTCTGCCCCCCTCAGGGACAGGAGCTGTCATTAAAAATCCACCTTGAGTCTCAGCTTGGGGCAAGTGAGCGTTGGACAATATGGATCAGAGGTTCTTAACCCATTACAATGGAAGTGTGTATTTCCATTGCAGAAGTGTTGCATGAGCCATGGGCTCTTTGATGTGTTTTGGGTGTGAACACATCAGTAAAATGGAGATGTGCCACTTTGGAGCCCCCAAAATTGTTAAGTGTTCTTAACAGTTCCTTCTCTTCTTTGCAGATACGACATTTGCATCTACAAGAATAAACCGTGCGGCACACTGGGTAGGTAGGAAATTTTCTGCCCCTTCAGCATGGTGGGTAGGTTGGATTTTGCTGCCTCCTCAGCAGCATTTCTCACCAGAACTGACATCCTCAGGAGCATGGTGAGGTCAGGCTCTGCCAGCCCCTTTCCCAGGGAGCCACCGGAGGGGAAGTGCTCGCCCAATGCTACTGCAGGCGCTGGCAGCTGAGCCAAGAACAGACTGGTGACTTCCAGCCTGCTCCACTCTGTAGCCTCCTCACTTCTGTAAACACTAAAAAAGCAGCAACCCAAAGGATGGATGGGCTCTGGAACGCTTCTCCTTTAGATCCCTGGGTCAGGTCCAGCCTGATGATTAAGAACCATTCACATCTTGGGCTGGTCCATAGCCTACTGGAGTATTCCTGGCTTAGCAGAGAGAAATAAGAATTTTTTGTGATGACTATAAAGGGAGTTCTTTATTTAAACTGCTAGACACAGACAGGCCCTGCAGCTTTCTCTGGCTCTAGCTCCTAATTTGTCTTGCCCTGGTCTAGACTAAGCAGTCAGGGACAGATTATTGCTCTGAATCACTGCAGTTAAAAAGGAAAAGTTGCTGGATCTCTGACCTGATGTAGCTGCAGACAAGGTGCCTGGGAGGGAGGTTGAGGCAGGAGGTACAGTGATGGCTTAATTCGTTCTTTTAATAGAGACTTCTCCTTCCTGGCCCATGTGGCCTGTCGTGGTGGGAGAGTTTATGGGCAGAAGGCTGGGGGAATCTGCTACCACAATTCAGGAGGGATTTCTGCATGACGCAGCCCTCCAGATAGGGTAAGGCTGGATGGCTGATCATGGTGGAGGTCAGCCAGAGCCAGGTGTGGATGGTCAGATTGGATCCTGGCTTATTCAGCTACCGAGGCTGCTCTGGCCAAGTTTGGATGCCCAAGTGCTGGTGCAGTTAATCTCAGGTTCCTCCACTAGCAGTGCCAGCATTATAAAAAGAACTGTCCCCCCTTTGCACCGAGTCTGGGATGTGGGTATGAAGTTCAGAGGATTTTGACCCATTTCCAAGCCTGATATTGTTAACTTAGTCTACAGTGCAGGGTGACCATATACACATAGCACATAAGAGCCATGGGTCCATCCCAAGCCCAGTGGGAGCGGGCAGCAGGCTGTGCTCAGTGTTAGTGAGTCTGAAGAGCATCAGTCAGTACTCAAATGCCACCCATGTCCCCTAAAGGTGCTTTGTGCTGACCTCCTTGGACTAGATGACCTTCAGAGATCTCTTCCAAGACAAACTATCCCCTGTGACAGCTCTGTCTGGCTTCCCTAGGCCTGGCCCCCGTTGGTGGGATGTGTGAACGAGAACGGAGCTGCAGCATCAATGAGGACATTGGCCTGGCCACAGCTTTCACCATTGCCCATGAGATTGGCCACACGTGAGTTTCATGCCAGAAGAGTCCCTGGGGGTGGCCATCAGAGGGAAGGGCCCCAGTTGGTTTGTTCCTGCCAACAGGAGCTGAAAAATCCTTCCTTTGGATGGTCCACAGGTGTCAAAACCACAGCAGCTGACCACACCTCTCTTGCCTTGCTGATGCTCTCTAGGTTTGGCATGAATCATGATGGGGTTGGCAACAGCTGTGGCTCCCGTGGGCAAGAGACAGCCAAGCTCATGGCTGCTCACATCACTATGAAGACCAACCCATTTGTGTGGTCCACATGCAGCAGGGATTACATCACCAGCTTCCTGGAGTAAGGAATCCATCTCACCTTGCCCTTCCTTCTACCCCACAACCTGTACACATCTCCAGCCTCTCACAGTCCCTTGTGAGGAGTGGGTAAAGCCATAGAAAAGTCCCCAGAGCACACACTCCACGCACCTTCTCTCCTGTTTCCCAGCACCTCATCCTATCTGAAGAGGCACAGGCTTTCCTTCCTTCCTCTAGATGTTCTCATGGCTTGCTTGAAGATACTGACCTCATTTACCTTGCAGCTGGGAGACCTTTATTTAGGTTCCCCACTTCCAGAAACTTCACAAATAAGTCAAGAGCTTCAGAAGGCATTTAGATGCTTCTGAAGGTCATCAGGGAATTGCAGAGAAGGGTTGGTTTGGTGGGAAAGGAGGACCTGGAGCCTGGGTCTGCAAGGTGCAGTCAGCTTCTCCAGGCACTGAGGAGGAGAGTTTTCAGGTGTCAACAAGCAATGTAGGACAAAAAGGTTTGAGTTGGTTTGTTTTGTTTTTTTTTCCCAAAGCACCTTTAGGATTCAGTAGAAGGGATTTGGGCTGCTAAGTCTCAATATTGTCACCTTGCCTGAGTCAACCCTCTGCAGCCTAAAAGAGTTTCTCCTCCAAGGATTCAGGCAATCCCCAGGCTTTTTATCACAAAATGAGCAGTCAGGATCAATTTGGGTGAGGTTTTTGGTAGACACAGCTTAATATAAGAACTGGATAGGACTTGAGGAATGATTGGGAGAAGCAAGTGCATGGGTTTATTGTGGAGGGAGCTCCTCGGGGAGCCTGGACACCATCCCTGCCTGGGTGACACTGCTGTCGTGCTGCTGCAGGAGGAGCAGCAAAGCCAAAGCCCCCAGAGGGGCTGCCACCTTCCCCACTGTCCCTGTTTGGCTGCAGGAAAACCCATCCCCCCCTCACTCATGGCCCTTTGGCTGGGTGCCCCGGGGTGGAAAACACCACAGCAGAGGCTGCCTCGTCCTCAGGAAAACCCGAGGTCTCAGCAGGGCTGGTGGGGAGCAGTGAGGTTGTGTCAGCCATCTCCAGGTCCCTGCCCGAGCGCACCCTGGGAGCCTCTGCCGAGATGGGACCTGGTGTGTGCAGGACCCCCAGGGTGTGGGGTGGTGATGAGGGGTGGTGATGGTGGCCTGGAATGAGGGAGAGCTCAGAGAGGAAGGGGGGAGGGCAAAGTGTGTTTCTTCAAAAATTTGGTCTCTCCCACAAAGCTCTGGTGTGCAGGCCAGGCTGCGAGAGCGGGTGCTCTCCATGCTCAGAATCCCCACTGGGTCCCAACCGGGGCCCCTACAGCCATGGGGTTTGGGGGAAGCAGCCCCACCGCCTCCCCACCTCCTGCCCACCCACTGCCACAAGCTGTCTGCTGGGACAGCCTGCAAAAACCCTCGGATTAAAGCTTGTGGAGTTACCTAGGAGCCAGCACATGCTTCCCAACCCTCAGGACACGGGAGAAAGACTCCAGAGCACTTCCTCAGCAGTGGTTTTGCCCAGAGGCTGCCAGCAGAGTCATCCCCACCACAAGCAGCCAAAAACGTGAAAGCTCAGTCCCGCAGGTCCTCCACCACCACGCTCCCCTGTGAACCTTTCTGAGCTCTGATTCTCTCTTGTTTCTAGCTCCGGGATGGGATTGTGCCTGAACAATGCTCCTCCCAGGCAAGACTTCATCTACCCGACGGTGGCTCCTGGGCAGGCATACGATGCGGATGAGCAGTGCCGCTTCCAGTACGGAGTTAAATCTCGCCAGTGTAAATACGGGGTAGAGAGCCTTCCTGCTTTACTATCGGTTCCCAAAGGGTGGAGGATGGGGGCTACAAGGGCAAGGGGCCACGGGGCCCTTCCTCTGCTGCTGAAGCCCAAAAAGGCCGAACAGAACTGTTTAGAGGCAGAATTTTGTGCCTTTAAACAGTAAGGTATTTATTACGACGTCGGAGAATCCCCAGCTAGCGCTGGACAAAGGATTCCCAAATGTTAGTAAAGGGGTTAAGTAATTTATACAGTTTCAGGGGAGGTTGCAACATCTTTACATACATATTCATAAGATTGCATCATGTAATTATAATATTCATAACAGGCGGGTTCTGGGCAGAGTCTGGGCGGAGTCGTCTTTTGGGGAGATGTTTTAGGGTCTTTGGGGGTCTTCAGAGGAAGTAAAGAAGTCTTCCTCAGGCTTGAACTTTTTACCTTTCTTGATTCTTGATGACTCCTCTATGGTGTTGTAAGATGATATCGGACTCCAGCCATTACTCGTCTCTTATCTGCTAATTGTGACATCTTTATGTTCCTTTGTGTAGGTGTTTTC
Source organism: Florisuga fusca (assembly GCA_038090715.1). Lineage (NCBI taxonomy): Eukaryota > Metazoa > Chordata > Aves > Apodiformes > Trochilidae > Florisuga > Florisuga fusca. The sequence goes on from JAAWXA010000051.1 coordinate 178,320, forward strand.
ATTCTTTTGGTGCCTGGTTAGCCTTGGCAAAGTTTTAAGAACAGAGTCTACACTCTGAATTATCCTCAAGATGGGAGTTAGCCTTGACAGGGCCTTGCTCTGTTTTCATTGCAGGATGTTAACCCTGTCAGGGCCTTGCTCTGTGACCCTTGTCAGGCCCACATCACTTGTCCTGCTTCCAATGAAGGGCACTGGCATGTTCCCTGTGAGGTTTTAACCTCACATCCCTGGGAGAAGACAGAGGAGGTTGTTTCCCAGACACAAAGGTTGACCTCAGCTCAGTTTTGGCCAGATTAATCTCCTGGGAAGAGCTCTCTTGCCTCTGCCTGATGCCCTGGCAGCTGCTGGTCCCCAAGGGTTGCAGCTGAAAGCCAAAGCTGCAGTTGCCTCCATCCAGACTCTCCTCTCTAGTGGGGTTTTGTACATAGAGATGCTTTTCATACTAGAAGCCATGATGCTGCTCACACAAACTCAGGAGGAGAAATGTCTTTTTTCCAGGTGAGGTGGGTCAGTGTCCCGTGGGTAGGTCAGCTGCTGTCCCAAGTCCCCCCTGCCATCGTGCTGCCATCCCCTGATCTTTGAATCCAAGAAACAACTGAAATGAAAGGGCTTTTTCAGGAGAATTTTCCTGGATCTCAATCTGATGTTTCTTGTTCTTAACATACTGGACGTTGCCAGCTACCTGAGTATAGTGGCTGGGGGAAAGAGTCTGCTCTGAAGGGCTGATGGAACTCCTCAACGTGTCCACTTTCATCTAGAAAACAGGAGCCAGCAGCAAGATACTGGAGCAGCTGTGTTGTCTGATGGACCCATTTTTATGGGTTCCCACCCCAGAGCCAAGCTCTGGAAAGCTGTGAAGGAGAAAACACCAGCTCAGGGTTTAGTTTGTCCTACACCCATGTAAATACAGGTGCAGTGCTGCCACTGAACAACCTGCTGTGAACCAGTTTATTATTCTGAATGTTCCTCTGTTTAGTATTCATCATTTACTATGATTAAACACCAAACCACCTCCTGGTACTCTCTCCAGCTTGTCTTGGTGAACAAATAGCAAAGTTTGGATCTCCCTGGTCCAGTGCTGTCTTCCAACATGGCCCAGGGCCCAGAGCCTGCTGAGCATGGGGCAGATGTAGTGTCACAAGGTGCCCAGAGCAGCAGAGGACAGGTGACAGGTCTGGGTGTGAATACTGTGGTGGTACCTAGTGTCACACTGTAGTCTGTGCCCCTCACCTGATCCAGAGGCAGTGGAATGGAAACTTTCCATGTTGACATGCCTGTTTCCCTGTTAATTTTTAACTCAGGCAGACACTTCCTGTATATATACAAGGATCACAAAAGCAGGAGGTGTCCCGGAGATGACCCTTTGAGCCCAGCCTGTCTTTGTGTGCAGTTTGGGAGAAACCCAGAGGGTGTCAGGGCTCAAGTGCCTGCAGATAACTCAGGGTAAATGTGTCATTCCACCCATCCTGCGCCCCAGATAAACAGACTCCAGGGTGATGGTGCAAACACAGCAGCACCCTTTCCTGCAGGCCAGCATGGAGGGGATGGTTGATAGGAATAGGTTGGGATAGGGTTGGTTGATAGGACAGAGCAAAGAGGTGTCACTGGTGGCAGCTGGGAAGTCCCGTCCTGTGGTTGTGCAGAGAAGAGGCTACAGAGGAGCTCCTACTTCTTTATAGCCCTGCAAGAGCAGTGGGAAGGGGTAGATGCCTTTTGGAGATGGGAAAGACTTTCTCCTTCTACTGGTTCAGTCCACCAGGCTTTGGCCAAGATGTTGGGAACCAAAACCCTGTTGTCTCTGGAGGCTGTGGTCCTGGAGGCTGTGGTCCTCAGTGTTTTCCTTTGCTGGCTGTCCCCATGACACTCTGCTGGACCAACCCTGGGGACAGGAGGGAAGGGGAGAAATCCCAAGCTCATTTTTTCACCCCTCTTGGTAACCAGCACTGAGGATTCCCAGTTGTTGAGTCAGTTTGTCTGGTGAGGTTGATGGTTGGTGAGCCCAGTCCTTGGTGGAATGTGGAATGCCATGCTGGGAGGCATCACCAGAGCCATGATGAGCAGGTTGAGGGGAAGCAGGTGTCCCATGGGGCTGCCAGAGGGGACATAGAAGGCCTGGTAGCCACTGTGCCAGCACTGGAGCACATGGTGAGGAGCACAGCAGGTCCTCCAGCCCATGCTGCAGCACTGGAGTGCACCCAGAGCAGCACCAGCACATGCTGGGAGCAGGGGCTGTTTGGGCTCTGCTCTTGCATCTTCAGATGCTTCCCTTCACTGACAACCTGGACCTGTTTAATACTTGGAAGCATAACCCAAGTCATGGCAAGCTGCCCTGCCTGTTTCAGTAGGATCAGGAGCAGGGTGGTGGTGTCCTGGCAGGAAATTCAGCTCTGTATTTTAGGTGTTGCTTCAAAATTTGCAGGTGTTGAAGCCCAGCCTGGTTGGTTTAGTGGCAGAGCAGGTTCAAAGGACCTGGAATTTCTGATTTTAGCAGCTGTGACAACTTTGCAGAGTCTCTGTCATGGACCTAAATTTTGGGTGGGTGCTGGAAAAGCCAAAGGAAGCTTTTTTTTTTCCTGGTTCTCTGAGAGGTCACGAAGGGCTGATACTCAGGACACCTCCTGGGAAGAGATCTGGACTCCTCAGCCCAGAATTAGTGAGTCCTACTACAGCTAGCAGAGCAGAGAGCAGGAGTGGCCACTTCTGGAGGAGCTCAGGGCCTTGTTCAGTGTTGGGCATTATTTTGATTATTCTGAAAATGCCTCTCAGTCTTCCAGAGGAGCTGTCTCTTTAGGACTGCAGAGATGGCTGGAGATTGCCAATACACAAAGCAGTCCCCCTGTGACCTGCACAGCATTCCTGTGGCAGGAAATGACAGATGGGCTGTGTGGATGCTCCTGAGGAGTACCAGCTCTCCACAGGGGCAGATCTGGGGCCATGTGGCTGATCCCTTTGCACCACATGGCAAAAGGATGCTTGTGGCAGGTGCTAGGATCAGGTTCCTCTGCTTGGAAAAGAGAAAATATTTCTCAGCCCTGGGGAGAGGGGTCAGGTGGAGCATAGCAGGGTTAGCTCAGGACTCAATGGGATGTCCAAGATGTGTCCTGTGGCACAGAGACTTCTGCGTCAGATGACTCTGGCACCGGAGCAGAGTGAAAACTCCAAATCCAGAGAACCTCAGCTCTTAAGAGAAGCACCAGAGAAGGAAATGAGTTGTCACTGGCTTTGGGGTGACTGCAGCAAGCAACACCTTGGAAGATTTGATCTCATTTTCCCCCACAACCATGCTGAGGACACTCCTGTCCCTGTGTCCCAGCCCAGCTGGTGCCTCTTGAGCTCACCAGCGTCCCTTTGCCCCGGGTGCAGCTCCCAGCACAAGCAAATCCTAATCTTGGATTTCTTTCTTTTGTCTTTCTCCCTCCCCCCTCCTCTCTTCCCCCAAATCTCTCTCTTTCCAGGAAGTCTGCAGTGAGTTATGGTGTCTGAGTAAAAGCAACCGCTGCATCACCAACAGCATCCCTGCTGCTGAGGGGACCATCTGCCAAACCAACACCATTGAAAAAGGGGTAAGGAAGCCCAGGCCACCATAGAGAGTGGGCAGGGAGTGCTTGAATCCCTCTCCCACAGATAACCAGGATCATTGTTTGCTCTGGTGAATGCAGAGATGATTTAAGAGCACCCACTCCCCTGCCTCCCAGAGCTTGGAGTCACCCTCACCCTCCCACCAGCATGGGGGGGAGGCTGGGATGTAGCCCAGGGGTAGAGGTGCCTGTTCCAGTGAGCTGCTTGGTCTCACCTAGGAGGGATAGTAAGTTGTCATCAAGCAATGCTGAGTACTTTACATGAACAGCTTCTTCTCCAGTCTGCTGAGGTCTCCTGCCTGTCCCGAGAAAAGTGATTTTTGCCCCAGTTTCCCCAGGAGGGACAATGGGTTTGTAACATGCCTTCAGAAAAACTTGTGAAAAAACTGCCTTGTGAGGCTAAATATGATGAAATGTTCATTTTTGAGACTCAGCTGGCAGAGGAGGGAGGGATTCTGGATTTTTTTAATTATTCTTTGCAAACAGTTATCTTAGTTCTGCTGGAAATTGAATTGAGAAGGAGCAGACAGCTCCTGGGGCTCAACATCCCTGCTGCTGGAGATTCATCAAATACAATGGCAATTTTTTTTCTACTAGTTATTTTTTTTTACCAGCTTTTGCCACTTTTAAATATCTCTTCCCCCCACTTACTAGTTGTTTTCTAATGAGGGTTCTTCATAGGTTGTAAAAGAAGTGAAGTGACAAGCAGTCAAGGCCTCCACAGACTCATGGGAACTCTTCCCAGTGAAGATACTCAGTTTGAACCCCCAGTTACCTTCCCATACTTTTGTTTATCCTTTTATATTAATTCAGAAGTTATTTGATATCCTTGGGTGAAAGCAGAGCCCCCTTTGTAATAAATTTCTGTACCTTCCCCAGCTGAGGCTCCTGGCAGGACTGAGCCAAGTTCTGCGAGGTGGTGGCTGTGCCCACATCCCAGACCTTTGGTTGGTTCCTCCTCCCAGATTCTCTAAATTTTTATTTTTATTTTTGGAACTGATCCCCTGTGGTTGGTAAAGCTTCACATGTCTTTCCCCAGTGGGGAACTTCAGGACTGGATCTGGTGGCGGTTTCTGCTTCCTTAAGGGTGCCCTTGGCTCCTCAGCCATGGGGTCATTGTCTTGCTGGCTCCTTCCCTGCCTGTTTTGGTTTTATTTTCCATTAATTGAGCACTTGTTACCCAGGTCATTGCACCCAGTGAAAATGTCTTTTGTTACACATCCTCCCTGTGTGCCCCCAGCTCATATCTGGTCCAGCAGCCTCCGCGTGTCCATGTTTGCTGCAGGAGAGCAACCCAGGATCTGCTCCCAGCAGCCAGGCTGCCAAGGCAGAGACATCCCTGAGACTCTCAGTAGCTTGGCAAGGTTTGCAGGGTCTGGTTTGGTTCCTGGGCTCTGCTTGCAGAAGCAGAGGTCCCAGTACCTCCACTTGGGAGCATCAGCAAGGACAGCAGATGAAACAAGGAGCTGTTTTTGCAGGCCTGGGCCTGCAAAACATGGGATGAGACCTTGGGAAAGGTCCTGGCAGGCCAGGAGGTGGCTGGCTGAGTGTCCTGGGAGAGACCATGGTTGATTTATCCCTGCCAGCTGTGCTGCCCGGGGAAAGCCTGGCTCAGAAGGAGCAGGGGGAGTCTGTGCCAGCAGCTCCAGGGTGGGTTTTCAGCCCCTGGAAGGAGCACACAGTGGTTTCTTCTTTCCTGGGATTATCTCAGCCCCTGGGCCATGGTGTCCGGCAGCGTTCCCGGGAACAGCAGTGGGTCTGGCAGTGTCCTGCTCCTTGCATCACTGCTGACTCCAGGGGTGCAGGATGCTTTCCAGTTTCATGTTCCAACATGACGGACATGTTTCCTAGGCAAGTGAGCATCTGTCACCCAAAAGGATGGGGACAGGCAGGTTCTTTAAGGATCTTCAGGTGGTATTGCCACCCAAACTTTATTTTAAACCTGGACCCTTTGCAGATTTGGGGCATTTTAACACATTAACGACAAGTTGAGGTCCCAGTACACATAAAAAAACCTCACTTTGTCCTGGGAGGGAGCAGCTGGGGGTGGCAGTGTCTGTGTCCACCAGGATGCCTGGCCTTGCCACCCAGTGGCAGCTCCAGCCCAAGACCCATCTGGTTCTTGCTGCTGATGGGCTGTTACATGTCCCTGTTCTCAACAAGTGTCACCCTGACTGACCCAGGTGCCTGGGACCCCTTTAGAGGGGAGGTGGGGATGTGACCCACTTGCCAGTGACCGCCTGCCCCACGGGATGGTGCACAGGGGGTCAGGAGTGGGGTCACTGCTCCCAGCATCCCTGCCAACTCTGAGAACTCAGGATGTGACAGAGGAGAGGGTGCCCGGGGAGCTGCGAACACCCTCTGCAATGGGGAGCTTGGCTCCAAGGCCAGCACAGCCCCCAGTTCAGATTTCACAGGATCAAAGCAGATCCCAGCCCTGACCTGGGCTGCTTGTGTCCCATGGATGCTGGGGAGCACTGGGAGAGGAGGAGGAGGCCACGTGCTGAGGGTGGATAACTCTCTGTCTTCCTGCAGTGGTGCTACAAGAGGGAGTGTGTCCCCTTCGGCACCCGACCGGAGGGGGTGGATGGAGCCTGGGGAGCGTGGTCATCCTGGGGAGAATGCAGCAGGACCTGTGGTGGAGGTGTCTCCTCATCCATTCGTCACTGTGACAGCCCCCGGTAGGTGTAGGTGTGAGTGACAGCGTTGGCACCACCCGTTCTCAGTTCTAGGGAGGCTCTTGCACCCTGTCCTGCTCTCACAGCAGCTTCAGCACCCTTGCTTTGGTGCCACAGACCCAACACCACTTGGACAACTCCACTGGGCTCTGGCAGCTGAGGTCTGCCAGGGGCTTCACCTCTGCCACAGCCCCTCCAGGCAGGATCCCTCCTTGCAGCTGGGAAGGGTTGGAAAATCTGTGGTGCTCCTGCAGCTGTCAGCCACAAACATGCCTCACTCCCTAAGGTGGTTCTACCTTGAAGGACACAAGAAGGGGGCCCACCAGAAGCTGGAGAGGGACTTTTTAAAAGGGTTAATAGTGATAGGACAAGGGGTGATGGCTTTAAACGAGAAGAGAGGAAATTGAGATGAGATCTTAGGAAGAAATTTTTTGTTGTGAGGGTGCTGAGCCCCTGGTCCAGGCTGCCCAGAGAAGCTGTGGCTGCCCCATCCCTGGCAGTGTTGAAGGTTGAATGGGGCTTGGAGCAACCTGGGCTGGTGGGAGGTGTCCCTGCCCATGTCAGGGGTGAAACTGGGTGAGTTATGGTCCCTTCCAACCCAAACCATTCTATGATCTCATTCCCAGGCCCACCATTGGAGGAAAGTACTGCCTGGGGGAGCGTAAGCGGTACCGGTCCTGCAACACCGACGTGAGTACTGCTGGGCTGGGAGAGAGGAGCAGAGAGAACCCTGGGCTAGCAGGACTCTGCTGGTGGGGCCAGCAGCATCAGCAGTCCCACAGTGGGGAAAAAAGTCAAGGATGATGCACACCTGCACTGGCTGTGAGGGAGGGTGGGCAGTGTCTGAGGGACTTTGGTGTCAAGAAGAGGCCCAAAAAGTTAAGGAGGAAAAGGAGAAGAAATCAGAGGCTTCCAGCACCAACACAAAAGCAATTTCCTCTTGCATGCTGCAAGTGCTGGCCTGGCCAGGCTGAGAGCAACTCATGGAATGCAATGTAACCCCTGCTTCCCAGGGCTGAGGGTTGCACCTCCAGGGGAGCAGAGAGCAAGGAAGCTCAGGGCAGCTTTGGATCTGGGAGCTGGTAACTCTTTAACATCCATGAACTGGCAGTGAGAAAAAGAGATGGTTCCCCGTTGCTTCCCCTGGGCTTTGCACCCAGGTTTTGAAGGATTGCTGGCAAGGGCAAGTGTTGCATCTTTATAGAGAGCATCTGGGGCCCAAGGGCTGGTGCTGTCCTTCAAAGAGTGTCCAGCTTTGCAGAAAGGGAGCTCCTGCCATGCTGTGGCAGGGTCCAGTTGTCAGGGCTGACGTTCGCCTCCTCAAAGGGCTGGTGTTGGTTGCCCTGTAGTGGCCCCTTCCCTCCGAGCAGATAAGGGAGGCTGCTCCCACCAGGATACTAATCACTGGCTGTGTGGCTGCAGGACTGCCCACCAGGCTCCCAGGACTTCCGAGAGCTGCAGTGTGCTGAGTTTGACAACGTCCCCTTCCGAGGGAAGTACTACACCTGGAAAACCTACCGTGGAGGTGAGTGAGTGCTGGGGCTGGCTGAGCATCCCCTTGGCTCAGGCACAACTTCCCTGTCTAGTTCTGGAACCCCAACACAGAAAGGATAATGGAGCCCTTGGAGCAAGTCCAGAGGAGGCCACAAAGATGACCTGAGGGCTGGAGCACCTCTCCTAGGAAGACAGGCTGAGAGAGTTGGGGTTGTACAGCCTGGAGAAGAGAAGGCTCCAGGGTCACCTTAGAGCACCTTCCAGTGCCTGAAGAGGCTCCAGGAAGGCTGGAGAAGTTGTTTTAACAAGAGCAGGGAGTGGTGGGCCAAGAGGTGATGGGTTTAAGCTAGAACAGGGTAGGTTCAGGTTAGACAGAAGGAAGAAATTCTTCACTGTGAGGGTGGTGGCTCAGGTTGCCCAGAGAAGCTGTGGTTACCCCATCCCAGGCAGTGCTGAAGGCCCCAGGTTGGATGGGGCTTGGAGCAACCTGGGCTGGTGGGAGGTGTCCCTGCCCATGGCAGGGGGGTGGAATGAGATGATCTGTAAGGTCCCTTCCAAACAAAACCATTCTATGATTCCATGAGCTGGAGTAGGGCCACACAGGGCTTTTCTCTCCCCCAGTCCCTGCTGGGAAAGGTCTCGTGGTCCAAGTGGTCTGATGGGCAGTTAATCAGCACCTCCCCTAGCCCAGGTGCTGTGGGCTGCCCACTGTGTGTTCCTGGGGGCTGCTGCCTCCCCCTTGCAGAGCTGTGGATCACCATGCACCCCTCCAGGCATCCCCCCATAATGCCCTTCTGCAACTGCCCTTGCACATCATTGCTCTCCTAGAAACACATCTCAGCAGCAGCAGAGCTGTTGAGCTCCTTTCCTGGAGTCTTGTTTCCATAACTGCTGCAGGAGGAAAGAGAGAGACAGGCAAAGGAAGGGACTAGTTAGTGTCTGATACTTGATGGGGATAAAATGGGGCAGCCCCCCCTGTGCAGGCAGGAGAAGCTTCCTGCAGCAGGGATGCAAACTGGGGGATCCTCTGAGGAGCAGGTCAGGCCTCCCGTGTCCTGCAGAAGGGTCTAGGGAGGAGAGGGGGCAGAAGGATATCTCTGTGGCAGAAATCTCTCAATAATGAGAGAGAACAGCACGTCTCCTTCATGGAGTTAATGAACTTGACTGGGGAAATCCTTAGCAGCTGTGTAAATAAGCCCACCTCCCAGTGGGGTCCGGCAGCTGGAGCAGATGTGCTGAGCCTGCAGGGGGTGGATCAATAAAAATGTAATAAAATTGCAAAGGAGTAAGTCACACAAAACCCCTGATGAATGCCAAGGGGAAAGACAGCCCCCCAGGCTGGATCTGCCCCCTCTCAGACCTCTCTGTGCCCAGTGGTTTGAATCCAATAGCTGAGTAGCAAGAGCTTGATTGTAATCTGGCCCTGACATTGATTTTTCCTTTGGCTTTAAAAAAAAAAAAAAAAAAAAAAAAAAAAGAAGACCCCTTCCTCTGTATATCTCAGCTTCCTATTCCATAAAATAAGATGATGAAACCTGTCCCCTTCCCAGGAATGTTGGCACGATCATGTCTTGAAATGATCTGGGGGCTCCTTGCCTCAGCTTTCCAGGCTGGCTGTGGGTGATGGTCACAAGGAGCCATGATTTTTAGCAGTTAGGTTTCATTTACTCAAGGGGTTTCACTGTCTTCAGCTGCAGTGGCCCAAGCAGGGAAAATGAGGCATGTTCACATGAGTGTAGGGATGCTGGAAGTTTACAGGTCCTCAGCCAATTCTCAGAGCCAAACCCCTGACCAGGAGAGCACTGTCTCCTAGTTCCCAAGAAATTACGGGTGCTGACACCTGCCTGCCTGGGACTCCTGCTGGGATTAGCAAGGTTACCTCCTCCTGGCATGGGCTGTCCACATTGGACTCAGATCTGTTGGGCCTGTGGAGGTGATAAGGTATCCTGGCTGTCCCCACCTATGAACTTCTTTGCCTGAGTCTGGAAGGATGAGGGACACCTGAGTGCAGCCATGAGGTACAGAAAGGGGCTTAGGAGAAAAGATGGACAGAGACTTTTTACCAAGGCCTATAGTGACAGGACAAGGGGCAACAGTTTTAAACTCTTAAACTGGAAGAGGGGGAGTTTAGAATGGATGTAAGGAAGAAATGGTATAGGATGAGGGTGGTGAGGTGCTGGAACAGGTTGCCCAGAGAAGCTGTGGCTGCTCCATCTCTGTCAGTGTTCAAGGCCAGGTTGGATGGGGCTTGGAGCAACCTAATCCAAGGAAGGTTTCCCTGCCCATGACAAGAAGGGGTTGGCTGGGATGATCTTTTAAGGTCCAGCCCAAACCAAACCAGTGTGGTTCTATGTCTGTGACTTCAGCAAAGTGCTTTGCCCTCAGCACCTGTGTTTTCCCCCAGCAGCCCCTGTGCTACCAGGTCCCCTCTACCCCAACATCAGGGAGGCAATGATGGTTGGCTGCCATCTCCCTCCCTCCCTCCTGCTCTCCTCCAGTGGTGCCCAGAGAGCTCTGGGGTGGTGGCTGTCAGTCCCTCCCTCCCTGCAGCCCCCCAGGATCCCTCCTGTCCTCAGGCAGTCTGCTCTCCATCTGGGAATTCCTCAGGATGGTTTTGGGCACATGTTCCTGCCCTGGGAGCCCTTCAGAGCCCTGGCCCTCTGCTGAGGAGGCTCCTGGGTTCAGCCACTGCCTTGGGCACTGCACCCTTGAGTGCCATGGGGCAGGGGGACAGGCACCAGGAACTATCCCAGGAATAGGGCACCCCCACCCTGAGTACAGGGAATACCCCACCAGCTTGGACGTGATCCCACAGGGACTTTGGGAAGGGAAGGAGCCACCTGCTGGAAGGCTGATTCCAACCACCAGGTCACCAGCAACTTGAGATTGGGTTTTTGCTCCTGTTTCCCTGGAGGTGATGTAGAACAGCCCTGGGACGGCAAAACACAGCCCCAGCAAAAAGTGCTTGGAGCTCAGCAGTCAGCAGATACCTCATGGAATGCAGCTTTATTGTTTGTTTATTTTGCTTTCCTTGCTTAGTTATTCATTTTCCTCTTGGCAGATGTACGAGCCAAGGGACAGCAGAGCAGCTCATGGGGAGGGAAGGAGCAGGGGGCTTGCTGAAAACAGGAGATTGCTCATCAGAAACTGTAATGAGCTTTAATAATTCCTCCACAGGCCAGGGCAGGCAGGGGGAACAAAGCATCCTTTGAGGGGCCACGGAGCCAACTGAAAAGACTCAAATCTATTTTAATAGCTATATTAAATATGAAAAGGAGCATGGCTGGCAGGTCTGACTGCTGCTGACCCCAGCCCCCCGTGAAGGGCAGGAGGCATGGCCAAGGAGTTCACCAGGGCTGGGGACCTGCAGAGTGGTTTTGGCAGAGCCTCTGTTCTTTGGGTCTTATCTGCTGCTTGTTTCCAAGTCAGGAAGTACCAATCAGCAGGCAGGGGGCAGTCTGGGGGGGCTGCACAGGGTGGGTTTGATGGGGCAGCCACTGTAGGTGCCTCATGACTCAGGTTCCCTTATGTTATCCTATAGTGATATTTTGATGGTCTGGCTGGACAGACCTGGGATCCAAGCATGTTGGGTTAGATGGTGATGGTTTTTGGGGGTCATAAGTGCACTGTGCCCCTCGGTGGTCCTTGAGTTCCAGATGGGGCAGAGCCCAGGGTGCTGCAGACCCTCCAGAGGGAGGGTTGATTGAGCATCTTCTCTAGGGGCTTGCCCAGGCATCCTGCTCACCAGTATGCCTCCAAGCTGCTGAATTCCCCTCTCATGTCTCCTCCTGTTTGTCCCTCTCCTGGCTTTGCTCTTTCTTCCCCCCAGCTGCGTTCAGTTTCTTCCAAGCCCAGCTGGGCTCCCCCGCCCCTCCATCTGCCCCTTTGATGTGCTATGTTGAGTTGCAAGTTTTGCAGGACTCTGTTGCTCCCCACCTTGGTGTTTTCCAGCTCTGGCACGTGGCTCACAACTGTTCCTGATGCCTGCAGGAGCAAACTGCCAGAGCTCAGACAGGCATCTCTCTGCCAGGGTTGTGCAGGCTGTTGGGTCTGCTTGGAGGTCACAAAATCACAGCCTGGTTTGGGTTGCAAGGGAACCTATTTCTAACTCCCCTGCTAAGGGCAGGGACACCTCCCACCAGACAAGGTGGCTCCAAGCCCCATCTGATATGGCCCTCAACAGTGCCAGGGTGGAGATGCTCACTAAATGCATCAAACACCATGAGCTGCACCGGTGTTTGATAAAACCCAGTAAGAGGTGGCAGGAATCTGCTGTTCTTAGGTGGCTCCTGACATAACCAGTCCCATCTCCTGTTCCCAGGCAATAAGCCAATATCCAGATATCCACCTTCTGTTCTTCAGGCAGACCTTTGGCAAGTGGAGTTGGGAAGCTGGCATTTTCTTTGTCCTCATGCTGCTGTTGTGACCCTTGCTGTGCAGGACTCAGTATCCACCAGCACTGAAGAGAAATAAATGGCTGTTCTGGCCTAGTGACTGGTCAAGGACTTGGTTGCTCTGGTCTAGTAGCTGAAGAACCCTTAGACAAGATGCTTAAGAGCTTCTGCTTCAGTTTCCCTGCCTGTAGCATGGGCACAAGGGTGTTGACACCTTGAAAAGTAGCAGAAGACTCAGGAGTGACCAACACCACCAGATAAGAACAAGTCAGTTTTTCCCTTCCCCATCATGTAGAGCCCATGTTCCCCAGACTGTGCAGAGGGACAGTGTCTCACCATTGCTGGTGTCCAGTTCAAGGCTGTTGACTCAGTGCTGGTGGATCAGGAAGGTGTCCATGTCCCTCCATGGATCTGTCTGCTCAGCAGGGACATCCCCGGGGGGACATGGA
>JAAWXA010000051.1:190932-227262 GCA_038090715.1 Florisuga fusca
ACAGCCCCAAGGCTGTTCCTAGAGAGGGGTGGCTGAAGAATGGGGCAGTACAGCAGTGGAATGATGGAGAAAAGCAAGGTGGAGCTCAGGGTGGGCTCCCTGGGATCCTGGAAGTCAGGTGTCCAGGATGGCTGATTCCCTGCTGCTCCTTCCTCCAGCATGTGGGCTGTGACCGTGTCCTGGGCTCTGACTCAAAGGAGGACAAATGTCGAGTGTGTGGGGGAGACGGCAGCTCCTGCGAGACCATTGAGGGCATCTTCAACCAATCCCTGCCAGAGGGAGGTAGGGATCAAACACAATAACACCCACCCCCGAGCCTCTCCTTGACTTCACCTGCTGCTGGGGACATGCAGGACAGGTGGGGACATAGTGCAGAGAAATACCCCAAAGATCAGGGGACCGGGCTGCAAGCAGGAAGCAAACCCCTCCTGGTCACCAAGCAGCCACCACTGCCACCCAAGTCCCTGACAGAGCTCCTTCCCTCAGCTCATGCTGCCCTTAAGGCAGGCTGTGGAGATGTCTGTGGAGCTCCCAGCTCCACAGAATCTCCTCAGCACTGCCAGTCCCATCATCAGAGCCTGCACTGCAAAGCAAGCAAAGCACTGTCCTGGCAGGCTATGGTGCTTTCTCCATCTCCTTGCAGTGGGTGGCTGAAGGAGCACCCCTGCCCTGCCAGCATCTCCTGTGGTGTTTAACCCTTGGGTACTAATGTGGGACATAGTCCCATCCAGCCTAGGGCAGGCTTGGCTCTGTGCTTGGAGGCTGAGCATCACTCTGTTGTCTTACAGGTTACGAGGAGGTGATCCAGATTCCCAAGGGCTCCGTCCACATTGACATCCGGGAGCTGAACCTCTCCATCAACTACCTAGGTGAGATGGGGCTGGGGGATGCTGGCAGCCCAGCCAGACCCCCGTTCCTCTGCCATTTCCCTTCAGTCAGTAGGCCCAGCAAGAAAAACTTCCTGCAGCAGAGGCTGGGCTGGGGGTCCCAGGCTGGGGTTGGCGCAGAGGCAGGAGGCAGGACCTGCTGGCAGGGCAAGCGTGGCCCAAGTCAAGGTTGCCCACACAGCCCCTGACACACAGCCATGTCCTGCACTCCCTGCTCAGCCCCATAACCCTGAGCAAACCCCATGCCTGGCCCAGCCTGGCACTGGCTGGGGCTCCTTGGCATTCCACCCCAAGAGCATCTTGGGCTCGGGTTTAAAAATAGACCTGCTCACATTTTCCTTGGCCTTAATTTTCCAGCCAGACACTGGCTTGGTTTTACAATGGGCTTTTTTCTTTCCCCTTGTTTTCTCTTTCTGTCCTCCAAGTGATGGGCAGTGATGACAGACAGTGGGGACAGAGGTGTGGGCAGGGGTGCTCCACTGCCAGGTGCCTCAGCAGCATCCCTCCAGGCTGGAGATGCCAACATCCCTCCCTGTCCAGCCCACACATACCAGGGGCTCCTCGCGTTCCTCCAGACTGGATTTCTGTGCACAGCCCAAGCTTGCATCCCTGTCGATTCCTGCCACTGGTCTCTCCCACTCCAGGATCTCTCCCTGCACCCCAGTAGGATGGGAGGGAGCATCCTCCATCCTCATGAGTAGGAAGCATCCTCCCTGCCCCGTGGCAATGAGATCGTTGCCAGCACCAGAGTAACAAAGTTGGCGGAAGAGAGAAGGGAGGGAGAGCTTGGGAATGGGAGCAGGAATGAGCGGTCCTATCCCCCTCTAGTGACTCACTTGGGCAACCACAGCCAGGCTTCTGGGGACCAGCCTCCTCCAGTAGCCCAGCAGCCAAGACCCAGTTTGCACAGCTGGGCTGCAGCTCAGCTTCATGGACACACTTTGTCACAGTGCCAAGTGTCCCCATCATCACCCCAGACTGCTGGCCCAGGTCCTCACAGTACCATCCTTTCCCAGTGGGTGTGCAGGCTGGGATAAGACCATGGATACAATAATCCCACCTCTGCTGGTGACTTTCTGTGTGACCCTGACGCAGGCACCTACTTTATTTGCCCTCTTCCCTCCCTGCTCAGTGAGGCCAATGATGTCTCCCTTCCATCATAGCAGTTCTCTGAGCCTGGCAGCTGGGAAGCTCCTAGTTGGAGCTGGTGTTTTCAGCTTTTTCCTCATCCTCATCTCCCTCTCCTGGCAGCACTGAGAGGGGAGAGTGGGGAATACTACATCAATGGGAAGCTCTCCATCGACCCCCCACGCCACTTCGACATCGCTGGCACCACCTTCCACTACAGGAGATCCCCAGAGGAGCCTGAGTCCCTGGAGGCCTTGGGACCCACCAATGTCACCCTCTTTGTCATGGTTGGTAATGTGGTTCCTTCATATCCCCACCTCCTACGGGCCTGGTCTGGGCTAAAGAAACCTCTCTGTGACTGCATGGGAACTGGAGCTCAGCAGCCCCTGTCCTTGCAGTATGGAGTCAAAGAGCACAGAGGTCATAGCTAAATCAGGCTAAATTCTCAGGTCTCTCTCCCTGATCTGCCAGGTTTTGGAATGATTCAATCTTGAAGTACATGGGAGCTTGTACTCAGTTCATGTCACCTTCATGGCTTTCCCACTGTCACCACCGGTGGCTGCCACGGCAATGCTGGAAGGGACTGGAAAGGGAATGGGGGGAGATTTCATCTGTCTTGGATTTTAGAGAGTGCACTGAGGTTCTGGATGCCATCCAAGTGGTCACAACCTTGCTGGACTTCAGTGGCATTGATGTCTCTGTGGTGCTCCTCTCCACAGGTCCTGGTGCGGACAGAGCTGCAGGGGATCCGCTACAAGTTCAATGCTCCCGTCAGCAAGGATGCCTCCAACCAGTATTCCTGGCACTACACCCCATGGACCAAATGCTCAGTGCTGTGTGCAGGGGGTGAGGTTTGACCCTGGTCCTGGCTCAGGGACACACACGGCTCCTGTGTTCTCATCCACTGAGTTGGGGCCAGGCGAGGCAGCACACAGATGTTAGCATCTGCCCCAAAGGAGCTCTCAGGTTTCTACATATTCCCACCCTGCACTCAGCCACGTGCTAGCTGGTGTCCATCAGCATGATCTTGTGGGCAGAGTGTCAAGGCAAGCAACCTGTATGCTGTTCATTGCCTTGACCACATGTTCAAGTGATAGAGGTGATGGAGGGTGGTATGATGTGCTTGAAATTCATTTACTTGGGTGATGCAGGACAGGTTCTGGTTGCATCAGCCCCTCTGGTCTTCAGATCTACCTGTCTGTGAACTGAAACACTGCTGGAGCCTTCCTGAATCCCTTGGGCTGGTTCCCATGGGGATTGAACCATCTCTGGTGGCTCTGGAGAACCAGTGACTGAGCTGGTACTCCAAGAAGAGAGAATCCGCTTCTAAAGGAAGGATTAACTTCTTAAAGCTAAGGTCTTTTGTGCTATGCATCAACAAAGCTCTGCCCCCTCTTGTTGCAGCCATTCCCCCCTAGTGCTGCCCAGAACATGTCACAAGGCCAAAGTTAGAACAGGTTGAATTGAGGAGCAGAGAACTCAACAACGCTTTGATCCTCCAACCTCTTCACACTCTGCCAGGTTCTGCCCTGACTGGTGAGCCTTCACCATTTATTTCCATTTATTTCTGGAGATGTCAGAGGCAAAGGAGGCCTTGGGTATGGACAGAGAGTTCAGGCTTGACAAGGAACAGTGGCAAGTGTCTGTCCTGTCACATTGCCCACACGAAGAGAGCTGTGGGGCTCAGACCTGCAGCCTGGCTCAGCACTGGCTTCAGGGTCCTCCTCTCTGCCCCTCTTCCCTCTTTCTCTTGGCAGGCAACCAGATCCAGTCTGTGGTCTGCAAGAAATTTCCTGATGGCTCAGCTGTCTCCAACCACTTCTGTAGCCCTGAAACCAAAATTCCCGAGAGGCAGCGGCCATGCAACACCGAACCCTGTCCCCCGGCGTGAGTACCAGGGCTTGAAGCCTGGGTAGAAAACCAGTGTGGAGGAGAAGGAAATCCCCCCCTCCCTGCCATTCCTGAGTCGGGGTCCCCTGCCACAGTCCCTAGGGGTGACACTGCCTGTCTGGAGCAGCTCTGCTATAGGGAAAGGGGGGCAGTTTTTCTCCTCCATGCCCCGTCACAAGCACAGCACAGGCACAGCCCAAATGCCTGACTGGGAAGGTGTGAGGAGCAGAAAGCTCTGTCCCCACCCCATCTCTGTGCATGGGGCTGCCCCAGGCCTTGCTCAGTGACAGAAGTGCCAACCTCACAGTGTGTTGGCCAAGCGTGGCCTCCTCCTCATGCTGCTGGGCTGCCTGCAGAAAGGATCCTCCCTGTCTGGTCCTTGGGTGCAGAACAGATACTCAACTCAATCCCTCAGGAATTATCTCAGCCCTTCCCTGGCTGGGCTTTGCCCATGGCTCGAAGAGGAAAGGGAGCCTGTGGAGGAGCTCCGTGGTTCAGCCAGAGCTCCCTGGGAGGCATAGAGCTGTGCAGAGGCATGAGGACAGTCATGGAGCACTGAGCCCCTCACAAACTTTGTTGTTTTATGTGTCTCCAGCTGGGTGGTGGGGAACTGGTCTGAATGCAGCCGAAGTTGCAATGAAGGTGTCCGCACCCGCAGCGTCTTCTGCAAGCGTAAGATCTCTGCCACTGAGGACAAGACCTTGGATGATGCTTCTTGCACACATCCACGGCCAAATATGCTTGAGCCTTGCAACAACCAGACATGCCCTCCAGAATGGGTCTCCCTGGACTGGTCTGAGGTAAGTGCTTAAAGTCAGCCCTCACCTCTCTGATGGCACCATCCTTAGGGGGACAGTGTCCATCACTGTCAGGGCCGCTGGGTGTGGATAATGGAATCACACAACCACAAAACTTTTCTGGTTGGAAAAGAACTTTAAGATCACCCAGTCCAACCATTAACCCAACTCTGCTGAGTCCAGTGCTAACCCATGTCCCTCAGCACCACATCTACACAGCTTTGAAACACCTCCAGGGATGGGGATTCAACCACCTCTCTGAGCAGCCTGGGCCAGGGTTTAAGGGAATAAGTTTCTCTAATATCCCATATAAACGTCCCCTGGTGCAGATGGAGACCATTTCCTCTTGGCCTGTTGCTTGTTAAATGTGGAAGATGGTGGGGTGGCTTAGGGGACAGACAAGGTGGGAGCACTGGTGGGTGGAGCCAGTGCTGTCCCCTCCCTGCCCTTTCCCTTCCACCCTGACCATGACTGTCCCCTCCTTGCAGTGCACCCCAGGCTGTGGGCCAGGTTTCCGACACCGCATCGTCCTCTGCAAGAGTGGGGACCACAGCACAACCCTGCCCACCTCCCAGTGCCACGAGGGCTCCAAGCCCCCCACCAGTATGAGGTGCAACCTGCGGCGCTGCCCACCACCCCGCTGGGTGACCGGCGAGTGGGGAGAGGTAGGGACAACCCTTTCATGGTGTTACTGAAGAAAACTCTTCCTCCTGAGCCCATCAAACCCTCGAGCACAGCAGAACCCAGTAGCCACCACAACTATTTTGGGAGGCAGCAGGTCCCCATGGTGGTGGTCTCTGCTCCCTCCTGGCTCAGAAGGCCATTGTGGTGGTGGCCCAAGGGCACAGCCAAGCCAGGGAGTCTCCCAGGCCCGGCAGAGCCCCACAGAAGTTATTGGAGGGTGCCCAGGGGTGTCTGGAGGGCAGCAGGGTGGTGAGGAAGGGGAGCAGTGGGGGTGATGGGCTGCCCAGGTGGGCTGGGCAAGGGGTGCACTGCTGGTCCACCTGTCACAGCCCAGCACACACAACAGGGTCATACAGACTGTCCTCCTGTCCCTCTAACACCTCTCAGTCTGCATGGAGACACTGGGGTGCAGGAGACCTGGGGAAGGCCTCAGGGATGGATGAAGGGACACTCGCCATGTCGGGGAGGTTCAGACCAAGGGTTTTTGGGGGCTACAGCACTCAGCTGGGCTGGTGAGGTCCCTCCAGCAGCTGTGAGGGAAGGGACAGCTGCATCCAGCTCCCTTTGCACCCCCTTTGCACGCCATGCCCTCTCCCCCCCCGTGTTGGTAATCTGTGGTGGCTGCTGCAGCTCAGTGCTGTGCTGTGTCCCCGCAGTGCTCGGCACAGTGTGGCCTCGGGCAGCAGAGAAGATCTGTCCAGTGCCTGGCCCACACTGGGCAGCCATCCAGTGACTGCCCAGAGACCCTGCAGCCCCCCAGCATGCAGCAGTGTGAGACCAAGTGTGAATCAGGACCTACAGACAACCCTGAAGGTGAGGGAGATGGAGGGGCTGGGGAGGGAAATGAGGAGCACTGCCAGCACGGGGGCTGTGTGGCACCAGGACATGGTGAGGCTCTCATGGGGAGTAGACCTGATGCTTTCCCCTCTAGTCCTAGGCCGAACTGGCATGTTGTGACCCTGATAAATGAAATAATTGCCCCTTGCCAATTGGTGGCTTTCAGTACTGAAGCTCTCAGTTCCTTCAAAAAGCCCCCAAGAGCCAGGCATCGGGGTGCAAAAAGCACTTGCATGGTGCTGGTCAGAAATTCCCCTTGGGGCTGCTGGTCCCCGAGGCAGCTGTAACCCTGGTTTTCCTTCTGTCACCCATCCAGAGTGCAAGGATGTGAACAAGGTGGCCTACTGCCCGCTCGTCCTGAAGTTCAAGTTCTGCAGCCGGACCTACTTCCGACAGATGTGCTGTAAAACCTGCCAGGGGCATTAGGGAGACTGCATGAGCCCTGTGGGAAAACTGGAAGGCAACAGCTCTGCCGGGGAGGTGTCCCAGATGTGCCCTTCCCTTCTGCCCCAGGAACCTCCCCTGGGTCCAACACAGACACATCCAGCAGGAACCAGCATCACCCAGCCTCCCCCTCCCCCCCAAAGCCGTGCAACCTTCACCCCCGAGCTTCCCAGTGTTCCCAGTTAGACCACTGCCAGCCGCTGCTGCCACCGCCGCAGCACCGGTGGGAGAGGGAGAAGCTGGGCAGAGCAGGGACATTACTTGAAATTCTGATGTTGTTATTTATTTAGTGGTGGATCCCAGGTCCTGCAGGAACCGAGGCAGCCACCACCTGAGAGGCACCACTCACCCTCTTGTGCTGCCTTTCCCTTTGGGACCCCTGGGGAGGCAGTGAGGAGGTTTCAGGTGCCATGGGTGACAAGCATGGCTGGTGGCTTCTGGGTGATGGATGAAGGTGAGCTGCTGTGGGCAGTGGGGCAGGAGCAGGGGTTTTGTTTGCTTGGTTTGCATCTTGTCACCATGGTCGTGCAGCAGGGGACAGAGCAGGTCACTCAGTAAGCAGAGCGGTGACACCAGTTTAACTGGGAGAGGGGGTTGCTCAGACTCTCTTCACAACCTACTTTCAATGGGGTGTCCCCCTATTTTTCCTTAAAGCCCTCATCACTATTATGATCTTTTTTTTTATTCTGGAAACCCCTCAAAGCATGAGCCGAGGGCAGGGCTGAGGTGTGCTCAGGGTTGCAGTCACTGAACAGGCGTCAAGGACGTGCTGGGCTGCAGGAGGCAAAGGAGGAGGATGCAGGACAAGAATTATCTTGGCCACAGTGTCCCCAGTGCCAAGTCATGACTTGGGACCAGGGCCTTCCCCAGCCACCACGGCTGCTTTGCCTCCAGAGGTGCTTTACTTCCAAAGGTGCTTTGCCTCCAAAAGGTGCTTTGCCTCCCAAGGCAGCCTCACCACATGGCACTGTGTCCTCGGAGTGCTTGTCCCAGTGCCACCAGCTCCCCTTCCCCCAGGGGACCTCCAGTGCTGGGAAAAGAGCAAGCCTGACGTTCCTTCAGGTCACCTAGTGCCCAAATTTGGGCCAATGCTCCTTTTCTGCCTGGGGCACCACAGCCCAGGGAGGAGATCTGAATTTCAAATCTACCAAGCGTGTGCTTTTTGTTAGCATTATTGTTATTATTATTTTCAAGCCTTTCTTGTCCAAAGCCATGTTCAGTTCCCCTTGGGGGTCACCTGTGTGGTGCAGGGAGGTGGACAACACTCTTTTCCCAGAGAAAACCTCTCCCCCCCTGCCAGCTCTCAGGGGTTGCTCCATCCTTTCTCTTCCTCCCTGCTCGTTGCAGCTTCTCTGGTGCTCAGCAAACCCCAATTGGCTGTCGAGTAGGTCTTCATTTGTCTTCCTTCCTGGTGCCATGCTCCTTTTTGACATGTCGGGGAGGAGAAGGGGGTGTTTTCACCTTTTTATATAGATACATATATAATGAAAAATGTTTAACATACTAACTCTGAGGAGGAGCGATGTAACAGCATGATTTATAATAAAGGAGTAGCTACGATCCCGGGCACAGCTTCTGGTCCCAGTCTGGTTTCTGGAATGCCAAACCCAGTCTCTGAGCAGCCCCACACCACCAGGTGCTCAGGCTGAAGGAGTTGGGGCAGCAGGGAAGGGTTTTCCATTCAGGTTGGAGAGGCCCATGCTGCATGGCATGTAGGACCATGTGCACCCATAGGGTGCTGCTGGTTATGCTGCTTTTGGGATTTCAGGGAAGGGTTGGTTTGATGAACTCTGTGTCTGCAACATGGCTGATGCTGCCCTGGATCCCTTGGGCTGGAATGGACCCAGAGGTTTTTGTCCTGGCTCTGGAGAACCAGATGGACCCTTCAGTGAGGCCTGTAGCAGCAGGACAAAGGGGAATGGTTTTAAACTAAAAGAGGGGAAATTTGGTTGCCAAACAAAGAGTTTCCATACCTCCCTTAAAGAACCACCCATGGGTGAGAAGCAGGGATGGGCACAGGGTGGGTGCTGTTCCTGGCAGGATGGGGGACACCATCCATGGTTCTTTACCATAAGAACAGTGGAAAGAATGGAACAGGTTGCCCAGGGAAGTAGTTGAGACCTCATCCCTGGAGATACTTAAGGTGAAGTTTGATGAGGCTCTGAGCAACCTAATCTCACTGAGGACATCCCTGCCTCCTACAGGGGGTTGGACAAGATGACCTTTGGAGGTCCCTTCCAACTCAGGTTATTCTATGATTCGTAAGGGTTGGGGGGTTCTTGTAGTTGCTCTGGTCAATTTTCTTGAGTTGTAGCACCCAGATGCTGCCCATCAGTGCCCGAGGATCGAGGATCCCCTGCTCCCACCCTGCTCTGATGCTGGTGCTGTGGCAGCTCAGCAGGTGGTGGCCAGGGGCAGGGTTGCCTTCTGATGGCCTGGGAACAAGGGATAGTGAGGAGGCCATGGTGATGGTGACAGGGCTGTGCGTGTGCAGGGTTTGCAAGAGCAGTGGTGGTGGGGTTTAAAAAAAAAAAAAAAAAAAAAAAAAAATATCAGTAGCTAAAAGCATCTTCCGACTAAAACCACCATGAACCAGAGCATCTCCTGGAGGGGATACATCAAATTGTCACCTTGGGGGTTGGGGGAGGGAAGGTTTTGTGGAGGCTCTCAGCATCAGTGCTGAACTGTACCCAGCATCCACACTTGCCCAGGCTGGTGACCCCCAGCACCCCGAATACCAGCAACTCCCATCTGCAGCCAAGCAGGGCCACCTCAAGTCCCCCCCCCGCTGGCAGCAGAGAGCCACCCTCACCTTCCCCACCCTCGGCAAACCCATGCAGAATGAGGAAGTGGGTGGAGGAACAAAAAAAAGCAACACAATTTAGTTGCAATTCATAGTTGCAGCAGAAAGACAAAAGCAAAGTGCTTGGGGGTGGCCCTGAGCCCGCGGTGACAAGAGCCCCCAGCACCCCATCCCAGGGGACAGCACACAGGGACACCATGGTGAGTGTGAGCTGGGTCCCCCCACCCCCTTCCCCTCAGGCACCCTGGGGATGTCACCCGCCCTTTCTGCCACCTCAGGGCTGTCCCAGCCCTGTCCTCTCTTGTGCTTGTTGTGGTCCCTCGATGCTTTCCAGGAGATGCCAGGAGCCCTCCCAGTGTCCCCGCTGGAGAGGGGACAGTGCTGCCCCCCCCTTGGGGACAGAGTGTGGAGCTGGGACTGGGTGAGATGCAGGGATGGGCACAGGGTGGGTGCTGTTCCTGGCAGGATAGGGGACACCATCCATGGTTCTTTACCATAAGAACAGTGGAAAAATGGAACAGGTTGCCCAGGGAAGTAGTTGAGGCCTCATCCCTGGAGATAGTTAAGGTGAAGTTTGATGAGGCTCTGAGCAACCTCACCAGGCAGTGAGGCTGAGCCCACACACAGGGGGTTGGATTTTGCCATCACTGGTGATGGTGCCCACAGGAGAACCTTCCTGTTCCTCGTGGCCCAACTTCACCAGCACTGCTGGTTTCCGATCTCATGGTGTGGGCAGAGCAGGGTGCAGGCAGGGCTGAGCAGGGCTGAATCGGGGGCAGCTGGAGGCAAGGAGGGGATGGGGCGAGTTCAGAAAAGGGACACGGAACTGGGGAAGGGTCTGGAGCAGAAGTCTGCCCAGGAGCAGCTGAGGGAGCTGTGTGTATTGATCCTGGAGCAGAGGAAGCTGAGGGGAGACCTTCTGGCTCTCTGCAACCCCCTGAGAGGAGGTTGGAGCCAGGGGAGGTCGGGCTCTGCTCCCAAGGAACAAGTGATGGGACAATAGAAAACAGCTTCAAATTACACGGGGGGAGGATTGGAGATTAGAGGAAACTTCTGCCCCTCAAAAGTCATTAAACACTGACCCAGTGTTGAATCCCCATCCCTGGAGAGGTGTCAAAGCCCTGGAGATGTGGTGCTGAGGGACATGGGTAGCACTGGCCTCGGTAGAGTTGGGTTAATGGAGGCAGGGGGAGGTCGGGCTCTGCTCCCAAGGAACAAGTAGTGGCACAAGAGGAAATGGCAAAACAGCCTTAAGTTGCACCAGGAGACGTTTAGATTGGAGATTAGAAGAAACTTCTTCACTGTAAGGGTCATTAAACACTGGCCCAGGCTGCCCAGAGAGGTGGTTGAATCCCCCATCTCTGGAAGTATTTCCAAGCCACGTGGATGTGGTGCTGAGGGACATGGGTTAGCACTGGACTCGGTAGAGTTGGGTTAATGGTTGGACTGGGTGATTTGAAAGGGCTTTTCCATCCAGAACAATTCTGTGATTGTGTGACCCTAGGGGTGCTGGTTCCCAGGGTTGGACCTTGCACCTGGGTGCATGCTGGGAACAGGGGCTGCAGGAAGGGCAGCAGCCAGAGCTGGGAGTTGATCTGGAGATCAGGAGAAAAGGAAGACAAAAGCTCTGAAAATTATGGAGTATGGGTCATCAAAGAGTGATGCTGTGCCCAGACATTTCCACCCAGCCATTTCCTGGCTCAAACAGAGCCTTCCCACACACACAGTCCCCATTGCCACCTCTGAGAGGCTGCTCTGATGCTGTCCCCAAGACACAAACACTGTCCAGTCCCCACCCAAGACCTGAAGATGTTTTGTGGCTTCGCATAGGGCTGTGCGTGTGCAGGGTTTGCAAGAGCAGTGGTGGTGGGGACACCATCACAGCTGTCCCCTGCACATCGCCAGAGATGGTCTTTCTCAAATAGCTGCTGCCCATTTTAGCCAAAAAGTTTCCTCCACTGTGGCCTTTCTTATTTAAAAAAAAAAAAAAAAAAAAAAAAAAATATCAGTAGCTAAAAGCANATGGGAAGGAACCCGGGGCTTTCACCACAGCTGAGCTGCACCAGGAAAGCACCAAAGCACCCATCCTGCACCCAGAGGAAGAGAAGAAGGAGGAAGGCATGTGCTCACCTCTGGCAGCTCTGAGTTACCATTTGACTGCAAGAGAAACTCCGTGTGTCAGCTCCAAAGCTCTGAGCTTGCAGCACAGGAAACGCTCAGCTCATCTTTGCCTTAATTTGGTGCCAGGACCACGCAAACCCTGGGTGTCTGTGCCAAGGGTTCAGGGTGGTGGAGGAACAAAAAAAAGCAACACAATTTAGTTGCAATTCATAGTTGCAGCAGAAAGACAAAAGCAAAGTGCTTGGGGGTGGCCCTGAGCCCGCGGTGACAAGAGCCCCCAGCACCCCATCCCAGGGGACAGCACACAGGGACACCATGGTGAGTGTGAGCTGGGTCCCCCCACCCCCTTCCCCTCAGGCACCCTGGGGATGTCACCCGCCCTTTCTGCCACCTCAGGGCTGTCCCAGCCCTGTCCTCTCTTGTGCTTGTTGTGGTCCCTCGATGCTTTCCAGGAGATGCCAGGAGCCCTCCCAGTGTCCCCGCTGGAGAGGGGACAGTGCTGCCCCCCCCTTGGGGACAGAGTGTGGAGCTGGGACTGGGTGAGATGCAGGGATGGGCACAGGGTGGGTGCTGTTCCTGGCAGGATAGGGGACACCATCCATGGTTCTTTACCATAAGAACAGTGGAAAAATGGAACAGGTTGCCCAGGGAAGTAGTTGAGGCCTCATCCCTGGAGATAGTTAAGGTGAAGTTTGATGAGGCTCTGAGCAACCTCACCAGGCAGTGAGGCTGAGCCCACACACAGGGGGTTGGATTTTGCCATCACTGGTGATGGTGCCCACAGGAGAACCTTCCTGTTCCTCGTGGCCCAACTTCACCAGCACTGCTGGTTTCCGATCTCATGGTGTGGGCAGAGCAGGGTGCAGGCAGGGCTGAGCAGGGCTGAATCGGGGGCAGCTGGAGGCAAGGAGGGGATGGGGCGAGTTCAGAAAAGGGACACGGAACTGGGGAAGGGTCTGGAGCAGAAGTCTGCCCAGGAGCAGCTGAGGGAGCTGTGTGTATTGATCCTGGAGCAGAGGAAGCTGAGGGGAGACCTTCTGGCTCTCTGCAACCCCCTGAGAGGAGGTTGGAGCCAGGGGAGGTCGGGCTCTGCTCCCAAGGAACAAGTGATGGGACAATAGAAAACAGCTTCAAATTACACGGGGGGAGGATTGGAGATTAGAGGAAACTTCTGCCCCTCAAAAGTCATTAAACACTGACCCAGTGTTGAATCCCCATCCCTGGAGAGGTGTCAAAGCCCTGGAGATGTGGTGCTGAGGGACATGGGTAGCACTGGCCTCGGTAGACTTGGGTTAATGGAGGCAGGGGGAGGTCGGGCTCTGCTCCCAAGGAACAAGTAGTGGCACAAGAGGAAATGGCAAAACAGCCTTAAGTTGCACCAGGAGACGTTTAGATTGGAGATTAGAAGAAACTTCTTCACTGTAAGGGTCATTAAACACTGGCCCAGGCTGCCCAGAGAGGTGGTTGAATCCCCCATCTCTGGAAGTATTTCCAAGCCACGTGGATGTGGTGCTGAGGGACATGGGTTAGCACTGGACTCGGTAGAGTTGGGTTAATGGTTGGACTGGGTGATTTGAAAGGGCTTTTCCATCCAGAACAATTCTGTGATTGTGTGACCCTAGGGGTGCTGGTTCCCAGGGTTGGACCTTGCACCTGGGTGCATGCTGGGAACAGGGGCTGCAGGAAGGGCAGCAGCCAGAGCTGGGAGTTGATCTGGAGATCAGGAGAAAAGGAAGACAAAAGCTCTGAAAATTATGGAGTATGGGTCATCAAAGAGTGATGCTGTGCCCAGACATTTCCACCCAGCCATTTCCTGGCTCAAACAGAGCCTTCCCACACACACAGTCCCCATTGCCACCTCTGAGAGGCTGCTCTGATGCTGTCCCCAAGACACAAACACTGTCCAGTCCCCACCCAAGACCTGAAGATGTTTTGTGGCTTCGCATAGGGCTGTGCAGCTGTGACCCCAACTCCTGCCAGGGCCCATTCCTGGGCTCAGCCCCATTCTCAGAACACCCCATCCCCAAATGCTGCTGGTACTTGGGATCTGGGGGGGNGGGGGGGGGGGGGAAGGTGGTGGGTGGGATTCAACCTCCCCGGATGTTCTTCTCAAAGCTTCCTGTGCTTTTAAGGTGTTGGTTGCATCTGCTCTTCCCCTGCCTCAAGACAAAAGGTGCCACCTCAGGCCATGTCCACTCCCTGCCTGGGGTGTGCAGAGGGTTTTCGGGATTTTTTTGGTAGCTCATACCTGAGCTTTGAAGAAACCCAGATGCTGTTTTGCAATCTGCAGGGCTGTTCCCCACCCTGCCTCTGCCATCCTACCATCAGGACCGGACACCTCTGCAGCCCGGGTGGTGACAGTCCCCATCCTGTAGCTGGGACACCCCCGGGGATCCTGCTGGGGGTCCCCATGTGTGAACTCCTCATGGGGTCAGCATCAGAGCAAGGTCACTTGAGCATAGTGGCTTCAAACTGCACCTTGCAAGCCATGGCCAAGGGCTGCTGGGAGCTGATGATGGGACAACCTCTGGGCCAGGCCAGTCCTGTCCCTTGGGGGTCCCAGGGTGGTGACCTTCCAAGCTGCTGCTCATCCCTTGCCCTGGGAGAGCAGAGAGGACTAAGAAGTTTTTGCCCCAAACTTCTGAAAACAAATCCAGTTTTTATTGGATTGGAAAACAAATCTAGGGGCTTGGCTGGGTGCTGAGCCCAGGCAGCTACAGAGTTTCAGGGACCATCATCCCATCTTCATCCATGAACCTCCTGTGCCACCCCTGAGACATGCTGAGAAAAGCCAAAACGTGCTCCCCAAAATGGTGGAAACAACCCCAGCCCTGTAAATACCTGGGACCAAACCTCCATGGGAAGGAACCCGGGGCTTTCACCACAGCTGGGCTGCACCAGGAAAGCACCAAAGCACCCATCCTGCACCCAGAGGAAGAGAAGAAGGAGGAAGGCATGTGCTCACCTCTGGCAGCTCTGAGTTACCATTTGACTGCAAGAGAAACTCCGTGTGTCAGCTCCAAAGCTCTGAGCTTGCAGCACAGGAAACGCTCAGCTCATCTTTGCCTTAATTTGGTGCCAGGACCACGCAAACCCTGGGTGTCTGTGCCAAGGGTTCAGGGTGGTGGAGGAATGGGGAAGGGAAGCCACACACAGGGGATGGGGGCTCCTCTCCACCTGAAGCAGGAGGTGTTGTCCATGTTGGGTTGAAGCTGGAAGGCTCCTGGAGTCCTCTGGGTGCCAGCACAGTGACCTGGAGCAAATGTCTGAGCCCACCTGGGGTTTTCTGGGTGGTTTGTTAAGATGGAGGGGGAGAGGAGGAGGGGAAGTCAAGAAAAAAAACAAAAGCAACAAAGAGGAGGAAGAGGAGAAGCTCTCCATGAGGTCTCAGGCAGCATGAGCAGCCCTGATCCCCCCTGAGATGACCCAGGTCCATGTATCCCAAGGAAAGGTGGTGGGACAAAGGAGGCAAAAGTTCCTCTACCATTTGGGGGGCAGGATTTAGCTGCACGTGGAGTTTGGATGGTCTTTTGGGTTGCAAAGCCTAGTGGGGAGCAAGGTGGCTGGGGAGCAGCAGGATGCTGCTGAACCCCTCCGTGCTCCATGACAGTCCCTCTGTCCCCTGTCACCATGGCCCCATGTTGTGCCAAGGAGTGCAGGGGGCTGAGGGTGAAAATCAGGGGCAGACAGGAGGGTGTGAAAGGGTTGGGGTCTGGAGGACTGAAATCTTGACAAACAGCAGGAAAAAGGAAGCAAAAGGGGAAGAGTAGAAAAGGGAAATGGAAAGAGTAAGAGGCTGGGGGCAACGGGGGGGGAGGAGAAGTGAAATCAGTGCTGATGAAAGAGGAACGGTGGGGGCTGTGGGATGGATACAGAGGAGCCATGGACAGGTCTGGATGACGTGTCCCCTCCTGGTCCCCATGCTGGGGCACTGTGGTGGTGAGCAGCAAGGTCCCTCTGCATCACCAAGAACAAGGAACCTTTGGGCACTTTTCTTTTTGCAGAGAGAAATCCTTCCCCCACCCCCCCGCCTCCCCTGGCATGACAGAGCTGGGTGAGCTGGGGGTGGTTGGAAAGTGGGTGCTGGTGTCACCCTGGAGGAAAGGGTCACCAGGGAGGAAAGAGTGATGGGGGCATGGTCACACCTCTGACCTGGTGCAACGGGGGCACAGAGAAGAGGCAGTGCTGGGGACATCCCCACCAGCTGCAATTCTTTCCCATCCTCTGTGTTATTTTTGCTGCCACTTTGGCTCATTAGCAAAACCTGAGCAGTAATTGCCTCATCAGTCCTTCATTAAGCACCCTCAGGCTGCCAGTGCCCTAGCTGCTCTTCTCTGGGGTGTCAGCCCTGCAGTGGGGTGGGATCCAGAGGGATGGGATTTGAGCTTTGCAAGTTCCAGGCATAGCCCAGACACCCCTTGGCATCACCTGAAGGTGCCCGTTTTGGAGGCAGAGCTGGGTCAGGCAGAGCAGCTCGGGGAGACCTGTGGTCAGCGCTCCTGTGGCATCGTGGTGGCCCTGGAGCAGTGGCTGTGACCTCTCCCTGCAGGGCAGCAAGGAGCGATTCCATTGGCAGAGCCACAATGTCAAGCAGAGTGGTGTGGATGACATGGTCCTGCTCTCCAAGATCTCCGAGGAGGCCATTGTGGAGAACCTCAAGAAGCGTTTTATGGATGATTACATCTTTGTATCCTTCCCCAGGGCAGTGGGACAGGGATGAGGAGCAGCATGGCTCTACTCCAAGGCTTTGCCAGGCTGTGGGTCAAACTGGGGCTGCCTCAATGCTGGCAGAGTGTCTTGCCCCACGTTGTGGTGGGACCAGACTGGGGTCAGCTGGAGGAATGCCAACCATTCCCAAGCTGAGTTCAAGCAGCAGAAACACTTTCCCCAATGTCCCTTTCCTCCTCCTGCCATGCCCTGGGACCCGTTTCGCTCCTTCCTTTGTGCCCCAAGCAAAGAGCACTGAGCAAAGCCCCTCATCTGCTGCCTCCCAGGGCTTCTTCATGCTGGAGACCTCCCTGCCTGTGTCGAGGGGACTAGACCCCTAGTAGTGGCCATTGTCCCCTGCTGTCCCCTGATCCCTCCATGCCCACAGTGTGTCCTGGCTGCTCTGCACCCCCAGCAAACCCTGCGTGGAGCAGGACCATCCCTGCATCCCTGCAGAGGGAGGTCGTGCCACCCCTCATTCTCCACCGGTGTCCTGAGACATGGAGGAGCCAGAATGGGGCTCAAAGCTCTCACCCTCCCCAGTGTCACCCACCCTGTGCCATCCCCCATCCTGGATGCTCCCACCACTGAGGTGACATCACTGAGCACAAAACTCAGTGGCTCCTGGGGATGTGTCCCCACCACTCGAGGTGCTGAGCCCCACACACTCCTGGGGACACAGCTAGGATTGTCACACGCTCTGTCCCTCAGCTCTGGTGGGGACGGGGACAGAGCCAGGCAGAGGGGGGTCTCGGTGGCAGTGGGGCTGAGCGTGGGGCTGAGCTGTGGCTGTGGTTGTGGTTTCCCTGAAGATGTGACTCTGTACTTACAAGGCCAAGTGCTGTCTGGGACCAGGGGTGATGCAGCCATCCTGCCCACTCTGGGGCTTGAAATGTCTTTAGGGCTTGGGGTTTGTTTTGTTCTGGTTTTTGTTTTTTGTTGCTCAGGGTTTTTGTTTTATTCAGGGGAAAAACACCCCACACAACCTTTTTCTTCCTTTTTTCTGTGTTTTGTTCTGTCTCACCATGACTCAATGCCCCACGCTTCTGCATTTCCCCGAAAAGTCCCACAGCCCCTCTCTGTCCACCCCTCTGCTGCTTCCCCCACAACCACCTCGCTGTTGGGTTGGCCCAAAATAGTATCTGGAGGGTTGGGGGGTGACTGGGCTGTCTGGCACTGCTCTGTCCCAGACCTCCAGGTCCCCAGCACCTTCCCTGGAATGGCTCATACCCATCCTGCTGCTCCCTCAATTCCAGGCACAACTCCCCATTTTTCCATCCCCCTTGCCCACACCCAGGTGACCAGGGGATGCTGCAGGCACCAAGGGGGGAAAAGCAAGAGCTGGGGTTTTCTCTCTGTGCCTCAGTTTCCCTAGTTGTGCAATGGAGCTGGTTTCCTGCTGCAAAAGGAGCAGGTGGAGCATGAGCAGCTGAGCAGATTGGGGGGGCTGGGGGGGCTGGAAATGCCACTTTAGGAGCTGCTCCTCAGCCAGAAGGAGGGGAGCAGGGAGCTGAGGGGCTGCTCCTGCTGTGCCCTGCACCCATCACACTGGGACACCCCAGGGCTGAGGGAGCAAAGAACACGGGGAGCAGCAAGTCACGGCAGCAGCTCTGCTTGTCTCCCAGCTGGAATCCCCTGTGGTGTTCCTGGTGCAGCTCCTAGGAGGAGGCAGTGACATCCTCAGCCCCCGGGGACCCAACCCCCAGAGACCCAAGCACCTTCCTGCCCTTGCTCTCTTTGATGCTGCCTCCGGGGCAGGAAGGTGACATGGGAAAGGGAGAACATGGCTAAGAGGGGACACAGGGAAGGACGTGGAGACCTTAACCTGCTTCTCAGACCTACATTGGGCCAGTGCTGATCTCTGTCAACCCCTTCAAGCTGATGCCATACTTCACCGACCGGGAGATCGAGCTGTACCAGGGAGCGGTGAGGCTGCTGCCTGCCAGCTGCTGGCCTTGGCCCTGGGTCCTTTGGCTTTCAGTCGATGTGAAACACCTTCGGGGGGGGGGGGGTTTCCCATGTCTCACAAGTGTCCCCATCCATCCTCCCCAGCCCTTTGGGTGCTGCGGGGGTCACTGCTCCTAAGCACATTGATGGAGTCAACAAGGAGATTCAGGAACAAATCCACATTCCGGGGAAATTCTGCTCCTTAATCCATCCCCAAAGCAAGGCAAACATGGTAAAACCCAGCCCCAGGGACTAACCCTGCCACAACTGGCTTCCTGAGGAGGGGGGGAGGGTGAAAAAAAAACCCAAACATCTGACATGCTGCTGCTGATCTCATGGTTGTGCAAGGGATTTAATTCCCCATCCCTTCTGTGAAGCCCCCGTAGGGACAGAGCTGAGGGGGCTTGGGGAGGGGGTGCTGGTGGCCCTGCTCAATGCTGCTCTCCTGCCCTCCACCCCCCGTTTAGGCTCAGTATGAAAATCCCCCCCACATCTACGCCCTGGCTGACAACATGTACCGCAACATGCTGATCGATGGGGAGAACCAGTGTGTCATCATCAGGTAGGAGACACGTGGGGACCCTGTGGCACTGCCGTGGGGCTGGCTGCCCCCAGCACCCCTCACCCCACAGCTGAGGCCATCCTGGCTAAACACAGTGGTAAGTGGTGGCCTGGTCAGCAGGAACAGGGCAGGGATCATCCCCCTGTGCTGGGCACTGCTGAGGCTGCACCTCCAATCCTGGGCTCAGTTCTGGGCCCCTCAGGACAAGAGGGACATTGAGGGGATGGAGAGTGTCCAGAGAAGGGAATGGAGCTGGGGAAGGGTCTGGAGTAGAAATCTGCCAAGGAGCAGTTGAGGGCCCTGGGGGTGTTGATCCTGGAGCAGAGGAGGCTGAGGGGAGACCTTCTGGCTCTCTGCAACCCCCTGAGAGGAGGTTGGAGCCAGGGGGGGTCGGGCTCTGCTCCCCAGGAACAAGTGGTGGGACAAGAGGAAACAGCTTCAAATTGCGCCAGGGGAGGTTTAGGTTGGAGCTGGGGAAAAATTTCTCCCTGGAAAGGGTTGTCGGGGCCTGGCCCAGGCTGTCCAGGGCAGGGCTGGAGTCCCCATCATCCCTGGAGGGGTTTCAAAGCCCTGGAGATGTGGTGCTGAGGGACATGGGGTAGCACTGGACTTGGTAGAATTGGATTAATGGTTGGACTGGGTGATCTGAAAGGTTTTTCCAACCAGAACAATTCTGTGATTAAGCCCATTGGTGGATCCTGGGGCACTCAGTGCATTGGGGTACCTGGAGGGACCCTGGTGTCCTGGGCCACCAACACCAGCCAGGGCTGTGACCATGACTGTGTTGTCCCTTGTGCAATGCCCTTTTCCGGCTGAGTGATGCAAGGGAGATGATCAGGATGTGGGGCAAGGCCAGAGACTTCTCCTCAAGCCTCCCAGGTCTCCCTCATCCCTTTCAAAATCCAGCAACAACAAATCAAACATCTCCTCCTGGAGCAGCTCCTCGCCCAGCCTTGCTCCAACCTCTCTTCTACCCAGAGGACCCCCAGCACCTGGGAGCCCCATCCCTGGTCTTAGAGCTGCCACACACTCAGAGGACAGGGCAGGAAAGAGGCCACAACCCTGTCACCCACTGTCACCACCCCCCAGCCCTGCTCCAGCATCCCACCCTGAAGTACTCCCAGGAGGGGTGACCCTGCTGGGACCATTTCATATTTCCTTGGTTTTGACATTTGCACAGTGGAGAAAGTGGGGCCGGGAAAACTGTGGCAGCAAAATACATCATGGGCTACATCTCCAAAGTGTCCGGGGGTGGTGAGAAAGTACAGGTATGACTGACACACACACCCCCTGCACCACCATCACTTCACCTCCCAACCCACCACCCCTGCCACCCGCTCGTCCCATCCCATGGTGGCAGACAGAGCAGGCTCCAGGGCTGGGGACACCCAGGTCTGTCCCCAGCCCTGACGTGGGGCTGCTGCATGGGGCACAGGACTGCAGCCCCTGGCTCAGCCCTCTCCTTCTGTCCCCAGCACGTGAAGGACATCATCCTGCAGTCCAACCCACTGCTGGAAGCTTTTGGAAATGCCAAAACTGTCCGAAACAACAACTCCAGCCGCTTCGTAAGTCTCCAGGGTGGGTGTAGAGGCTCAGGATTAAGCCCAGGGGGGTAGGAGGGGAGGTAGGGCTGGGAGGAGTGAGGGGTCCAGGCCCGTGGCTCTGAGCAGGAGCTGTGCTGGAGCAGGGGAAGTACTTTGAGATCCAGTTCAGCCGGGGCGGTGAACCTGACGGGGGGAAGATCTCCAACTTTCTGCTGGAGAAGTCACGGGTGGTGAGCCAGAACGAGTGCGAGAGGAATTTCCACATCTACTACCAGGTATCCCAGGGGGTGGGAGGCACAGAGATGGCCAGGTGGCCACAGGGGCTGGGGACCAGGGATCTGCAGCTCCTGCTTCTCTCCAGCTCATTGAAGGGGCGTCCCAAGAGCAGAGGCAGAACCTGGGCATCATGAGCGCCGACTATTACTACTACCTGAACCAGTCAGACACCTACCAGGTGGAAGGCACGGATGACCACAGTGACTTCCATGAGACCATGGTGAGTCCCCAGAAAGAACAGTCCCCAACGCCAGCCGTGGCCAGGCCAGGCCTGATGGGCTCCCCACGTCCCCAGAATGCCATGCAGGTCATCGGCATCCAGGGTGAGGACCAGCAGCTGGTGCTGCAGATCGTGGCGGGGATCCTCCACCTGGGGAACATCAGCTTTCGGGAGGAGGGCAACTATGCTCGGGTAGAAAATGCTGACTGTGAGTAGGCCACTCCATCCTGCCCCAGGGGAAAAAAGTGGGGATGCTCGCAGAGTCTCTTGGTGATGAACTGCAAACTCTGTAGCACAAATTTCCCCACGTTACACGTGGGAAAACAGAGGCAAAATCATCACAGAACTGTTCTGGTTGGAAAAGACCTTTTAAAATCATTGAGTGAGCAAGCAAATGGCACAAGCAGAGCATCATTAGCAAGAGGATGGATGCCAGGAGACACTTGCGGGGATTTAGCAGAGGGATGACTGTGTCCCACATCCCTGGTGGCTGCACCACTGCTGTCCTCTGCACTCAGACAGGGCGGGGGGTCCCCCAGTTGCTGCAGGCAGCATGTCGGGGTTTGAGGGTGGGGGGAGGGCACATGGGGAAGAGGCAGCCCTGATCACCCCCTGCTCTGCCCAGCCCTGGCCTTCCCTGCCTACCTGCTGGGGATCTCCCAGGACCGCCTCAAGGAGAAGGTGACCAGCAGGAAAATGGACAGCAGGTGGGGTGGACGCTCCGAGTCCATCACCGTCACCCTCAACGTGGAGCAGGCGGCTTACACCCGGGATGCCCTGGCCAAGGGGCTCTACGCTCGTGTCTTTGATTTTCTGGTGGAGGTGTGTGGTCCTGGCAGGTTGGGCCAAGCATGGCCATGGTGTGGAGGAGACACCCACCACCCGCCACCACCCAACACCCCAGTGAAGGTGTCTTGTCCTGTCTCTCCCTGCAGTCTGTCAACCGGGCCATTCAGAAGCCACACGAGGAGTTCAGCATTGGGGTGCTGGACATCTATGGCTTCGAAATATTCCAGGTATGTGTTGCAAGGAGAGTGGCCAGAGCAGGGGTCAGTCAGCAGCCCCAGGAAGGGTCCCACTCCAGGGACTCTGCACACAGGTGTAAAGGCTCTGCTGTTTGGGATCCCCCCACCAGTGCAGGGAGAGGAGCAGAAGCCAACTCAGCCCCCATCTTTTCTTTCATCTTTGGGGCTTTTGCAGAAAAATGGCTTTGAGCAATTTTGCATTAACTTTGTGAATGAGAAGCTGCAGCAGATCTTCATAGAGCTGACCCTGAAGGCAGAGCAGGTATGGGGGGGGTGGGCGGAGGAGACTGCACCAACACCTCAATTCCTGCACCCCACCATGGCCAGAGCAGGGAGGCGGCAGCATGTCCCATGGACTGGACAACCAATTCCTCCCCCACAGGAGGAATACGTGCAGGAGGGGATCAAGTGGACACAGATCCAGTACTTCAACAACAAAGTGGTTTGTGACCTGATAGAGAACAAGCTGGTGAGTGGAGTCCCCTCCTCCAGGAGGTGCCAGCTGAGCTGGAAGCTGTTCAGGATGGATGGCAGAAGTGTTGGGAGCATCTCTGGGAGAGCAGCAGCTCGGTGTCCTTAACCCAAGCTGTTGTTTAGGACGAAGAAGTTTTAAGTAGCACAGGGCCCTTGAGCAGAGCCAGGTGCTGCAGGACTGAGCCCTGCCCACAGCCTTTGAACACCCACGGCTTCATTCCCCCTCTCCCAGAACCCCCCTGGGATCATGAGCGTCCTGGATGATGTCTGTGCCACCATGCATGCCACGGGGGAGGGAGCAGATCAGACCCTGCTGCAGAAGCTGCAGGCGGCCGTGGGCACCCACGAGCACTTCAACAGCTGGAGCTCAGGTTTCATCATCCATCACTATGCGGGCAAGGTACAGCACCCAGCACCCCATATCCCACAGCCCTGGCCACAGCGGGCCCAGGGCTGAGCCCTTCCTGGCATCCCCAGGTCTCCTACGATGTGAACGGCTTCTGCGAGCGCAACCGCGATGTGCTCTTCACCGACCTGATCGAGCTGATGCAGAGCAGTGAATTGTGAGTCCTGGGGGCCCCCCAGAAAGGCGTGGGACATCCTCCACATCCACAACATAAAGATTTGCTGCTCCTGCCTCTGCTGGAGCCACCGCAGCAGGGCCCAGGGGCTGCAGGGCTGGGAGGAGGGTGGTCACCCACCCACCAGCACCCATCCTGGGGGCAGTCATGGGGGGGATGGGTTGGGTGGTAGAGCAGGATTTCCCAGCAGTAGTGGAGCAGATTTCCCAGTGTGGGAGCTGGCTGCAGCTGGGTGGGTGCTGAGGTCAAGGGGCCTGGCAGCTCTCACCCAGGGACTGTCACCTGCCTTTCAGTGGTTTCATCCGGATGCTTTTCCCAGAAAAACTGGACTCTGACAAAAAAGGACGACCTACCACTGCTGGCTCCAAAATCAAGGTACATCCCAGAGGCTGCAGGGCAGGAGCTGCCTCAGGGCCAGAGGCAGGGTGATGGGCTCCCACCAAGGCCTTTAATGCTACAGAGCTCAATCCTTGCCACAGAAACAGGCCAACGATCTGGTGAGCACACTCATGAAGTGCACCCCCCACTACATCCGCTGCATCAAGCCCAACGAGACCAAGAAACCCCGGGACTGGGAGGAGAGCAGGTAGTAGAGGCCCCTTGTGATGTGTCAGGAATCTCACAGCACCATTGGTGCTGGGGATGTGGCCAGAACTGGCTTTCCACAAAAAAAGGACCCCCAGGCTGGTCCCTCTGCAGGGGAGCAGGAGGCAGGTGCTGGGGACACACACGTCCCTCTGTGTCCATCACCCCAGGGTGATGCATCTGAGCCCCAAGCAGCTCCCAGCTCTGGGCATCCTTTTGCCCAGCAGCAGCCAAAGGGCCTGATCCTTTCCCCCACCTCCCTGCTGCCCCACGCCGACCATGTCCCTCCCGACTCTGTAGGGTGAAGCACCAAGTTGAGTACCTGGGGCTGAAGGAGAACATCCGAGTGCGCCGGGCAGGGTTCGCCTACCGCCGCCTCTTCCACAAATTCCTGCAACGGTGAGCGACCACCTGGCTGGGGGATGTCAGGTCCCCTTAGCCCAGCTGTGACCCACCTCCTCTTCTCCCTGCAGCTATGCCATCCTCACCCCTGAGACATGGCCATCCTGGCACGGGGACGAGCGGCAAGGGGTGCAGCACTTGCTGCATTCCGTCAACATGGACCCAGACCAGTACCAGATGGGTCGGAGCAAGGTGTTTGTCAAGAACCCCGAATCGGTGGGTAAGCGGGCTCTGCCCTGCACCCCAAGGAATGCTGAGCTTGGCTTTGGGCAGTGCTGGGCAGTGAGTGGGGTGCAGGGGAAGGGATGCAGCAAGGGGTGGGAGTACCCTGGCTCAGCACCCACCTCCCTCCCAGCTCTTCCTCCTGGAAGAGATGCGGGAGAGGAAATTCGACGGCTTTGCCCGGGTGATCCAGAAGGCGTGGCGCCGGCACGTGGCAGTCCGGAAGTATGAGCAGATGAGAGAGGAGGGTAAGTACAGGGTAACCCCTGTGCTGGGCACTGCTGAGGCTGCACTTCCAATCCTGGGCTCAGTTCTGGGCCCCTCAGGACAAGAGGGACATTGAGGGGATGGAGAGTGTCCAGAGAAGGGAAATGGAGCTGGGGAAGGGTCTGGAGTAGAAATCTGCCCAGGAGCAGTTGAGGGCCCTGGGGGTGTTGATCCTGGAGCAGAGGAGGCTGAGGGGAGACCTTCTGGCTCTCTGCAACCCCCTGAGAGGAGGTTGGAGCCAGGGGGGGTCGGGCTCTGCTCCCAAGGAACAAGTGATGGGACAAGAGGAAACAGCTTCAAATTGCGCCAGGGGAGGTTTAGGTTGGAGCTGGGGAACAATTTCTCCCTGGAAAGGGTTGTCAGGGCCTGGCCCAGGCTGTCCAGGGCAGGGCTGGAGTCCCCATCATCCCTGGAGGGGCTTCAAAGCCCTGGAGATGTGGTGCTGAGGGACATGGGGTAGCACTGAACTCACCAGAGTTGGGTTAATGGTTGGACTACATGATCCAACCTGGATCCTCTGTTTTTTTTCCAATCAGAACAATTCTGTGATTAAGATCAGATGAAGAGGAGGACACTGACACCCTTTTAGGGTATCGCTGGGGACAGCCCAGCTGCCAGAGCAGCAGGAGAGTGTCCACATTGAGTATTCCTCATTCCACTAATGAGGAAGGGAGTGAGGAGGGACCCAACCATCAGATGCCCAGGGTCTTTTCCCACACCTTAAAGGAGGGTGCAGATTTCTTGTTCCTATTTCCAGCCCTGGGAGGGGCCATAGGACAGAATCCAGAACCTCCCTGTGCATTTCATTGCCTGCAAAGGGACAGAGAGGTGTAGCTGACCCCATTTCAGGTGTTTCCTCACCCTCCTAAGTGTGCAGTGAAAAATCAAAGGGGGAAAACCCGGTGACCAGCTGGATCCTTCCCTCCCACAGTACAAGGGTTTTTTGAGGAAAATTAATGGGTTTTGAAGCTAGCCAAGATTGAGCAACTCAGATTCCTCCCATGTGACAGCTCCCACTGCTCCCGCAGCCAGTTTGGGAGTGGGTGGGCAAGGGGCCGAGGGCTGAGCCCTCTCCCACAGCATCGCTTTGGGGTCCCTTGTAGCCTCCAACATCCTCTACAACTTCAAAGAGCGGCGGAGGAACAGCATCAACAGGAATTTTGTGGGTGATTACCTGGGCATGGAGGAGCGGCCAGAGCTGCGCCAGTTCCTCACCAAGCGGGAGAGGATCGACTTTGCTGACTCCATCACCAAGTATGACCGGAGGTTCAAGGTACATGGACCCTCCTGGGGCTTGGGACAAGCCAAGCTGTGACTCCTGGTGGCTGCTCTGAGGTGGGATGTGCCCTGGGGCCCCCCAAACACCCCCTCACCTCCTGCTTCTGCCTTTTCTCAGCCCATCAAGCGGGATTTCATCCTCACCCCCAAGTGCTTCTACCTGATCGGGCGGGAGAAAGTGAAGAAAGGTCCTGGGAAGGGGCAGATCAAGGAGGTTCTCAAGAAGAAGGTGGAGCTCCAGGCGGTGAGCGCTGTCTCACTAAGGTACATCAAGAACCCCCATTCTCCTCCCCAACTGGGCCAGTTGTCACCAGTCTTAACCCCTGCTGACACCCCCACCCTGGAATTGCTCCCCCAGCACCAGGCAGGATGATTTCTTCATCCTCCACGAGAATGATGCTGATAATTTCTTGGAGTCCATCTTCAAGACGGAGCTGATCAGCCTCCTGTGCAAGCGCTACGAGGAGCTCACCCGCACCAAGCTGCGCCTCTGCTTCAAGGACACGTAAGGATGGGGGCCAGAAGAAGTGACAAAATAGGACAGGGTCCTGCCACTGGAGCTTCATGGCCTCTCTCTCACACAGACTACAATTTCGGGTGAAGAAGGAGGGCTGGGGCGGCGGTGGCACCCGCAATGTCACCTTCATCAGGGGACAGGGAGACGTGGCCACCCTCAAAGCTGGAGGCAAAACCCTTATGGTCAGCATTGGGGATGGGCTCCCCAGGAATGCCAGTGAGTGCCAGGGTGCCTGGGGGGTGGTGGGACAGGGGACAGGAGCACCAGGGATACAGGGAATGGCTTGGGAACATCAGGGTGAGACCCAGCCCTGCAGAGTTTGTGTTTCACCCAGGAGGGTCCCTCTCGGGTGATGGGGCAGGTTGGGGTGTTTCAGTGAAGAGGGTGGCTGGGTACAATCTGGGGGGACAGTCTCCCTCATCTCTGGCTCTGAGGACTGTCACCTAACGGGGGGCTTATGTCCCCCCCAGAGCCCACAAGGAAGGCAGTGACGCAGAGCAGAGGTGGCAGCAGGTGTCCAGCACCCTCCCGAAGGGCCCCACCAGCTCCCAGAGGTGAGGAGGGGGTTAGTGGTGGGGGTGCAGGGGAGGGGGGGGGACCCCAAACCTGTCTCCAGCCTGCGCAGCACTCCCTGTGGGGGGTTAATGCACCATCCCTGGGGTGGTCTTCCAGGCACTTGCAGGAATGGGACACCCCAGTTCCCATGGGGTGAGGGCCAGACTCAACGGGACACCTACACCACACCCCAAAAGCATCCTCGGGGGCCACCAGCAGCAGCACTTCCACCCCACAGCACTGGACGGCGTCCCCGGGCACGGCCCCCATCCGAGCAGAACATGGATTTCCTCAATGTGCCTGACCAGGGAGTGGCTGGGTAGGTCCCCCTCCTTCCTTCCATCATTCCGTCCCAGGAGATTCTCCTTCCCTTCCCAGCAGCTCAGCTCCCAGCCCAGCTGGAGTGGATTGGTCTCTTCTCCCAAGGAACAAGTGAGAGAACAAGAGGAAATGGCCTCAAGTTTTGCCAGAGGAGGCTTCAGTTAGATATTAGGAAATATTTCTTCCCCAAAAGGGTTGCCCAGACTGCCCAGGGCAGTGGTGGAGTCCCTGTCCCTGGAGGGATTTCAAAGCTGCGATGTGGTGCTGAGGGACGTGGGTTAGTGGTGGCCTTGGCACTGCTGGGTTAACAGTTGGACTTGACAGAATCTCAGACTGGTTTGGGTGTGGAGGGACCTTAAAGATCATCCAGTTCCAACTCCACTGCTGTGGGCAGGGACACCTCCCACTAGACCAGGTCTCTCAAAACAACCCAGTGATCTTAAAGGTCTTTTCCAACCAAACCAATCCCATGATTCGATGACTCTAACGGCCCAACCAGCTCTGTGCAGTCTGACCATTCTGCCACCTCTTGCACAACCCAGTTGTCCCAGGCCCTGCACTGGGAGGACCCACCAGAGCCGCTGACCCAGAACATCCCTTTCGTGGTGTTAGTAGAGGAGGGTGGGCAGGAAGGTGGCCATGTCCCTGCCTGGGGTGAACACAGTTTCTCCTGGTCCCCAGCGTGCAGCGCCGGCGCAGCCTGAGCCAGCGGCCACCCCCAGCCGGGCGCCCCAAGCCACAGCCCAAGGTGGTGGCACCGCGGTGCCGGGCGCTCTACCAGTACATTGGGCAGGACGTGGATGAGCTCAGTTTCAATGTAGGGGACATCATTGACATCCTGCTGGAAGGTACCACCAAACCCTCCTCCCCTCCCCAGCTTCTCCCTGCTCTGCCCTGTGGCAGCACCAGACCTGACCCAACTCTATATTCCCCTCCAGATATCTCTGGCTGGTGGAAAGGCCGGCTGCACGGCAAGGAAGGGCTTTTTCCTGGGAATTACGTGCAGAAGATCTAAGCTGGGTGCAGGTCTCCATCATCCCACCCCAACAAGGCCACGCCAGCAGCTTTGCAGGGGTTCCCCACCCACCACAGCATAGAACGAGTACTTCCTGGCCAGCTGTGTGTGTGCCAACCACCCAGCCCTGCAGCCACTTCAGCTGGTAGCCATTTGGTGGCCTCCCAGCAACATGGACTGTCTCGTTGCTGCTTGTTTCTCCCCTGGGAGTGGACCTGCTCCAGTGGTTCTGGAGTAGAAATAGGATTATTGTTAATAATTAAGGTAAATGACCAGACTCAACACATCTCAGTCTGACTCAAAAACTGGCCACAGAGTTTGTGTTTCACCCTGGTGCTGGCCCTGTCACAAAAGCCCTGTGCCCACATGGGTGACACACCTCAGAGTCAGCCCCATTCCCTCGCCTTGGAACCCTCCAGATGTTGAATCCAAGCTCCAATGCGCCAGGAACTCGGCTCAGCTGTCTGCAAAGCCTGGAACAACTCCAGACCACTCGGCACAGCTGGGAGCTGCTGGGACAACAGCGAGGCAGAGCAGGGCACCGGGTGGCATCACCCATCCCTGAGCACCCACAGGAAAAGCTGTGAGGACCATTTAACCAAAGCCCAAGGAGCTGTAGCAGCTTTTTCTGAGGGTGGTCAGATGGCTGCTGGCCACCCCCCCGTTTGCAGGGACAGGGGGGGCCTCACATGCAGCTTCCCCGGGCCAAGGCGTGGGCTGGAGAAGCCCAGAGACTGGGAGGGAGGACCCTCCCTGCCCTAACCCTGGGACCTGGTGAGAATCTGGAGCTGAATGTCTGACCCGGCGTTCTTCCAAGAGGTTTGTGCCAGGTGGAGGGACAGATGGTGCCGACATGTTGGGGCTCGGCCCTTCCCTGCCTGCCCCCCGCTCCCCCCGCGCTGGAGGAAGTGACGACAAGGACAACGCGTTCCTGTGGCCCTGCCTCAGCCTCATCCCTTCTCTTCCTCCCTCCTGCAGCCCCCACCAGGACCACCCCAACCCGCGAGCAAGCAGCTCTCGGCCCCCCAAAATTGGGAGCCTATAGAGGGGTTCAGGGCACCCGCTTTCCTCCAGGGTTGGGGTGGCCCAGAGCAGGCGGCTGCTGGGACGGGAAGTCCTCCAGGGGTCCCCGATGCAAGCAGTGCTTGGGGCCCCTCCATTATGTTGTTGTTTTTTTTTACAGCCCTTGCAATCCTTGGGGTGATTTTTTTTTTTTTTAATTGCAAAACAGAGGTTTTTAGGAGTCTTTACACTGCAGAGCTTGGAGGAGGTGGGGGGAATTTATTCTGACGAGGGAAAAAAAAAAAAAAAAAAAAAAAGTTCGGAAACTGGGGATTTAGGGAAGTCCTTCCTGTTCCTTCCAGCCCTTCCCTGGGGCCATGGGGAAAGGGGAGTCATAAAACCTGGCAGTGGGTGCTGTGTAGTTGGGATGCTCCCATTCAGCTCTGACAGCAGGAAGCAGCTCAGCCAGCCCAGGCACTCCCTGGGATGCTCCAAGGGACTCCAGGGGCCTGGGGATCTCTAAGGGACTCCAGTTGCCCTGAAGCTCCAAGGGACTTGAGCTGCTCTTGGGGACCCTGTGTGATGTGAAGCACTTCGGATACTCCAAAGCACTCTGTGTGCTCAGAGGGTCCTGGGATGCTCTAAGGAGTCCAGGGCTTCCCCAGAGGCTCAGGGTGCTTTTGGAATTGCAGGACGCTCCAAGGACACCAGGATCCTCTGAGGGTCCCGGGCACACTCCAAGAGCCCGGGATGCTCCAAGGATCCTGGGATGCTCCGAGGGCACCAAGATACTCCGAGTGCTACTCGGAGGTTCCGAGGACTCCCGGGATCTTCCAAGGCTCCGGGATGCTCCAGCCTGGGATGCGCAGCGCTCCTGCTGCCGAAGAGGAAAGAAAACAGGGAGGGGTGGCTTGGAGGGAGGAGGGGGGGAGGAGGGGGGNCGGTTGCTGTCCAGCCCCCTCGGTGCCGGTTCTCCCCTCCCCCGTTGCCGGTGCAGTCTCGATGCCAGCACACCCCTTCGCGGTGTCCCCCGGTGCTGTCCCCCCGCTCCCCCCTCCTGCACGTACCGGGGCTGCGGCGGGGCCGGCGCCGCCCGTATCGCGCATCAGCGGCGGCGCCACCGCGGGGCCATTTTCTGTGCGGAGCTGTCGCGAGAGCGGGGGGACAGCACCGGGGGACACCGCGAAGGGGTGTGCTGGCATCGAGACTGCACCGGCAACGGGGGAGGGGAGAACCGGCACCGAGGGGGCTGGACAGCAACCGGGGGGGTTTACCGGCACCGGGAGTTGGACCGGTGTCGGGGGATGGACCGGCACCGGGGGACGGACCGGCACCGGAGGGTAGAACCGGTACCGGGGGCGGCGGAGGGGAGGACTCCAGGCAAAGCTGCCCCGCCTCTGGGGGACTACCAGCCTTGGGGCTGCTCCTAACGGGGGGGCTCCAGGTCACCGGGGCCACTACACCCCGCACTGGCCGGTAGCCATGGCCATTAGCCATGGGAGGCTTCTAGCCACAGAAAGCACTAGCCATTGGGGGTGCTAGCCACGGCGGTGGGACTACCCTCAGGGGTAGTATTATTACCCCCATGGGTGTATTACCTATGGGGGGCTACTAGCCACAGAAACTGCTAGCCACGGGTGGTGCTAGCCATGGTAGTGTTACTGTCCCCAGGGGCTAGCAGCCACAGGATTATTACCCATGGGGGGCTTCTAGCCACAGAAACCACTAGCCATGGGTGTGCTAGCCATGGGAGGCTGCCAGCCACGGGGGTTACTACCTCTGGGGCTAGTAGCACAGGGACTGCTAGCCACGGCAGCTGTTAGTCCCCAGGATTTGCAGGTGTGTGTGGCCCATGGGAAAACCAGGACCAGCTCTGCCACCCTGAGACTGTGCCCACCACAATCTCACCAAGGTCTTGCATCTTCTCCTCCGTGGGAGCTGTTTTGTTGCTGTCACGGGCTGGGGGCTGTGGTTGCTTCTCTGCTGCTGGAGCCAGGGGGGCTCCTGCACCTTGTCCACCGTCTGAACTTGACCATGGCCAGGGCTCCCCACTCAGGAGGAGCTTTGTTTGGGCTTCTGGGAGAAGGTCCATCCTCCCCAGGTGGTTCCTGGAAGCAGAGGGGTTTTCTTCCAGATGAAGAGCTGGTGTAGCCCTGTGGATCAGCTGGCCACGGGCTAGCAGATAAAGGTGGGCACCAGGATGGTGCAGGGACATGGCAGCACAGCTTGTCCCCATCTGCATGGCACCCGAGCCAAGGGGGTGACAGGACCCCCAGATAGCTCTGTTGGGAAGCCTGGGAGATGCTTCCCAAGGAATCACTGAAGGGCCTTGGCTGGTTTGCTCCCACGTCCACCATGGGGACATGGCACAGCTCAGTGCTCACCCCCTTAGATAGCCAGCAGCTGTGGTGGGGTTTGGGTTGGATCCATGGGCTTCTCCAGGCAGATTTTGATTT
The DNA here is from genome assembly GCA_038090715.1 of Florisuga fusca. Classification (NCBI taxonomy): domain Eukaryota; kingdom Metazoa; phylum Chordata; class Aves; order Apodiformes; family Trochilidae; genus Florisuga; species Florisuga fusca. Next base: position 222,480 of record JAAWXA010000051.1, read on the forward strand.
GGAAAGCCGGGAGCCTGCCCTCGGAGCGAGGTGGAAGGGTAAAACATAGAGACAGCAGCTTTGCTTCAGCCCAAGTTGGGATAAGGGCCCCCACATTGTGCTGGGCAGGGGCTGCCAGGTGGCAGAGGTGACCAGAGCATCTTCTCCCCCCCCTGCCACCAACCCTCACAGTGCTCCCTGTGATGTCTGAAGGCAACAGGAGGATTTTCCAGCATGCGTTTGAATGTCCATCATGCATTTGAAGCCCACGAACAGTGGCTGGGGGGCTGGCTGAGCTGGTGGAGGCCATGCTGCTGTCACAGCCTGTGCTGGCAGGGGACAGCGCTGCTGTCACAGCCTCCGTTTTCTCCCTCCGCGCCACTCAGCGCTCACCGACTGAGCCATCACATGAGCCCCTTGTTCAGAGCCTTTGTCTCTCATCTCCTCCTCCGAGGAGCTGCTTTGCTGGAAACCTCGGCAACCCCAGGCTACAGCCCAGGCGGAGATGCTCGAATAGGACTGTTTGTCCCTTTTATCCTCCCTGGGTGGGTTTTAAAAGTATTCTGTGGTTGGAGATTCATATAACCCCCCTGGTTCTTTTGGGGGAGATGAGCTCTATTAATAATTAACTCACTCAGCACCGGTGGCTGCTCTGAGTGAGGAAACCTCCTGCTCCCCTTATGTCCCCCCCCAAAGGATTTTTTTGGGTCCCTGTTCAGCACAGGGTCTGGAGCAAGGGGGTTGGATGCTTTTAAGGGAAACAACCGGAACCAGGAAAACCCTGCTAAAAGGCACACTGAATTTGTGGCGGCTTTGGGATGGGAGTTTCTAGGGCAGGGTTTGCAGTAGGGAGGGGTCACACCTCTGGTGGCCACCTGGGGTCAGTGGGGATGGGGACAGTGGCAGGTCAGTGGCACCTGGGTCAGAGTGCCTCATTCAGGGTTGCAGAGCAGAAGGTCCTGGAGACTGAAAAGCTCCAGACACCATCCCACGGGAGGTGACAAATGACAGAAAAATGATACAGGTGCCACCAGCTTCCCCAAAACCAAGGCCTGGGCTGTGGATATGGTGATGCTGCTGAGATGTCCACTGCCAGAAGTCCATCTGTGTTGAGAAGCTTTGCTCCAGCAGGATGTTGGTGGGGCCATGAGCCGGGTGTGGGTGTGTTGGTGTCAACAAAATGCACCCATCTCTGTCCATGCACTGGACCTGCCTGGTAGGATCCACTCCCAGGAAGAATCAGCTCCAAACACATCTCTGGGCCTGCAAGTGGGAAACGGAGAGTGGCATCCAAGAGGGAGAGGAAAGAGATTTCAGCATGAGTTGTAACATCTGAAGGTGCTGCTGGGTTTGACTCTGGAGTACCAGGAGCTGACAGCCCAACTGCGATGCTGCTGAGGAAGCAATCCCAATTTGTTGAAAAATCGACTTCAAAAAAAATTGCCTGTGCTCTGCCTGAGCTCTTGGTGCAGTGGGTGGAGGTGTCCTTGTCCTCTATGGCCTCATCAGAGGCCATGTGAGGCCATCAGTCCCCAGGGGACCCTCAGCAGGCCCTGGGGACAGGCAGTGACATCCAAGATCAATCCAGAATTGGTGTTTCCAGCAGGGAAGTGGGGATCTGGGGGGGTTGTGGTGGAGGTGGTTTTGCTACAGATTCAAGGACTGGCACTACCAGACAATGTTCTGAAGCTCCGTGGCTTCAAGAGCAGCCACCAAACCACGGCAATACTGAAGGGTCCGAGGACCTCTGTAATGCTTTATCCCTCAGAACAATTCTGAGATGTTTTTTCCAACTTAAACTTTGTTCCCCCTCAACTCCTGATAAAACTAAGCTCCATCAAAGCTGCCACGAAGTTCCTGCCTGGTGTTCGCTCACCAAGGAAACCAACCCCTCCAGCCAGGGCTGAATTTCTCCTCCCAGGACAGGTTCAACCCCTGGTGCTGCCACAAACCCCCTGCCTGGGGGCTGCCCGCTCCCCAGCTGCCCATAGCCCTGGTGCAGGGGACATCCCACAGCACTGAGCTGCAAAATAATGACAAAACCAAAGCAACACAACCCCCAGGCAAAGCCAAAAGCCTGGAGGTGGCTGGAGAAATAACCACATGCAGATTTTCTCCCCCCTCTCTAATTTTATGTATTATTATTACTAGTAGTAGTAGTAATACTATTGTTAGTATTATTAGTATAATTCCTAGTATTATCCCTAATATTAGTGCTATTGTTTACTATTATTACTATTATTGATGTAATTTATATAATGTTGATTATTGATATTACAATATTTGTTTTCCTCCCTTTTTAACCTTGACATGAAAACACTGTTGAGAAATCTCCCAAACTGAGGGACCTGTCAGATGCTTTCTGCTGGGTGTTGGACCTTTCCCTGTGGAAGCCTCACACTGAGGCTCCAGGCAACTCAACTGATTGAATTTTGGGGATTGTTTGATGTAGTTAGTGGGAAGGGAACATCCCCACACCCATCAGCACCCATCTGCAGGTGGGAACTGCTGCTCCTCTTGGCTGGAAAACCTTTGGAAACTGGGGTGAGGAGCATCTGACGAGACCCCAGCCCATCTGGGATCAGAAGGGGATGGAGCAGCTCCTACCATCCCAACTTCAGCAGCTCCATGCAGGAAGGGGGGGCCCCTGTGGTTTTTTGGAAGATTTTTGGCTATAGATGCTGTGAGCTGGACCTCACCACAAAGCAGGAGTCTAGCAATGCTTGGGGGGGGGGGANGGAGGGTGACAGCTCTGGCTTCAAAGCCTGGTGGCTGCTCCCCACAGGGGAGGCACCCACAAAGCCCCTGGGCATAGTGTTGGACCAGCCCACGGAGATGCTGCAGAGCCCTGGTGGAGCTGGGATCTCCTGCCAGCTTGGCACAGGAGGACCCCCAGGGCTGGAGGGTTGGTCCCAGGGCCATGGGGCAGTGAGGAGGTGGCAGTCACCGTCTCTCCATGCTGATATTTAACCTCTCACCCTTGTACAGCATCACCAGCAGCAGACACCATCGGTGACGTGTTCCTCACCCCAAGCCCAGCACCAGCCAGGCCATGAAGACAGAGAAGGACGAGGCTGTGCCCACCTTCTCCTTGGGGGGTAAATACACCAGAGAGGGGGCAGGTGAGTCCCTGGTGAGAGGAGCACACAGGCAGCACAAGGCAGAGAAGCTGTTGCTCCTGTTGCTTTGAGATCCCTTTGGCCAAATGCCACCATTTGGTGGCTGGGAGCACCCTGAGGGTGTCCGTGGGGCATCACCCAGTGTGTTCAAGGCACCAGCAGCCTTTGCTTTCACACCAGCAGCTTTTTCTAGAGTACAAACCGTCCTGTCCCCCGCCATCCTGCAGGGCTCCTGCTCCTGGCTTCCAAACCAGACCCCCTTAGATCCCCCACAACGTCCTGAAGGGCAGAGGGAGGTAGTTTAGGCAGGGGCTGAGGCTCAGTGCTGCCTTCTCTGCCCGTGCCTTCTCCCAACAGCCTCTCCCCACAGGTTGCAGTGAAGTGGCTCTGCCTGGTGTCCCAATGCCAGTGAGCGCGGGGACCCCAGCCCAGGACCTGCGGCCGCTGAAGCGCAGAACTGTCCCAGGTGAGCCCAAGTCCAGCCCTGCCCAGGGAGGTGACAGCAGGGCAGGAACAAAGCCAACGGATTTGTCTTCTTCCAGGGAAGCACTACCAGTGTTCAAGCTATGGCTGCAAACTGACCTTCCCCAGCATGCAGGAGCTGATGGACCACCTGAAGGTCCACTACAGACCCACGCAGTCCCTTGAGGGTAAGGCCAGGACACCCCATGTTGCTCCATTCTGGGCTTTTTTGGGGCTGGGAGGTGGCAGATTGGGTCTGGAAGCTGAGGCTGTGCTGGTGGTGGTGTCTGAGCCTCCAGGAGATGGTCCCCAGCACCGGATGGGAGTAGGGAGAGCTTGGGAGGGGCTGGAGACCTCCTGGGGGGCTGTGCAGCTGGGCTGTTGCTGGCTCTTCCCTCGGAAGGTCCTGGCCCTGGTTGCCCAGAGAAGCTGTGGCTGCCCCATCCCTGGCAGTGTTGAAGGCCCCAGGTTGGATGGGGCTTGGAGCAACCTGGGCTGGTGGGAGGTGTCCCTGCCCATGGCAGGGGTTGGGCATGAGATGTCCTTTGAGGTCCCTTTCAATCCATACCAGTCTGTATATAATATACTAATATATACTAATAATGTATATAGGTATATATGTATAATATACTAATATATATGTATAACATACATAATATAGGTATATGTATATTTCAGTCTATACCAGTCTGTGATTCAATGCTTCTTTTTTGCAGGCAAAACCTTCCAGTGCCCCACGCTGGGCTGCACAGAGACCTTCCCCAGCATGCAGGACCTCATGGCCCACATGAAGGTGCATTACAAACCAAACCGCTACTTCAAGTGAGTCCCTCTGGTCCCTGTCCCCAGTCCCCTGCCACCCCCTCCTGCCCTGCAGCCACCTCCCATGGCGTGTCCTCTCTGGGGGCACCCAGCAGCTCCCAAACAGCCCCAAGCGCGGGGCTCCAACCTCTGCAGACCCCAGGGATGGGGAGGGGGGGGGATGCGGAGGAGACCATCACCTCTAATGCCACCTCTCCATCCCCACAGGTGTGAGAACTGCCTGCTGCGCTTCCGGACACACCGTTCCCTCTTCAAACACCTCCACGTCTGCTCTGACAGCACTGGCAGCCCCCCACCACCTCCCAAAACCGACAAGCCCACCCTGCCTGCTACCTCCACCCTGGAGAAAGACCCCCAGGCCAAGCCACCCGAGGGGTTGCCCAAGCTCCCGAGGGTTATCC
>JAAWXA010000051.1:238291-296405 GCA_038090715.1 Florisuga fusca
CCTCCCCGGGACGCACGTGCGCGCTTCAGCCACGCGGCCCCATCCCCAAACACCGCACCCCCGAACACCGCATCCCCGGCACCACGTCCCAGCCCCTCATTCACATCCTCAATCCCACATTCCCATCCCCATGTTCTCAACCTCGCATTCCCATGTTTCCATCCTAATCTTCACGTTCCCAACCTCACATTCCCATGTTTCCATACTCATCCCCATGTTCTCAGACTCACCATTCCCATGTTTCCATCCTCATCCCCACATTCCCATCCCCACATTCCCATCACTATGTTCCCATCCCCATGTTCTCAACCTCACATTCCCATGTTTCCATCCTCATCCCCACATTCCCATCTTTGTCCTCATGTACCCATCCCCATGTTCTCAACCTCACATTCCCATGTTTCCATACTCATCCTCACGTTCCCATCCTCACCATTCCCATGTTCCTATCCCCATATTCCCATCTCCATCACATCCTCAATCCCACATTCCCATCCCCATGTTCTCAACCTCGCATTCCCATGTTTCCATCCTAATCTTCACGTTCCCATCCTCGTCCCCACATTCCCATCCCCATCCCCATGTTCTCAGACTCACCATTCCCATGTTTCCATCCTCATCCCCACATTCCCATCCCCACATTCCCATCACTATGTTCCCATCCCCATGTTCTCAACCTCACATTCCCATGTTTCCATACTCATCCTCACGTTCCCATCCTCACCATTCCCATGTTCCTATCCCCATATTCCCATCTCCATCCCCATGTTCTCAACCTCACCGTTCCCTTGTTTCCATCCTTATCCCCTCACTCACATCCGCATCCCCACATTCCCATCCCCATGTTCTCAACCTCACATTCCCATCCTCATCCCCATGTTTCCATCCTCATCCTCACATCCCCATCCCCATGTTCTCAGCCTCACCATTCCCTTGTTTCCATCCTCATCTCCATGTTCCCATCCTCATCCCCACATTCCCATCCCCATTCTCCCATCCCCTTTTGCCATGTTCCCACCCCACATTCCTGTCCCCATCCCTACGTTCACATCCCCAGCACCTCTTCCCATCCCTGGCATCACATTCCCACCCCAAAGAACCACAGTCCCATCCCCAGGCATCTCATTTCCATCCCCAACACCATTATCCCATCCCAAAGCATCACATTCCCATCCCTTGGCACCACCTTCCCATCCCCATATCCCTATCCCATTCCCAACCCTCCTGCCACATCCCCATCCCCACCTCATCCTCTCTTGGCCAGTGCTGAGGCTGCTCCCACCAGTGCTGCTATGGGGGGGAGGGAGAGGGACCCTCTGGAGAAGGGAAGAGAATTCCAAGGACCCCACGGGGGAGGAGGATTCCTGCAGGGAATGCTGCTGGCTGCTCCTTAAAAATGGCCTTAAAAACTACCCAGAGAAATCTCTGACAGCATCCCAGTAAAGAGGAAGGGGAGGGTTGGCAGATCCAGCCCTGGAGTCCCTGACTGTGCCCTGGGCAGCAGGAAACAGCATTCTGGTACCGTGCTGGTCAGCTGGGCCCATTGGCTCCAACTCCAACCTTGGTTAATTGGGAGAACCTTGGTTAATTAGGAGTAGCAAAACGAAACAGTGATGTTCAGCAGAAGGGTTTTTTTTTTTTTTTTTTTTTTTTTTTTTTTTTCCCTTAAGAGCCAAAAAGGGACATTCCCATGAGGAAAAAACTGCCTTGGACGCTGGTGCATTCTTGACGACTCTGGGATCTCTTCAAGGCCCCAGGTCGGATGGGTCTTGGAGCAACCTGGGCTGGTGGGAGGTGTCCCTGCCCATGGCAGGGGTGTCACTGGATGAGCTTTAAGGTCCCGTTCAGTCCAAACCAGTCTGGGGTTCTCTGATCTCCCTCGCTGACAGTGGCTCATCTTCTCCAACCCCTTCCATCCTTCTCCTCTGTACTCCTAAGGAAATCCCCCTGGTCCCCAAAAATGCCCGTCACTGCATGGAGGTGGGCAGAGGATGAGATGTGTGGTGGGGACACTGAGGGAGAAGGGAGAGCCCCCCCCATGGCTGCGACATGGCAAAGTCCATCCTTTTACTGTCCTGTCCGGGTAGAGCAGCGAGCGGGTGATGGAATCATGGAATCATGGAATCATACAGCTTGGGAAAGACCTTCCAGATCATTGAGTCCAACAGTTAGATGAGCAACACCAACTGAATCCCTCCTTTCTGGGGTCAACCAGACTCATGGGGCTCTTTTTGGCTTCACTGAGACCTTCCAGGTGGGAAGAGCACCCCAGGGTTCCCCAGCACCCCGAGGGGTCCCCAGCACCCGAGGGGTCCCCGCTTCCATCCCCCAATTCCCCAGCTCCCGCAGGCTGCCCTGGGCAGAGCAGACGGGAGATGAGCCGAGAGCTCTCCCTCCCCTTGCTGATCTGCATTTGTTTTAAGGTCTCTTTCATCTCCTCTTTGAGGCTCGTTTCCTGTTCTTTGTAGAAAACAATGCTCCCCCCTCCCTGCCCACCTCTGCCCGCTTTATCTCCCTTCCCTTGGGCTGTACACCCTCAGGAGCTGAGCTGCGAGTTTGTCCTCAAATACAAAATACCCTGCTTTGAACCGAACTGGTTTTAAAGCTGCTCCTGGTATTTGAGATCTAAGAAACGCATTTAAACCGAGCCAGATTTTTCAGATGGGTTCGGGTTTTTTTTTTTTTTTTTTGAGGGGTGGTGCAGATTAACGCGAGGCTGGTAATTCACTGGGCAAGTGACAGCAATGGAGGGAGGGCTGGGCTGTAAATGCTGACCAGGGTTGAAATTCAGGGCTTGGAACCTTTCATGCAAGCTGGAGCACAGATGCTGGGAATAGCGTTTTATCTTTCTGTTACACAACACATCACCCGCCTGTGTTTTGTGCTGCTTTAACCACTTCATCCCTCACCCAGTTGCCTCCTGAGAGTGAATCCAGTACAAAGGACACCTCGCTGCTGTCTGCACTCTGTTCTCACCTCCCCCCATACTTTCCCGTCCTCCCTCAGAGCACTCAGTGTCTGTAGGACCCCAGCAGCCAGTCCTACTGGGATTTACTGGGATCCAGCCCCAAGGGAGCAGTGGGTGCATCCAATCAGCTGCAACAGCTTCTGCCAGAGCCAGGAGCTGCACAAACCTCCACCAAGAGCTGGTCCTGGAATGGCTGAGGCATTCCACCAAGGAAATGTGCTCCAGAGGGAGTTTTGGGGTAAGGCTGGGGATGTTCAGTGAGTGCCCATGGCTGGAAGATGTGATCAGGCAATTTTTAGTGAAGATTTACAAGCTGATAAGGCATTAACTGGGAGACCAAGAACCCAGTGCCCATGTGCATCCCATCTCTGGGAGATCAAAAAAGAAAAGAGTGAGCACGTGCACTCCAGCAAGTGGGACATCAAAAGAACCAGTGACCACAAGCACCCCGACAACCCCCCGAAAGAGGAGACACAGTCCCCGTAGCCTTTAGACGAAATCCCCATGATTTTTGTCGGGTTTTTTTGCCGGTGGAACCTGGGGTTTAAAGCCAGCAGGGCCTGGAGTGTTTGTCCCCATGTCATCCCCTCCATCCCCGGCTGCAGAGCCACTCCGGGGCCGGCAGAGGGAAGCATCCCCCCGGCCATGCCAGGAAGGGGACCCCGCAGCCCTGCCAGGGCCCCTCGGGGGGCTGTGGGGTTCCTGGGGAGGACCCTGGTGGAGAGTAGGGGGAGGGGGGAGCAGGAGCAAACACCTCTGCAGCGGGAGAGCTTTATCTGGATTCTCCAAGGAGCAATCCTGTGGAGTGGTCCTGATCTGGTGAGTCCTGGTTTGGTGGGTGCTGCTCTGGGCTCTACAACCCCCGTGCCCAGGACACATGGTGACCAGACAGCTTGCTTTATTTTGTCACGAGACAGAGGCACCCAAAGGGTTTGGATGCCACCAGCTCCCCGTGGCAGAAGTGCCTGAAAGTGAAGCTGGTGCTGGGAGGGCTCCCAAAAGTCAGGAGGGAGGAAGAGGCACTTCCAGAAGATGCTCCTGGGCTTTCTTCTGACCTCAGCATCCTTTCTGAGAGGGCAGGATTAGCACCCAGGCAGTGAGAGAGGCATGGAGCTTGCACACCACTTTACTCATGTTTTTTCCCCAGCACAGGACACAGTCATGATTCTCTGGTATTTGCTGTTTCTCCTTTATTAAAGACTCTCTTAACACAGTGGTGGTGTTATTGGTCTGTCCCCATCCAGTGCTCTGCACAGCAGGGGCTTTGCAAGCCATGGAGTTTGAGCCTTAATATTTTATCAGCCAGTCAGTGATTGAAAAAGAAAATCCCACCATTCACCCACAAATCCTATCATATCCAGTCCTTCCCAAGAGGTTGTACCTGGGTTGAAACACTCAGACAGTGGTAAGGTTCCTTCTGACTGGGACTACAACCTTCAATAAACCCAGCTGAGGCTGAGACAAGTGGGTTTGTTCAGCCCTGAGAAGAGAAGGCTCAGGGGAGATCTTATGACCATGTTCCAGTGCTTGAGGGGGGGTACAGAGTAGATGGAGACTCATGGAGTCCCATGGACAAGGCAAGAGGCAATGGGCACAAGCTGCTCCTGGGCAGATTCAGATTGGGCACAAGAGGAAAATTTTTCACTCTGAGGTCAGTCAGACAGTGGAATGGTCTCCCAGGGGAAGGGGTGGACATCTCAAATAAACAATAATATGAGAAGGGTTGGACTGGATGATCCTTGAGGTCCCTTCCAACCTGACATTCTATGGTTTTATGATGGATTATCCCAGGACAGGGGCTCCTCAGCCCTGGATGGCTTCTTCTCTGCCCTGCAGTAATTAGCTGTGGATCCTGGTAACCACATAACACCACCCAGCTCCTATCCCAGAGCAGATCTGCAGCCACCTCAAAGATCCCTGTTCCAGCTGCCCAAGAGGAAGCTGAGCTGTGTCCTGGGGCATGTGTTTATCCACCATCACCCTGGGGAGAGCCAGGGTCCCTGGGACCAGCTTCTCCCAGCAAATCCACTCCACATCTTGTCCCCAGCAATCAGTGCCTCGGAAACACAGGGTGGGAATGGCTCCTACTACAGCCCTGGGGAAGTGAGAGGCTGCAGGGATGAAGCCCAGGGTGGGATTTGGGGAGATGGGGACTGTCACCACCTTGCCTCACACCAGGAGTTATCACCTCTGAGGCTGCCTCAGGCTCTTTGCAATACTTGGTAAATACCACAAGGTGGGTGGTGGGTAATTACTGGTTTTCCCAACTCTGCAATTTCTTCCAGCTCAGCTGGACCAAGCCATAACTCCAGGAACTGTCATCACACCTGGGACTGCTCTATGCTACTGCAAGATTTTGAGTCCCCTGGAAAGGAGCCAAGACCCAGAGAGCCCACAGAGAAAACCTGTCCCAAAGATCTTACAAGAGGCACATGACACAGTTGGGAAATGGACTTCAGGTACATCAGGTTCCAAGATGCACCCCTGAGGGTAGGGGGAAGCAATGCTGTGTCTGCTGGGATGGACCCCTCCAGGGAAACCCAACACCTCCCCAGGAGCTGTGGTGAGCACTTCAGTCAACACGTGCAAGCAAACAGGCACAAAGCCTGTGTAGGAGTTTTGAATGCCACCACTATGTGTTTTCTATCTCAAAAAGCCTCACCTGCCTCCTCCTCCTCTGGAATATCACCAAGACCATGTCTTTTCCCTTCTCTGTGAGGGCTTACATGCCCCACTACCATCCCCAACTCTGCTGCTGTAAAACTCCCTGCTTCCAGGCTTAAAAATCCTCCACCTGTTTGTCTTTTCCGCAGAATTCCTGGGAAGAGGGAGGGAAAATCAGGATTTCTGGGTTTGGTGTCACACCACTGCACAGTCAGAGCTGCACTTGTCCCATATTAGCAAAGTTTGTGCTAATATTGCAGTTACTCACAGGTGTAACTCCATAGTAAGAGCATCCCAGATTAAAACTGGAGCTCCTCCTCCTCACCCCTGTGATGCTGTGCTCTCCTCACAGTCTGCACTGACATTTCAGGCCATGAAAACAGGGTTTGGGAAACTCAGCTCTTTGGGAACCAGTCCCAGGGGTGCCAGAGGGAGAGGCACACTGAGGGAGGGGGATGGATCCATCTCACAGTTCCCATCCCAGTTTCCCAGTCCCAACAGGGTTGCACTGCGGAGATAAGCAAGGACCTAGCCTGGGGGCTGGGTTCCCAATGCAACCTCCTCCTCCTCCTCCTCTTGTGCAACCCTGCCAAGGGGGTGGGCAGAAACCTTGGGTGTTGGGTGCTGCTTGGGGTGCAGCTGAGCTTGGGAAACAGCACGGGAGAGCCCCACAATCACACTCCATCCTCACCAGCCGTGGCCACACGAAGGAGCAGTGTGGGTCCCTTGCATGGCCCACGTTCCTTCAGAGATGGGATGTGGTGGACAGGCAGGGCTGGTGGCAGGCAGGTCTGATTTTACACCTTGGAGCTATTTTGGAGGTAAACTCAGGCCTGATGCAAGCAGGAAGTCAAGTGAATTGCCTCAGCCCAGGGTTATTTTGGTCCCTTTGGATTTACCTATGAGTTGTCTGTGGCCTCTTAAACCCTCAGGACTGGTTTGTTTTATTATTTGGAGGTGGTTTTTAGTCCCACTGTGTTCCTAGGGAAAGACAGAAACTAAAAAAAGGGAACAATGTAGCCAATAAGTGGGAAGTTAATAAATTAATAAAGGAAATGTCTGCTGCAGGGGCCGGTGTGGGAAGGGATGGATGCTCAAGGGAAGGTGTGTTCCCAACCAGCTTCTTCCCAGAGCTTGTCCCAGGGGTTGCCCATGTTTGGTGGCTGCCAGCAGCATCCTCTGGGCAGCTGCTGGGAGAAGGGCACAACCCAGCACGTGGCACAGGGAGCTTCCCACAGAGTGTGCACAGAGAGGGATTTGTCTTCAGGGATGCATCCAGCTCTGTGTTAAGGACACCAAGAGCAGGATCTGCAGGTTTGAACCACAAGGGATGCCCTCTGCTAGAAGGGGATCTCATTGCTTTGGGAAATAAGAGAAGGTTTGTAGCAGGAGGTGGTTGCAGGAGGCTGGAGAAGGTCTTCCTTGTGGCCTCAGAGTCCAGGCACCAACCTGAGAACAAAGAGAGTAGGATGGGTTCCTGGATGCACTACTCTTGGGTCTGCTCTGTGGCTGCTGGGGACATTTCTGTGCCTTTTTCAGGTCTTGCTATTTCAGGTGGCAAATTCTTCCAGGAGTTTTTTCTAGTGGTGCTCCTAAGTGTCACCATGTCTTCATTATAACAACCCCTCTTCTCTGCCCATGAGGCACTCACACCAAATTTCTTTGGTGAACCACCAAACTGGCAGAAACCAAACTGACAGAGGGTAGATTTAGATTAAATATTGGGAAGAAATTCTTCCTTGTGAGGGTGGGGAGCCCCTGGCCCAGGTTGCCCAGAGAAGCTGTGGCTGCCCCATCCCTGGCAGTGTCTCAGCCCAGGCTGGATGGGGCCTGGGGCAACCTGGGCTGGTGGGAGGTGTCCCTGCCCATGGCAGGGGGTGACAGTGGGTGAGCTTTAAGGTCCCCTCACACCCAAACCATTCAATGATTCTGTGATTCTGTTTGCAAAACAATGCACAAAGAGAGACTAAGGTTAATATCGGTCCCTTTACTGCTGTGGCAGACAGGTTTCAAAGCAGATGGGATGGGAGCTTCTTTGAACAGATAGGGGAAACTAGATAAAGCACGGGGATGTGCACTGGGAATGACCCAGGTGGGACAGGGAAGCTGCAGGAAGCTGCAGTGAAGGGGTCTGGAGGACAGGAGAAGGGAATTTCCCACTCCAGAGGTGATCCAGCTGGAGGGCAGCTGGTGCAGCCAGCAGGCAGCATAGAGGCAGCAGGAGGTATTTTTTCACTCAGCATGTAATTAAATTGGACCTTGTTACCACAGGATGTGACCTCAAAAGATAGAAAGAAAACTATGAAGGATTGATCTGTTCTGACTGGTTCAACATGATGGTCCAAGACCTCTGGTTAAGGAAGTATCAAGTCACTGACCACCAGGTGATGGGACAGGATCATTTCCTTCTTCTGTTCCTTCCAGTTGACCAACACTGCTGCTGACAGGGCCAGGGGTAAGCCTGTGCTCTGCCCTCTTAAGCTCTTACAAAGTTTTAACAAAGTCATTCATTCCCCAGGCTTTACCCTATCCTTCACCATGAACTCAGATGAAACTTCTCCCTGAAACAGAGACTGCAGCTCCTGCTTGCTGCTCAGGGGTGAGCAGAGAGGGAAGCAATCTCGGGGTGTTTGCAGAGACATCCTGGGATGAAGGAGCCTCCAGCTCCCGGGGGCTCTGCTCCCAGACTCTGCTCTTCAGTCTCTTGCAGAACCTGCACAAACCTCGGCCGCCTCCTGCCAGAGCTTTGCGCCACTCTGAGAAGGGATTGCAGTGTTAGATGAACACATCTGCCTGGATGCAAAGCCTCTGCCAGCCCTGATGGAAAGCTGCAGACTCAGCCCCAGCAAAAAGGAACCTTGTCTCCACCTCCTTCCATTTGCTCATCTGGCCAGAGTCAAGATTTCTGCAAGTGAGAGAGGGGAAGGCTGCTAGATGCAAGGGGTTGGGTTGGCCAAGAGGAGTCCCCATGCTCTGTGCCTGCTGAATTCAAAACCTTCCAGGTCTCCAGGCAGCCTGTGGCTGGCCCTGGTTGTGCTGAAAAGAAGGTGATTTTTCTCTCTCCGGATTTAAATAGCTTACATTTTCTCCTACACTACACTTGATCTTAGCCAAAAAGCTGAGAAGCGACTCAAAGGACAGATGACCTTTAGAGGTCCCTTCCAACCCAAATTATTCTAGGATTCTCTGATATTTCCATCTACAAGAAGGGGAGAAGGAGAAAAGCCTCTGCTTAGCCCCTGCCCAGCCAGCAGCTCCTGAGTTACCGAAGCCGAAGCCTCTGCAGCATCCCCACAGCTGCTCCCAGGAGCACGTGGTGGATGACAGCAGGGAGATTTCCTTTAATTATCCCTGTTATTGTTGCTCCTATTAGCAAGGAAGGCATTTGTGTTAAAACCTGTTTGTGTTTCAAAACAAGCACGGGGTGGTCAGGTTGGCAAAGACTGTTTAGTTAACTGGTATGGCATCCTGCCTGGAGTACAGATGACAGAGTGCCTGGGTGATTGCTCAACGATGATGGGTTGGTAGGGAATTTCTCTTGGACCCTGAGACAAGCCCTCTGGAGCCTGACAAGGCTTGTGCTCTGCTCCTCTGGAGGCTGACTTGCACAAGTACCAGGGCCAGGATGTTGTAAAGAGCAGGTGTTTCAGACATTTGAGACTTGAAAGCCACACCTTGCGTGGGGTGCAATCTGTCTTTGCTGTTCCTACTGATGCTTTTTTTGGTTGCCCGGAGCCCCTGCCCTACCTGGTGAACAAACACAGAGATTTACAGCTCTGCAGTGTGAATAAAACTGGGTACATTGCTCCTGGGAGGCTCTACAGCAGCAATGGAGATGAATGCTTCCATTTGGCTGTGTAAAGCACAGCCAGCTTCAGCACCACTCCTGCTGCTGTTATTATTTCTTCCAGACCACAATTTGCTAAACTGCTTCCAAACCAAGCAGAGGACATGATTCCTGCCCCGTGGAGCTACAAATGACAGGGATTATCCAATTGTTCAGCTTTAGCAAGACTCCCGGATCATCTACCTGGGTTTTTACACCTGGAAACATGAAATTGCACCCCTGGAGCTAAAGTCACGTACCAAAAGAAAAGGAGCTGGCAGAGGGACAGAACCTGTCCAGGCTGCTTCAGGCCCTTCCTGGACACAGGAAGATCACTGCAGCAGGGCACTGCTGAGCCAAAATATCTGGGTTCCCTCCCTGACTCTCCCATTGCCTCCCTGTGAGATGGAGCAAAGTCATTTTGTCACCTTCCACCCCCAGGGCTTTGACTCACTCGTGCTGAGCAAACAGCAGCAGGGCTGTGGGATGCCAGCACTCCCACCTCATCCTCCCTGCCCTGGGTGGTTGTTGCTGCCCCTCTGCTGTGGGTCATAGCCCCAGAGCAGCCAAGGCAGTCCATGCAGACACTGCTGCTCCAAATGGGTTTAAAAAAAAAAAAATCCCGCAGCAGCAGCAGCAGCAGCAGCAGCAGCAGTAATTCAGGTGGACACCTCCATCCCAGGTGCCACAGGACAAGGCAGGTGGGATCAGCCTCACATTAAGCAGCTGGATTCTTCCAAACCTGCCCACCCAAGCCCTCATGTCCCTGTTTTGGTGGCACCAGCAGCAGAACTCTTTCTTCATCAGGGTTTGTGAGGAAAAGGTTATAAACCCCTTGTAGCTGGGCCCTGAGACTGCAGGCTCAGCTCCTGTGACTGTCCCTGTCCCAGCTGTCCCCTTTGATAGCCTCAGACCCCACTGCCTGCCCCAGGGAAGAGAGAGAGGCAGAAGAGCCTCTCCAGATGCAAGCACGTCCCATAGCACAAAGCCTGGGATGTGGGGTATTGCAAGACAGCATCAGTCCCAGGGAGGGGGAAAGGAACAGCTAAAGGCACAGAATGAGGAACAAATCTCATCCAGGAGGTTTCCTTCCAGCTCCTGGTGCTGAGGAGACACATCTGAGAGAGCTGAGATGTCAGCAGGAGGTGGAGAGGAGGCAACAAACCTCAGCTAGGGCGTGAGGACTTTGGGAGAAAGATGTCCCAGACAGCAGGAGGATTAGGGGAGTGCCTCTGTGTAACTCTCATCTGAGGCTTTGAAAGCTTCAGCCTTGGGTACTCCCACCTCCCCAGCCCCCTGTCAGCACACTCAGCACCCCAGGCCCTCCTGAGCACAGGATGTAACAATGAGGAGGAGCTGGGAAGGCAAACTCACCAGGAAACCAGCCTCTCTTTGTGACCTGAATGCTATTTATTGATGAATCAGGGAAGTTGGGGATTTGTGACATCCTCCCCAGGTTCTTTATTCATCCTGTGGCACAGGACACATCAGTGATATTTGGGTGCTCTGCTCATGCCAAGGATGCCAGAGGTTTGGGGTTGGGAAAATTCATTCTTTTCAAAGATATTCACATAGGCCAAGCATCAGGTGTCCAGGCAACCATCTCTCTGCTTTTCAAATCCACCTCTGCCCCTTCCCTGGCCAGTGCTGTGCCTCACCTGCCTCCCTTCACAGTGGCATGGACAAGTCACCAACTTCCTTCTTGCTGGGATCCCTCAGGGAACTGGGGGCCTTCTTCCAGCCTGGTCTCCTACTTGCCCAGTCTGTTCTGGATTTGTTCTGGAATAAGAAGCAAATCCACCCTAAACTTCCTCAATGTGGATGTATCATGGTGCAGCCATCCAGGGGGTGAGAGCATCCCACCAGGGATTGCCTCTGATCTTCTCCTTCAACCACATCATCTGTCCTTGAAATACTTGATTTAGCTTTGTGTAACGGAGCTCCATCTTGTATTATAAGCTGCTTTGGTGGCTAATTACCCTTTCATTTCAAAATGCACCTGGATTTGTGAGGCTTTTGTAAGCCCTGGTGGGTTTAGGAGGTGTTGCACAGCTTAGGTCTCCCAGGCACGCTCCTTTTTATAGCAGTATCAAAATAAATGGCTAAGTTTCCCAAAGAACCCCTCCCCAGGGCAAATCCAAACATCACAGTTTGATCCCAGCTCCTCAGGGAGCACATCAAGAGGATGGACACCTCAGATCTTGGTCTGACCCTGCCCTGGGGTGCTAAAAGTGGTGTCTCCAGCAGGAAGATCTACACAAACAGATCTTGTGTTTACAAAAGAAACAGGTTTCTTCTTTTCCCAAACCTGCATGGAGAAGGAAAAGCAAATTTTTGGAAAAGTTTAGTTGCTGCCAATTTTCTTGACATCTTGAATGGAATTCAGGAGGAAACACTTGCAATGCAATCACCCTGAAGTGTCCTGTTCATCCAATTCTTTAACTGAATAGCAAAGTAAACTAGCTGGAAGAATTGTGATTTGATAATAAAATCACTTTTTAAGACACTAAACCAGTAGCTGGGGGAAAAAATTGAAAAGCGGCTCAAATTTAAGCCCTGAAAACGAGGCAGCATCAGCTCACCACTTGGGTTTTTTGGGGAAAACTGGTTTATTGGTTTTTACCCAGCTCTGCAAGGGAGGCTGTATGGATCAGTACCTCCCCTGGGAAAAGCAGGGTGAGGATGGGGTGTGTGCGCCTGCGCAGGTAACTCGCCCAGGGGCACTTGGGTGATTTCAGGCTGCACTTCCACCTCCTCTTCCAACTTTTCCAGCTCATGCTCCTCTGCCCTCCCTCTTTGCCCCTGCCCATTTGGGTGCAGAGATATAAACCCTCCAGCCAAAATGTTTCCTCTGGGGGACTGGAAGGTTTGCCTGGAGGGTGTGCATGGCTCTTTGCTCATCCCAAGGCTTTCCCTAGAGACAGAGCCAGGGTATTTCCTGGTGGCTGCTCCTGCTGAGCTCACACTGTGGGCACTACTGCAGAGCTAGAGCAGCAGGGCAGGTTACTGCTCCAGCTTTGCTAAAAACCTTGGAGCTCCTGGCACTTCACCTCACCTTGTGGAAGCAGCACTGGTCCATCCCAGTGGAACACAGGTAAGCTTGGATGGGGTGACAGGAGAGCAGCAAGCCAGCTGGGCACTCTGGTCAATGCTTCAGTGTTTCTGTTCTTTTTTTTCTTCTTCCATCTTGTGTCTTCTCCATCCCTTCACCATCTATTGATCAAGGTTTGTTCCTCTGGGAGATGGGATTTAGCATTTTGTTGAGGATGCTTTTTTATCCTACACAACCACTCGCGTGGCTGTAAAAGCGTCAGGCAGAGCACCAGGGAGCAGTGCACCAGTCCCTGTGGTGTGAATGAGCACATGGAAACCCAAGATCATGAAGAGTCAGACCTTAAACCAATCTGCCTGCCATCTATCTGATTTGTCTTCTGTAGCTGTGATCTCACCTGCTCTGAAGAAGCAGCCAGCCTGGATTAAAGGGAGGGCATTGTTAAATTGTAATTGTAAAAGAACAGCGGAGGTTTATGCTCAAGTCAGTTTGTCTGGTCAGAGCAGGAGGTTACAGAAGAGCTTGTTTGTATTAGAAAACACTCCTCTGTTCCTGTGTTTTCTCCCTTTGAACTTCTCCTTGGGAAGGGAAGCAGAGGAAGCTGTGGTATCTTCACACACACCTACAGCAACTGCTGAACTCAGTGGTGCTGCTCAGCTGACTCTGCTGTGAACAGGGACTTGACTGTTTCTGCACAAGAACATCATCATCAGTGGTTTTCAGATGAACTTCCCTTCCTGGTATTAAACAGCAGCAGGAATTTTAAAGAAGAGAAAGGTGTTTGCCACCCTTTACTACCAGTGCCTCAAGCTCAGAGATGCTGCTGAAGGGTTTGATGTCATTCTGCAGAGCTAGAGAAGCACAGCAGGGTGGGTTTGTTCAACACTGAATCCAGGGACTTAACTGCTTAGATCTGTGAATTTCTGTGGCTCTTGAGTACCAAAACCCCATCAGCCAGGGTTTGGATGGTGCTTTCAAACACTTCTAAGGCTGGTTTCTCAAATAGCACTGAAGTGTCAAGGATCTGAAAGAAAACATTCTAGGTAGGAATCTTGATCAGTAATTTAACTTTTGTAAGTGAATAAAGAGGGCTAAGAAATGATGCTCATACTGAGGATAGGAAAGTTCCTAGTCTGTGGGAAAAAAAACATGCAAAAGTTTAGATTTTGTTTAAAATCCCACTTGTAACTGCAGGTCCTACCAGAGGCTGGGGAACCTGGCAGTGTGGTGCTCATTTGAGGTGTGAAAGCTCTGCTGCCTCTCACTGAGATACCAGGACAGGGTTTGCATGGAATCATACTCAAAGTGAAATAACCTTCCAGCCTTTGCTCTGCACTCCCAGGACTCTGGTAACACACTGGGTCTGCACTGGTGCTCCAGGGCTAAGCTCAAGTAAGGTGAGCTCCAGCCCTCAGGAAGATGCTGGGAAAGGACTAATCAGAACTGAGCCAATGAGCAATAAACCCTGTAGAGTTTTCCACTCCCAAAAGGTAGCTGACAGCCCACAGAGCACAGGGAAGTCCTCTTGGCAGAAAGATCTGAGTCACAAAGAAAGTGAAGAGAAGGGACAAGAGAGGGTGGCGAGGACAGGGCTGAAACGTGTGGCAGTGAGAACACCTTGAGAGGAACCTTAATGCCATGGATGGGGCTGTGGTGACCATTGCCAGGCTCAGAGTTCAAGAACATTTCCTTGTGTGATCTGTCACTCCTATGTCGTGGGGAGAAGGAAATATTCTGCAATATGGCTCATGCTGAGGAGAAGATGAGTCTTTCCTAGCAGGGTAAGGATGCTGTGCTGGAGCAGACTGGTGCCTGGGGGTGCAAGGGGCAGGCAGGCAGAGCAGGCAGCTTCCCCTTCCCCTTCGGGTGTGCACCATGCTCCTTCCCCTCTCCCATGCAAAACTAACCCACTCCTCTCCTTTTTGCAAAGGTGGCCCAACAATGCCCAGCATCTTTTCCTACCAGAGTGCTGAAGTCGACTGGTGTGAGGGAAACTTCGAGCGCTCGGCGGTGATCGCGGAGTACTACAACACCGTGAGTGAGGGAGCATCCTGAGGGCAGGCTGGGGCGTGAAGGCACCCCAGAGATGATTTTGGGAGATGAGATGGGGCAGCCTTGTTTTCTTTCCTCCTGCTCACTCCTTTGAATTTCCTGGTGTTGGAGGGTGCTGGTATGGGGGATATTTTCTGAGCTGCTGGGGTCAGGGGTACTTCTGGCGTGTGTGGGGCTGAGTTCGCAGGGAGAAAACTCTAGAGGAGCTCCTTAGCCCAGATTTGTGAGAGCCTGTTATACCAGTCCTGCAGCTCTCCTGCCAACTGGGTTAAGTCCCACACAGAGCTCATGTATTCCAACAAAATGTACAGGAGTGGCAAAATGAGAGACAGCACTCGCATGAACTGTGTTGGGCAGGTTGGGAAGCTGGAAGTCAAGACAGAGGAAAACTGATGCATGAGCCAGTTTCACCTCCTGTGATCCTTTACTAATCAGACTCCATCCAGTGCCAGTCCCTTGGATGCAGCCTCCTGGCTTAAAGCATGGCTGGGAGCACCCAGCACACATAGGACTCAGTAGCTGATGGGTCTGTGAGGGTGTCCTTCTCCCTCAGTGCAATTCCAGGGGTGTGAGGCATGTGGATTTACAACCTTCCAAAGGCCTTGTTTACAACTTTTAGCAATTACTGTCTAACACTAGAAGTTCTTGTTCTCATGGAAATGCCTCTTCCTCTCTTTTTTTTTTTTTTCCCCCCCAAGCATTTCCTGCTTTTAATAAATTACCTATAATAACAATAATTCCCCCAACAGAGTCCTGCAGCCTCCCAGCTCTAATTGCCCAGCCAGGGTCTCAGAGGAGGGATGTTTGGGCTTCATAGAGTCCCTCTTTTTGGAGACAGTTGACAAAAAAAAATAAAAATCTGCCAGTCTAGACCAAGTCCTGCTTCCCTCTGGCACCCTACTGAAGGTGTTGGGGTGTTGCCTGTTTACTGGCAGTGCATCCCTGATGGGTGGGTTCAGGACTGCAGAGGAAGATGGTACAGAAATCACATGTACTCACAGCAGTATTTCCAACATAGCTGGAGAGGCCAAGTGCCTCTGTGGTCTGGAGGGTCCCTGGCAACACTGAGAAGGGGATGATTTCCATGTTGGCTGATTTCCATTAAGAGCAGGAAGTCTGAAAGTTATTTTTTTTAATCAGAATTTGTTCTGGGAGATAAGTTTGCCTCACCTCCTAGTTTAGGATATAGGCAGCATTTTTCAAATGTGTATTTGGAGCCGAGACCCCATTTTCACACTGATTTCTGGTGATATACCCCCAGACTGCCAAAGTGGATCAGGATTCTTAATACACCACAAGTATCTCAGGAGCTCCCCAAAAGCACTTATGTCTCTGTCTTCTCTGCAGCACACTGCTGCAGCACACACCAGTTGGTGTGGCCAGATGCATAAATATCTTTCTTAGCATCCAAAGCCCTTTAATTCCCATAAAACATTAACACTTAGCTTCCTAGGTCTCTTTGTGGCACAGGTTTCTAAATGATGTGGCTATTCCTGAAAATCTTGCCTGGGTGCCTTGTTCTGGACTGAGGTTCCTCCTAGTCACAGCCATCCCTCATATTTCTGTCCTGCTGGGCTCATTGGGGTGAATTTTCATGGGCAGGACTCAGACACAGCTTCCTTCCAGGAAAGAATAGATTTTTCAGTGGATGTTTCCACCTTAAGATGCAAACTCGTGTGACACTGAGGAACACAGAGAGAGAGATGTGGGCAGAGCAAACCTTGCAAGATTTTTTCCAGAGATTAAACTGGCCCTTCTTTCTTGCTATATGTGAACACAGGGCACCTCTTTCCCAGCAGAGAAAAGAGATTTTTTTGGTGCCTGCACTGACCTCCTTCTTGCCAGGATCACTTTTACTGTTCCACAGAGCTTGGCAGAGCACCCTTGCAGGCAGTGGTGCCACTTCTGCAGTTCCATTTAGAGAAAGCTGCAGAGCCCCAAACCTGCATCAGGGCTGGCCTGTGATCTCCTGTCCAAACAAGGGGAGACAAAAGAGCAAGCCCTCAAAAAGCTATCAGAACATCTGACAACAGCCCCAAAGGCTGCACCGTGCTCAGGGCCAGACCTTGTAACCAGAAGCAGGCAGGGGCATCACCCCCACGGACATGCACACCCTGGTCAGCACTGCCTGGCTCTCCAGCACCCAGGGAACCCTTTTCATGCTCTGGGCTCTCTTGCAGGCTCAGACTCCTTGTGTTGTGCCTCAAAAGGGGGACTTCAGAAAGGCTGAGATCCCTGGCTGTCCCTGATGTTGCAGATGCAGCTGGGGCTCAGGGCTCTGTCTCAGCTGCAATCCCAACAGCCTGGATCTCCTCTTCTCTCCTCCATTCATTTGTTCCCCATGTTCAGATTGACTCCTCCTCTGGAGCAAGCTTTATGGGCCTTATCTCATTGGCCTGCCCAGAGACAATTGCATCAATCTTGACTTCAGCATCAGTGCCAGAGTTTTAGACCAGCTGGAACTCCAGCCAGCTCCTACCCAAGGCGCCTGCACCACTCAGTCAGCAGGGCAGGGTTGTTTTGTGCCAGCAGCAGCAACGTGCTGCTGAGAATTGCTCTGTGCCAGCCACAGTCTCTCTCAGGTTTGCTTGGGTTGGATGCTTTTTATTAGAAATCAGCACTGAGGGGATGATCAGAGAATGTAAACAGTGTCTTTAAGTACCTAATAATGCACGGGGGCTCGTGATTGGATGCAGCTCAGCAACAAAGCACTAACTATTTATAGTGACTCAGTGACCCAGAAATTTATTGTCTTCTGGCTGTTCAGAGGAGAACAGTATTGTGCTACATGAGGGTCATCAGTCAGGGACTTGTCTTCCTACTCACATTTCTTTCCTGAAATGACTGATCCAGGGTGCTGGTAATAACACCCAAATCCTCAGCAGCCTCCCTGGCAAAGCAGCAGGAGCTCTGACACCACCATGTATCCAGAGCTCCCAGATGCTTTATCAAGATGGGCAGAGATAAACTCAACTGCAGGTGCAAATTACTCTGATACACCCAGAGAAACACTCACTTTCTGTCTGTCAGAGTCGTGGCATTCACCCAGGCCCTCACCACAGGCTCAGGAACCCCACAGCATCACAAACCCAGAACTTTCTCTTGCCTCCTCAGAAAGTCCCTTGCAGAAGTACAGCAGCCTGCCAACACTACACTTGGAGCTGTTTCCTGCCCCAAAGCCCTGGTATGACATTGCTGTGTCAGGATGTGGAGCTTCTCAAACTTGAAAAGGGGAGATAAACACTAGAACAGGTTGCCCAAGGAAGTTGTGGCTGCCACCTCCCTGGAAGTGTTTAGGGCCAGGTTCAATGAGGTCTTGAGCAACCTGGGCCGGTGGGAGGTGTCTCTGCCCATGGCAGGGGGGTTGGAACTGGATGATCTTTAAGGTCCCTTCCAACCCAAACCATTCTGTGATTCTATGATTCATCTTCTGCTACACAGATCTGGCTATTAGGAACTTGCTCTACAGGTCTGGAGAGCCTCTGCGGTTCTCCCTTCTGTCTTCAGCCCCGTGGGCTCTTCTTAGATAAAGCTGTAAGTGAATGGGTGCACTCCAATGAGTCTTGCAGAAACCTCCTTTCACTGCAGAAAATACCTGGCTTGAGCAAGGACCAGCACGTGCCCTGCTGGCTGTCACATTGCTGCCATGCTCACAGGGCCAGGCAGAGCTCTGCAAACCAGCATCTCCTGTCCCAATCTGTCCCAGAGTCTTGTTCTCACCCTGTCATGGCTGGAGATGAAAACAGGTTCCCTGCAGGTCTCTCACTCCATCTTAGGCTGCAAAGTGCCAAGCTGCAGAAGCCCTGGGGCCTTTCTCATGATCCTGCTAATACACCAGGATTACAGCCATGTCATTGATCCCAGTCTCACTTTCCTCTCAGTGAGAAAAGCAAATGCCACTACAGGCAGACTTGGCTGAGGCACCTGGAGCAGTAACTCACACTTGTTAGGAAGTGGGGACATCACTGTGAGCTCACAAAATGGAAAACCACAAGGCTGAGTCACTTTCACAGGTCAAATCACACCTTGGCTCCATCCCCACTCTCTGGTCACATCTCCTGGTGCCTCCTGACCAGTACAACCCAGATGGATGCTCGACCCAGCAGTAGAAGTCATGCTGGGAGGACCCAGCATAAGCAGAGACTCTGGAAAAATTTCCAAGTGGGGGTGCTGGGAGCAAAACCCCCTTAATCACATTAGAGATGAAGCTTGCCACATCCCAGAGGGCAGATGTAGGACAGCACTTACAAATCAGGGCTTGGATTGGATGGGTGAGGGAGGACCCTTTGTCCTCCAGATGCAGTTTTGAAGCAGCTCTCCCCTAAACTCAGAGTTTGGCTGCTCTGCAAGGAATCTCTCAATCTTTTTGACCCTGTTGGCACAGTTCCCCGGATTATCCCTCCCCTCTGCTATCTGATCTTGCACATCTCACACTGAATTAATGAAGTGATAACAGTGCTATCATGTAATTAATGGCACTGTTGCAATGCCCACTGCAGCAGGGATTCAGACCTCTCCACGCAATCTCCAGCTCCCACATTTCCTCACTTTGATGTGCATGCTGCCACTTGCACCCTGCTGCCTTTTCTATGAGAATTTTCTCTCCTCTTGCTGCCCTTACTTGTCTTCTGAAAAAAAACCTCTTTATCCATTTCACAGGAAAATAAATGTTTGTGACACAATTGTTATTTTAACACACAGTTTGTTTTTTTGATAATTTCCAGTTTGATCTCAAGTCTGCAAGTGGGACAAGCACTTTTCTTTCATATCTGGAAGGGGAACAAGCCTGGATTTGGCTTTAAGCACTGATAGACTTGGCACCCATACACTTGGCCTGAGAATTGCTGTTAATAGGAGCATCAACTTGTTTCATGAAAGCCTGAGCAAAATTCCAGATTAATCTCCAGGTGTTAAAGGGAATGGAGACCTTACATGAAGTGTGAATTGTGCTTCCCTCTGGAATATGAGAGTGTATGTGTCATATCCCTGTGATGTGCAGACCTCTGACTGTAAACTTAGATCCCACAGGACATGACAACACATGACAACACATGACACAAGCCAAATGTCAGCTTTGCAGCTTACCTGGTGCATGTTTGAGGGCTGCAGAGGGGGGAGCCTCCACCTATGGATGTCAGTTTCCAGGCTTTCCAGGGTCTGGATCATCATCTTGCTGGAAGATGAAAGCAAAAGGATTGTCTGGGTGTGATAAAAGTCACCCTGGTTGTTTGCCAGGAGGTATTTTAGCAGATGGCTCTGCCCTGCTCTTCCAAAGCCCCAAAAAGCTGTCTGGCAGGTAAAATGTAACACCATGGTCCTAACCTTTTGTAAGCAAGAAAGACTTTTCCTGTGGAGTCTGTGCTTCCCTGTGGTACCCCTTTCCTAGGTTTGCAAAATCAGCTGGAGAGGTCAGGGTGAGCACTCACTTGGGTCAAGGGTTACCTCCAACTTCATCCCCCAACAGTTTCAGGGCACTGGGCCTGAGCCAGCAGCCAGGTCCAGGTTTTGGGCATTTGCTGCTCCTCCCTAGCTCCCACATTTTGCCCATAACCATCTGCCACCCCCTCAAAGAACTGGCACCTTGGAGCAGCCCAGCAATAGGCTGAGTCTCCACCCTTCCTCCCCAGACAGACCAAAGTTTGTCCATGAAACACTGCTGCAGAGCTGGAAATTGGGGCAGAATAATTTCTCTGCATTCATTTGCTAGGTATGCTTAAAGGAGGTTTATGACTTCATATAATTACTAGTGTCCAGAAAATCTTCCCCCCCTCCAGGCCAGGTGGTTTCACACATGACACTACAGGATGTCACCTCAATCCTGCCCATTCCCACCTACCAACGTCCTGCTTGTCCTGCTGCTCCCCACCACACCCACTCCCAGTTAAAGATGATTTTCCTGACAGGAGCTTGCTGTGCTGGCCCAGCTCCTCACACTCACCCCCCCCCAGAGGGGGCTGGCTGCTGGCTGAAAGGGGCAGGAACCATCCAGGGAATTCTGGGTTGACAGGAGAGAGAGTTGGCTGGAAACAGAAGACCTTTGGCAAGTTGCTTGAAGACACCAGGCAGCTGAAGCTAAACCATCACCTAGAAGGGACACACCAGGTTCTCCTGGACTTGCTGGCCTCAGAGGTGCCTGCAGATGTCTGCAACCATCTGCAGCCAACAGCCCTTCCAGTTCCAGCCTTGATTCCCCAAAAACACCTCTGCCTCTCCCTCTGCCAAGAGCAATACCTGCTTCCACACCATGCTTCCACTTGAGATCAGTATCCTCTTCACAGACAGATACCGATCTCAAGTGGAAGCATGGTGTGGAAGCAGGTATTGCTCTTGGCAGAGGGAGAGGCAGAGGNGGGGGGGGGGGGAGGTGGAACTTGCCCAAGACTATGCAATAAGCTGAATGCTCCTCTTGTTTTTCAGATCAGCAATGTAAGCTTCTTTCTCCTTGCTCCTGCCCTGCTCTACCTGAACCGGCAGTACCGGCAGCAGCGCGCCTTGCCCATGTATTTTGTTTCTGCCCTGCTCATCTGTGTAGGTGGGTGCCAAGGCTGTGAGGAGACCATACAGGTTGCCAGACTATCTGTCTGTACATTCATCAGACCCTTGGAGGCTGGTTCCTGGTGGCTGAAGCACAGGGTGGGAAACCAAACAGCCAGGTCTGTTGGAAGTCCAGGAGCTCGTGGTTCCCGCGGGCATCCAGCCCGGTGAATTCCTGTGGTGCTGTGGGGACTGACTCACTCAGACCTCCATTGACACCAAGGTCCACGTCCTGCTCTTCAGGAACTGTGTGTCTAGGAAAGGCCCCCAAGAACATCCCCAGGCCAGGCAGACTTGCGCAAGGATGGGGTTTTTGCTGACAGATGTCCTTGGTCCTTGCAGGTATCTTCTCTACATACTTCCACATGACCCTGAGTTATGTGGGACAACTCTTGGATGAGCTCTCCATCCTCTGGACACTGGCTGTGGCATATTCCTTTTGGTACCCAAAAGTTTACTTCCCCAGGTTCATCAAGAGCAGGTAGGACTCAGAGGGACACAAGGTTCTGAGGGGAGGGCTGGGACATTGACATTGATGCCTGTGACCCACAGATCCCCCTCCTAGCTCACAGCCAGCACCCTGCAAGGGGTCAGCCTTGTGGTTACTGCAGTTTGCTTTGGGATCAGCCCATCCATCACTCACTGCTGGGTGTGCTAAGAGAGCAAGAGCAGGAAACCCTTCAGATGGGGAAGGGCTGTGCTGGGCTCCTGCCAACTGGAGCTGTTTGTCTTTGTGAAGCTGCAAAGGAAATACTGCAGGGAGAATTTAAAAATTAATGAAGAAATTAAATGTTCCTGAGCACTGACATGCAGTTACCCAGGCTGCCAAACCCTTATACCATCCCCTGCCATTCACAGGGAGCTTTCCCTGAAGGCTGATGGGGTTCCCCATAGGACAAGCTGGTCCAAGTTAACATCCCACATTTCAAAGTTTGCTGGCTGGGCCAGAGGGGCTCAGCAGAAAGGCTCAGGGTCCTGGGGGAGCATGGAGCAGCAGAAAGAGGAACCCAGCAGGGTTTTGCTCACAGGGTGTCCCATCCTGGCAGGCTTGCTGGAGCCCTCTATGTCAGTCCTGCTAGAAGCCTTGCAGACTCCTGCTCCAAGTCTGCTCTTCCCATGCCAAAGGGGAGGTCACCAAGAGTTCACTGTGGAGACAAGGCTGGGGGAGAGAGGAAGAGACTTGAGAAGAGATTTGCATGTGAAAGGCTCCTCTGAGCCCTATTGTTGTTCAGTCAGCCCAAACCTGCATGGTTGCTCGGCTCAGGCCCCTGTCCACCACTGCTGGGACTCCAGCTTTACAGCCCTTCCCTGAGCAAAGCCTTTGCCTCTTGGTGCTCCTCCCTGGCATCATCAGGGAAGTGCAGGAGATACCTTCTGGGCTGTGTTCCCTGCTCTCTCATGGACTAACGAGGTGGATTTAGGCAAATCAAAGATACAAACACATACCTCAGCCTCCCAGCCAGGACTACTGCAGAGGCTGAGATCACCCCTGTGCAGAGATTGGAGGTGCTGGAGAAGGGTTTCCTTTATCAGGAAATGAGCAGGACCTCTCCCATCCTTCTCCTTCCATACTATGAACCTCGGGGGCACTGACACTCACTCCCAACTCCCTTTAGGAAACATTTCTTCTGGTTGAGTGGTGTCACCACCGTGATCAGTACCTTGATGTCCTTCATCAAACCAGCCTTCAATGCCTATGCCCTCAACTGCATTGCCTTCCACCTGCTGTACCTGACATGGCGTGAGCTGAAAAAGTAAGGAGGGGGCTAAGGGGAGGGTTATCTGCAGCTCCAGGGCTCCTGTCAGCCTCACAGGTGGCAGTGACTCTGTGCACCACAGTGAATTGAGCCTAAGTCGTCATCAGCCACACGTTGGACCATCAGGTCTGCAAGGAATTGGGAGGGATCAGGAAGAGGCAGAGGCAGGACTGTGGGCAGTGGGAAACAAGGAGGCCAACTGCCCCAGGTGCCACTCAGAATGGGGACAATCCATGGGATAAGTGCATCTTCTCATCCCCAGCTGCCATCTCTGCAGTTCTTTCCTCTTTGTGGGGAATTCGGGAACCAGTGTGGGGTTGGGAGAACCCTGCAGGATGTAAGGAGAAAGACAGGAGTACCTTAGCATCTCCTAGAACCATCTTCACCCACAGAAAGCCAGAAACCCGCACTGCAGAGTGAGACATCCCAGTTCTTGTGATCTGATGAATACTCTCCAGAAGAATCTTGTTGGGTTTTGCTCTGTTGCATTAATATTGCAGACAGGAACCAGCCCTCTTCAGAACTCTCTTTCCTTACAACATGATGCTCCATTCCCTCTCCCTTGCTGTGTTTTCCAGGTGCAATGACAAAAGGGTTCACCGGATGGCTAAAGTCATGGTTGTGTGGTGGGTGCTGGCCATCAGCAGCTGGCTAAGTGACAGGTGGCTCTGTGGGCTCTGGCAGGCCATCAACTTCCCCTACTTCCACAGCTTCTGGTAAGGGCTCCAACACTGAAGTAGGAACCCCAGCTCAAACATTTCAAGGGCTGAAGGAGAGATGGCAGCGGGGGTGTGACAGTCAACCACAGAGCAGCCACATCTCTGCCAAACCACCTCTTCCTTCCCTCTGTCACTATTGATGCTGCTCCTCAACCTGGTCCAAACCAAGGATTTGATTCTAATAATCTTTTAATTGTCTCTTACCTCTCCCCCCCTGCACCAGCCAAAAATTGTTTTGCAAGGGAAACTGTTCTGAGCCTCTCCAGGTGAGCAGTTTGCTCTCCAAGGGCTTCACCTGCTGGCAGGAGGCTGCATGCAGAGCATTGCTCTTTGAGTTGCTTTAATAGCCAGACAGGAAGGCAGCGATTTGCTTGAGCAAGACATTTCAGTGCTTGTCCAAGCGTGGCTGGAAGGGCTGCACACAGCTTGCAGTCCCAGACTCATCCTCACAAATCACTGGAATGACTGGGACAGGTACCCAGCACTGCTGGGCTCAGCCAGGCAGGGAGGAATGGGTGGTTTGGTTTGGGGCTTAAGTCCCCTGTGTCACCTCTGTGCCAGAAATTGGCCCAGCCCAGGCTCCCAGAGCTCTTCCAGGATTTCCCCATGGGCACAAATGGTCCCTGCAGGACCCTGCAGCCCTTGTGCATCACAGGATTGGGACCTTTGCCTGCCAATGCAGTACCCCTCAGCTGTCACCTCATATTGGCAGTGCCAGCTGCACACCACTCCAAGGTGCAGGAGGAGCACGTGGAGTCACCCCTGTCCAACATGTGTCTTTTTGATTTCCTTACCAGGCACGTGCTGATAGCCATGTCCCTGCTCTACTGCTGCCCACTGGTCATCTACTTCGATGTCAACTACGAGATGCCATCATTCAAGCCAAAGCTAGAATATTGGCCTGGGGACTCTTGGCCTGTCGTGGTGCCTTATGTCACCCTGGAGGAATCCCACAAGCAGTGTTAGATGCCCTCAGGCATCCTTCAGGCACAGGGTGTGTGATGCACACGTGTGTGTCTGCACGGGGAGCACCTCCTGCACGCCTGCTCCTCCAACGAGGGCAACGTGGCTGGTGGCTGGGGCAGGGAGCAGCTGAGGCCTCCTGATGCCAGGCATGAAGCAGGGTGGGAGCCCACAGGTGCCTTGGAAGGCTCTGCCCAGACTGGCATCCGGGGAAGTGAAGATCTCTTCCTCCAGCAGATCCCCTCGGAGAAGGGGAGGAAGATGGTGCTGCCTCTGTGTCTCCTGCGTTAGTCAAGCAGCAGAACCCTTTGCTGTCGAGGGCACAGTGGAGAGCACAGAAGCCAAACTGGTGACAGCTGGGTTTGTTGGGGCTGCTCTCATTATTATTATTAGTGTTATTTATTGATGTATGTGGTCTTACTCAGGAGAGCTGTACATTAAAGCTATGGACACTGCCTTGCACTGAGCCCCTTTCTTTGCCCTGGCTGCACCACGTCCCCCTTTATCACCTGCCAGTCACTCCCACAGGGTGGCAAAACTCCCCCTGACCTGGGGAGAGAGTTTGGGCTGGGTGACAGCACAAAAGGGGTTCTGCTAGCCCAGGTCCTGGCATGCTCTACCCCTTCTTCAACTCCCAGTATTCACCCCAGCTTTGACAGTCTCCAGCTCCCTGAAAGGGGATTGTAACAAGGCAGGGGTTGGCCTCTGCTCCCAATTAAGGAGTGATGGAATGAGAGGAAATGGCCCCAAGTTGAGCCAGGGGACCTTTAGTTTGGATATTAGGAGCAACTTCTTCCCTGAAAGGGTTGTCAGGCCCTGGCCCAGGCTGCCCAGAGCAGTGGTGGAGTTCCCATCCCTGGAGGGATTTCCAAGCTGTGGAGATGTGATGCTGAGAGCCATGGGTTAGTGGTGGCCTTGGCAGTGCTTGGGGAACAGTTGGACTGGATAATTTGAAAGGCCTTTTCCAGCCCAAATGATTTCTTGATTCTATCACTTCTCTGCTTGCTGAAAGGACTGGCTAGTGAGAGAGTGAGGTAAGGAGCCAAGACATTAAATATGTTGGTACCTTTGCAAAGAACAAGGAGAAGCTGTAAAGCCTCAGAGAAAGATCACTGCTGTGCCACAGGTACAGTGGTGCTTTCCAGGTTGTCCCCACAGTGTAACAATGACAAAGTTGCTCCCAGAGACACGGGACAAGCTCCTGTTGTCTGAGCCCTGCTGCAGCACAGTGATGAGTTGAATCACATCATGGGGCTTGGTTTCTGCACACCCAGCAGGGATTGTTCTCTGGAGTGCACCCAGAGCCCATCAGCTGAGATTGCCTCTCCCTCCCAGCCAGGACAAAGTAACCTCACTCCAGGGGCCTCAGGCTTTTTGAGCCCCTGTGAGTAAAATAAAAGCACCCTGGGCTGATCTTCCAAGGCAGAAGGTGCTGTGGCTGCTGCTGCTGCCTCGTGGGTCTCTCTGCAATGGTCCCCAGAGCCACTAGATGGCAAATTTGGCTCGTGAACCCCGAGAAATACTTCATCTTAGAAAAGGGATGCCTTGCACATGGACTGAACCCCTAGGCCTGCTGCTCCCCCTGCCCTATCCATCACCCAGCCCTGGGGCCAGACACCTCTCTGCCATCACGGCCACTGATGAGACACCTGCACAAGGGGCAGGACAAGGAGGATTGGGAGCCCCAGCCTTTGTCTGCCCTTGCAGAGGTGCCGATGCCCGCCTCCTCCTCTCTTTGCCTCTTTGTCTCACCAGTATGCCAGCACTCTTGCCTCTCCCTCCATCACTCCGACTCCTTTCCTCTGACCTTCCCCGTTTCGCTCNACCCCTTCCCCAGCCCATCACATTCTCCTCCAGCCTATTAATAACTTCTGGGCAATTACACCGGGGCCCCGCTGGGCTCGGCCCCTCCGTCGCCGCTGCCCACGCAGCCACCGAACGCGCCGGCAGCCAAGTTCAAAAGTGCAGCGGGGCTTTCACAGCCCCTCTCCCCGTCAGGGGGTGGAGGAGGCGGCTGGAAAAGAAAGGAGGCCGTTGCCAGGGAGCCTGGCACAGGAAAAAGGGGGTCACCTTCACCTCCGACAGGACCGCCGGAGATGGACGGGTGCCAGCAGCCCCGCGGGCAGGAGATGCTGAGAGAGCCACGGAGGGATGGAGGCTGGGGAGGGGGCCAGGAGGGGCTAATTGGCCACCTCCGGCCGTGGGGCTGGTGTGATGCTCGGCAGAGAAACCCAGAGGCAAAATCCCGCCGTGTGGTATGGTAATAAGGGAGGTGTCCGGGAGCCGCTGCCCTGAGAACAATGTTGCTGCAGTTGAGTGACTGTCACAGCGCCCGATGACAGCCGGGGCAGCGTTAAAAATGCCCATTGAAGCAGATCGAGACATTGAGAGGCCTCGTGGGGATCTGAAACCCTCGGGGATTTCTGGATGAAGCCAGAAGCTGAATCCGCCAGCCCTGGGAACCTGAGGAAAGAAAAAAAAGGGAAAAGGAAAGGGGAAAAGAGAAAAGGGGAAAAGAGAAAAGGGGAAAAGGGGAAAAGGGGAGAAGGGGAAAAGTTAATGTAAATGCAGACCAGTCTTGTGGAATTGTATGCTTATTGTGAAAGGCAGAAATATTTCACCTAGTCCTGACAGGGTTTAGGTNGGGGAAGGGGAAGGGGAAGGGGAAGGGACCCACAAAAGCAGCTTTAAAAGGACTGCAGTGACTGAGGCAGGGCCTCCTGCTCCAAGCAGGGCTGGAGCCTGAGAGAGCAAAGCATTCCTGACACTGGTGTGTGACTGTGGTCTGGGGGTCTGTGGAGCTGCAGAGGGTTACCTGAGGCCAGGCTCACACCTCCAAATGGTCCCCGAGCACCTGGGGATGCTCTGTCCTTCCTGCCAGGGAGCCACAGCTCCAGGTTGTGGGTGCAGCCTGCATGGCAGAGCTGACAAACACCCCATGGAGACAGCAGGGCTGTCAAAGGGATCCTTCAGGAATCACCAGCACACTGAAGGGGTAGAGCTGGGACTGTCCAGGGGGTGAAAGGCAACACTTGCCCTGATGGGACCTTCTGCATCGGGGTCCTTGGTTGTGTCAGCACCTCTGAGGGTGGAACCAACCACCTTGCCCAGGGCAGAATCACAGGCAGGGCATGAAGAGCTGCAAACCTCCACACTCAGGGGGTTAAGACTGATGAAAATTAAATTTTTCCTTATTTTTGCCAGATGAGCCTTAACTCGGATCATTTCATTGATTTGGTTCTCCATGTGGCTTCTAAACCACAAGAAAAGAGCCAAGAGAAGAAGCAGGAATAAGGAAGAAAATAGAGGCTGCTCCTTTCAACTGATGCCAGATTAAGGAGATTGTGAAACTATGGAATAAATTGAGTCTGTTCAGTGCAATTGCAACACAAATGAACTAATAAAGTTGATAAGGCACCAGTCCTGCAGCATCAAGGATTAACATTTACCTGTTCAGCTGCATCAAATTGCCTCCTGCTGTTGCACATATGCACTGCAGGATTTGGCTCATGGACTGGAAACTTTTCAAGGCAGTGATTTATCTGTAAAGGACATTGCACATTCCTGGACCTGCATAAATAATGCAAAAGTAATTAGTAATAACCCAGTCTCTGCTCTAAACAATGCCAAGAAATTGTTTCATTGGAATGTCTCTTATGCCTTTTGCAAAAGATCTTTATTTGTTAACTGTCTCCAAGAGAAAAGAAGATAATAGTTTTGAAATATGGAATGGATGTCACTGGGATTGCCAACCTGGCAATCTTTAAGATTGATTTAAAGAACCCTCTGCTGGAGTCATGCTAAAACAATATTGATTCAGTTTGTTGGGGGGGTGTTGTTGCTTTTTTTTTTTTTTCTTTCCAATTTTGATCTTCTAGGTCTGCGCTCAAGAGTTTGAAAACATGAACACGAAGGGCTAAGAAACCTCAGAAGGAAAGAGATAAACTCTGAAATCTGGTCCTTTCAACTCTTAAGTGCCACTTTTGAGGTTTGAACCAGGATTTCCAACTCAGGAGATGGCAATTTTGTTACTCCCACCTCTCAGCTGCTGAGAAAGCTTCAATCTTGATTTTTGATTTTTTTTTTTTTTTGGTGTTACCTACATCCTTGTTATCACTTCTCAAGACAATATTAGCCAGAGGGCCATAAACGAATGCCAGGATTTTTCAGCTATGGATGACTGTTCTGAACAGATCAAAGGTATCAGGTCCTGATTAGCTGGAAGATGTATTTCAGTAAACAATCTGCCACCCTGTTTGCAGCAGTCAGGGGCTGAGGTCCCCTGCCCAGGCTGTTCTGTGTTAGCTCACACAGTGGCTGCACACATAACCAGGGAGGGTTCTCACCAGAGATCAGAGATGTGGGTAGAAGCTGCTTCTCAGTAAGGAGAAGCATGACCATTACAGGGCCAAATAAAGCAACTGATGAAAAATTATTTCTAATCAAAAGATGAAATTATCTCTTCAGCTGCTCCTGTAAAACCCTGGGATTTGGTTCCACTTCATAACAGGCAGTTCACAGTTGCCTGACAAATTGGTTTGAACAACTCCAATTTTTTTAGTAATGGCTGCTATCAAGATCCCTGAAATGGAGGGATTAACTTTTCTGTGCCTTCACATTGCAGCTCAAAACATGTTTTCAATTAGGGCTGTTCTCCACTTCTTTATTTATTCACTTTCTCTGAGCAGTCGGTCACTTGGGTCCCGATTCATGAGCTCACTTAAGCATCTGGTTTTTTACAAATGTGTTTAAATGCAAAACTGAATCGGGTTGTTCTGTAACAGCAACTTAATTTCACTGACACAAATGTTTAACAAAAGGCAAAGATTTATCTGAAATGCTGAAGTATTCACCAGAAGCAGCACTCAGTTCTGCACAGGGTTATAAAATTCACAATCTGCAATCGATGCTGCATTGATTCAGACAGACCTTCCAGAAGAGACCAGCTGTCTCAGTTCACTGAAATACTTAAGCATATGTTTGATTTTAAGAATATGAATAATTCCATTGATATCAATGGCACTTGCTTAAGAATATATTTTGGCACTTAAGAATATATTTTACTGGGCTGGGCCAGAAACAGTGCCATGTAATGCCAATAAAATGCAAACTGCAATATTTCTCTAAGTGCTTTCTGAGATCAATTTAAAAATTAATCAATGAAGAGCCGTAATGTGAAAAATGCAAAAATTAGTAATATGTGAGATTATGCTGTTTACTATCGTAATATTGCCAAGTATTAACATCTACCAGAGCACTGCCAAGTGAAATCAAAACCAAATCTGTGAAGCAGAACAAAAATGGCAACAAGTTGGACTTGTGATTCACCATGAATCATCCCATCGACTCGAAGATTTACCCGTTTAACACTGAGTAACATTTACCATCCTTGCAGGAAGACACACACAGTTTAAAGACAAGGCCTGACCCTATTTGTACCATCCCTGATGCATACAAACTCTGTTCAGCCCAGAGAGTCAGTCTGAAGTGGATGCCTGAAAGATAGAACAGGACCTGCTCTGTAACACTTGGTGCAGCAGAAATGAGCCTGGAACAAGGATGGCTTTTAATGATGAAAATATCACAGAGCAAAGGGATACCAAAACCATGATTTTGCTCTCCTGCCTACTGTGCCTTGCCTTCCACAAAAACTCTACAGATGGCCCTGATACCAGGAACGGATGGAAACTTCCAGGCACTAGAAATGTGTCTTTCTTCTCCTAACTTTACTCACCCTCAGTCCAACAGAACCGACGTTGCCAGTGACCTACAAGGACCAGGGACGTGCCCGTGATTCCCCTGTGATGGTTTCATCACACAAACAGCTCCATCTCCATATGCAAATGATTGCTGTTTTCAAGCTGTTCCTGAGCGACCTTCCACACTGCCCAGACGGTACAGTAATATGTTTTCCACATATGTCAGATGTTTCATGACACACTTCATGCATACATTTAAAAGAGAGCTCAGAGCACTGGAAAAATGCAGGGGCAACCGGGAGGAAAAGGCCTGCATCTGCAATGCTTCCATGATGCATTTCAAAACTCCATGAAATGTCTCCAAATTGACTGTGTTCTTCACCTATTGATGGCAAATAAAGAGCATGTGTAATGGATTCACTCCTGAGTGTGTACTACATGGCTTTGTTTGATGCCTGAATAGCAAAGGGAAGGAATTTCTTGCAGCTCTGCCTTCACAGGATAGCTAAAGAGACAGTTCTTAATTCACCTTGTGCTGGTCAAAATGATGTTTGTCATGTGTTTATGTCACTTTCTGTTCCATCCTGCCTCCTCTGAAACTGCCCTGGCTGGGCCTTTATGCAACAAAATCAAGCTTGAAGGCATCTGAGCCATGCCATGCTGCTGAGATGTGACTCTGCTGCAATCAGGTGCATTATTGTCTCACAGGTAGAGGTATCAGTGAGAATAAAGAAGTTTCAGTGGGACAAATTTCAGCCCGGTAGGGCCAGCCAAATTCCCTGAGTCACAGGCAAGTTTGTGTAGCCACGTGTGGGGGATTATCTGAACTGCTATCAGACCTGAGTTAGCCAGAATAGAGGTGGTTTGCATACATTTACATATGTGGCAACCCCACCTCCAGGTGTTGTGTTGACAGGTGAAAGCTCATTCCATATCATTCCAGCAAATCAATTGAGTTTTGCAGGAATCTGTCACCAAAGCACTTGACCTAGAATCCACAAAAATCAGAAATTCAAACTAATTTGAATGTCACAGGCTCTGAAACACTGCTCTGCCACCTCTGGGATGTCTCACAATGTAGAGAAGATCAAATCACCAGGATGGAAAGCTACTGATATTGGGAACTGTTGGGAATTTTCAGTGCTCTGAAAACCAGCAAGCTGATATCTTGGGGCACAACAGAGACATCAAGAGTAAAAGCACCGGATGAGCCAGGATGCTCAGAAACATGGCAAGCACCAGTGGGCAGCCACCAGGCTACTACAAGAGAGCCCTTGGAAATTCCAGACACTGGGAATGCCTTGGGAGAGGTTGTATCTCAGGCAGTGTGTTTATCTGGAAAAGCAATTCCTACTTGCTCTCTTCAATCCAGAGAACAATTCAGAACAAGTTTTTTGGTGCTGGTCAGACTCTGCCACTGATCTCTTCCCACCATGTCCTATTTGTGAAGCTATTTTTTCCCCCCATCTGGTATTTTTCAGTGGCCTAAAGGTTACCTTGTCCAGGGTCACTGTCACCAGCCAGAGGTGACCTCTCTCTGAGCACACAGATGAGAACCTTTGGATGACTTTGGCTCCAACCAGAAGAAGCCCCATTCAAAGCAGACACCAATTTCAGCTGTGAATCTCACTCCCTCCTGTGATCCAGGGATTGTGTTTGCTCCAACGGGCACATGAGGTCCCATCTTCTCCAGCCTGCCCTTCTGCCAGCACCTTGCACTCATGTTGGACACCTCCAGCCTGTGAAATGTTGTCATAGCAGGTCCAGCTGGCCTGGGGGTTTGGCACAACACAGGCAGTTACATCACTTGGCCAAAGCTGACCTCTTCCTGCAGAGTACAAGAGAAAGGTACCAGAACCCAAAGGCTGCTCAATAAGCTGGCAAAATGAATTGGTAGGTGTCCATTCAGCCTGCAGTGGCCCAGAAGCTACATTATAATCCCAGCCTCACCTTTGGTGTTAATGAGGCCCTTTCATTAACAGCCCTGAGCAGAGGGGTCAGGGACTGAATAGAGACAGCCTCCTTTCTCCCCCAGAAAGCTGCTCCTTCTCATTCAGAATTGAAGCACGTTGGAGGGGCAGTTTGAGGACGTTTGTGCTGCCCATCTTGCATCTGCAAGGGACATGACGTGTTTGTGACTATTCATCTGGCTCTTTTCACCAGCACTAAATACACAGAAAGAATAAAATAAATTCTCATTGTCTCCCCGCTTACTAAGAACATTTTCCCTCTTCCTTCTGGTTTAGAAGGTTATTGTACGTTGCCTTTTGCATTTTTCAGTAGCTGTAATATGCTATAATTTAGATTTTCCTCAGGCACAAAAGAACTTAGTTAAGCTAAACTCTATTACAGTGTGCTGATTTTTTTTTTCCTACCAAGTCCTTCATTAATAAGGGAAATAAAGAATTTCCAAGCTGTCCGTAATTTTTCCCAGATGCAGCTAGTAGTTGCTAGGAGTATCTTTTTGGCAATCAGAGATTTGGGCTATTAACAATCTGGACTTTCACTACACTACCCTGGTGTTAAATATGTGCTGTGAATACTGTAATGTGGAGTGTGAACTGGAGAAGGAGGGGAAGGCTGAGAACAGGCAAAGCAAAAGCAGTTTTAGAAGAATAAATATTGCTGGGATTAACAGCTGATTCGAATGAACACACTTCCCTGCAGGGGTCCCAGTGCTGATTAGCAAACCAGGAGTCCTGTTACACCAGAACAAGAATCGCTGCAGAATTAACCACCTCCTCCTCACTCACAGCTTCTCTGTCACTACCTCTTCTGGTTAGTCCCTGGCAGCCAAGAGGGACAAGCCCTGTGCAGTGACCTAAGGACAGCAGAAACCCCAGATGCAAAACAAAACAACTCCCAGGTCCCCTCGGTGCCACCAGAGAAACCAAATCCTCTCTTGACTTCAGGTTCAGGATGTTTTCCAAGGCTTGAAGTTCTTTCAGGAGAGAACTTCAGGCTCTTTTTTCCCAATGGACACAAAGTGGAGGTATGAATTTTCTCAGAGATACCCTGCTCAAAGGCAAGGCTTGTGGCTTAATCTTGAAGTCCATGAATCTGTCACAAGATCATCTTTTGTCTGCTCTGCCTCTTTCCTTGCTGCAGACAGCCGTGCTGCTGGCTGGCTGGTGTCCAAGCCCCTCAAAAGCAAAGGCTGACCAGAGAACTTGTGGTCTTCAGAGTACCAAAAGGGGAAGATGCAACCAAATTAGGAATGAGAAAATAATAGTGAGTGACTACAAAGAGTGGAACTAAGTTACTTCTCCAGGGATAGAAAGGGCAAGCCACAAGGATACAGGTGCACACCTACAAACTGATGATCAGGCCTTAGAGCAGGGGTTCAGCCAGCCCCCCCACCACCACCTCCCAAGGAGTGATGCCCACAGGATCCTCCAGGAAAGCCAGAAGCCTGCTGCAAAGTGAGAGATGCTGCCTGGAGGCTGGCAGGGAAGCAAGGAGGACTCCTTGGGTTGCATGGGGGTTGGGATTGTCAGGGAGGACTCTGTGTGTGTTCACTTGATGTGACTTTGCCCACCCAAGCACCAGGACTCATCTCTTCCCAACCCCCCCAGTTACGGCTTTTTTCACTCACACTCCCCAAGACCAGCCAGGTTTGGCCTGTACAGGACAACACCTCAGAAATCCTTCCCATCCCTGGGTTTCTCTGGCCAAGGCAGGAACAAGCCCAGAGCAAAGTCTTTTTTCT
Source organism: Florisuga fusca (assembly GCA_038090715.1). Classification (NCBI taxonomy): domain Eukaryota; kingdom Metazoa; phylum Chordata; class Aves; order Apodiformes; family Trochilidae; genus Florisuga; species Florisuga fusca. Next base: position 272,235 of record JAAWXA010000051.1, read on the forward strand.
GCTTTATTCTCCACCATCCCCAGCTCTTGGGGGACAGGACCAGCCCTTGGCATAGTCCCCGCTCATGGGCCAGGCCAGATTAAACACACACCTTTCAGCTCAAGACAAGGATCTCTGAAGCAAGACTGGAAAGAAAACTAAAAAGCCCAAACAAAAATTAAGGAGAGCTGTCATGATTCATTTGCATACTTGAATATGCAAATGAGATCTGTTTCTTATCCATTGGCACTGGCCCTACTGTAGATGGCAGCAACACAGCAGCTCTCTGCCAGCACACGGTGCCACAAAGAGGAACGCTAATTGGATTTGCAGGCAGTTATTGCAGAACCCAGAAGTTGCTGGAATAGATCTAAAGGAACAGGAGCTCAGCCCACGGCTGCCTCGGGTGTGAAGGCACTCAGCTGACAGCTCGTTAGCTTGAGATCTCTCTGCAAAATTAGAAGTTTGGAGGAGCCTGGATGGTTGTTGGCTCCACCTTCCCTAGCACCCGAAACTCCCAATGTACTCCCGTGGAGCCTGGGAAATTTTCCACCTTTGGTTGTGGTTTGGGGTTTTTTTTTGTGTGTGTGTGTGGTTTTGTTTTGTTTTGTGGGGTTTTTGTGGTGTTTTTGGTTGGTTGTTTTTTTTTTTTTGGAGGGGGAAAGCTTGAGAAGAAAACTGGGGATAAGCTTGGTCAGTCCTTGAGCTGGCAACTGCTCAGAACTGGGAAGTGCTAGTGGAGCAAATGCAGGTTGTGGGAATGTCTCTCCTTGAGTGTTTTCTCAGTTGAATGTAAAGAGCTACCCCAGCACATTTTAAATAATTAATCCACTGGAACTACTTGTCCCAGCACTGAGCCCTGGGCTCTGGTTTGGAGCACGCAATACAATGATGTGCTTACTCTAAAAGAGGCACCCCAACTTCTGCAGCACGTCTTGGGCTGCCCACCTCTGGTACTGTGGAAGCTGTCTCCTGGCTCAGGACTTCCCATCCCTGACTTGGAATTGCCTAAATTCTTGATGAGATCCTAACCCGGGTCCTAGAGCAGCTGAAAACTGGAGGAGCAACCAGCAGTGCAAAGCACAAGTGTGCAAAGCAGTAGAAGTAAATATGGGAGGGCAGTTCAGGTCCTGCACTGGGAGAGCACAAAAAAAGTGTTAACACCAGGCTGGGCAAAATCAAAAGCAAAGGAAAAAAAATTGACATTTATGATAATTAAAATAAAAAGCAAATTATAATGATTTTTTTCAGAGAAAGCAACAGGCAAGTTTTCATTCAGGGTCTTGTGTGCCTCATCAACGTCTCTTGCACAAGAAATAAATTCAACAGAGCAAGAGTGGAGTCAAAACTGAGAAAGATGGAGACATTTGCAGAAAAGATTCAGGCCTGGAAGTGTGTAACCACCAAGGATGGTGATCAAGCCGTGAGTGAAGAGTTAGGACTGGGAGTTAGAAAATAGAAGATTTACACCTAAGGGTCACATGCATGGGAATAATGTCCACAATTAAAGATATCAGTGAGAACTCACAGAGAAAGAGGCCCTGTCTCAATGGGTAAGAAAAGAGACTGTCCAAGGAGATGTCTCTTGGGACTGCATCAGACAGAAACATGGAAAATGAAAACTGGAGCACTTAAAAGACTCCAAATCAGGCTCTCTTTTGTTGTTGTTGTTGTTGTTAACTGAAGCGATTAAGCATTTTGCTTCACTAATATCCTCTATCAGGTTGATGAGGTAAACTGGCTCTTCAGAATGATTGGGGAACCGATTAATCCTTGCCTGTGGCTATCAGTTAGCAACAACACAGCGGGATTGGCTAACACGCGGTTTTTCTGCTGCCTTGCAGAGATCAACAAAGTATTTCAAACAAGAAAGTTGCACCAGGAAAAAAAAAAAAAAAAGAAAATCTGCCTTGCGTCTAAAACAAGAAAAAAAAAATTTGCTCAGACACAGGCAAAAACCGCGCTTGTAACGCTAATTTAAGGCTCACAAAATCGAGCTCTCAACTTGTCATTTAAAGCCAAAAAAAAAAAAAGTAAATAAACCCCACTTTAACCCACTTTTCAAATGCAAATGCCACGCTCGGAGTCAGCCGAGAAGGGGGGAAAAAAAACACCCAAAACCTCATTTGCAGGGCGGGCGGCTCCGAAGCAGCCCCGGCAGTGACCTCCGGGCTCGTCACCAGCTGAGCCCGCGGCCGATAACCACCCCTGCACTGAAGGAATCCCCGGCTCCATTTGCATTGCAAATCCCTCCCGCTACAAGAGCAGAAAAAAACGAGAGATTGTTTCCCCCTGCCGCGAACACTCCCGGCTCCCCCGCCGGCCTCCATCGAGGCAAGGCCGGGGCGGGCGGCCCGCCAGGCCCGGGGAGGAGAGGGGAAAGGCGGGAAGATAGGAAAGGGAGGGATAAAGAGGAGAGATGAAAGGAAAAAATGAGGGAAAGCGAAGGGAAAAAAATGAGGGACCGAAAGGGAAATAAGAGAAAATTGTGGGAGACTGAAGAATGAGGGAGACTGAGGGGGGAAATTGAGACTGAGAGGGAAAATGAGAGAAAATAAGGGAGCCCGAGAGGAAAATGGGAGAGACTAAAGGACAAGATGAGGCAGGCTGAGGGGGAAAATGAGAGTGACTCCGGGAAAAAGCAAAGAGAACGAGGGGGAAATTGAAACTGCGAGAAATTGTGGGAGATTAAGGGGAAAATGAGAGAAAGAAAATGAGGGAGAGCAGTTGAAAGGAAATGGGGGAGATCAAGGGGGAAAATGAAGGAATCTGAAGGAGAACATGGTAGGAGAAAATCAGGGGTAAAGAGGGGAAGGGGTGGCCATAGAGGCAAAGGAAGGAGAGGGAGGGTAAAAATGAGACGGAGGGAAAAGGAGAAGGGAGGCTGACTGAGAACAAGGAGGACTGAGGGCGAGCAGCACCGCCAGCTCCCTCGCCAGCCCAGGCGCAGCCCTGCCCGGCCATTCCGGACCGCCGTGTCCGCTGTGCTGGGAGCTGTGCTTTCCCTTGTTCTCAGCTCATTTGTGTACGAAATTAATAAACGGGTGAAATTGGCTGCCGCCAGCGGCGGGGAAGCGTGGGCCGAGAGAGAGAAAAGGGGCGGGTTAGCGCGGCCGGGACATACAACAAGGCCCAAGCGCTTTTTCCCGGAGCCCGCTGTGCTGCGGAACCGGCGACGGCCCCAGGGAAGGCACCTCGGAACAGAGCACGGGCCCAAACCCGGCTACGCCGCGGGAGACCGGGAGCGCTGTGAGGGGGTGAGGGAGGCCCCGCTACCACCCNAACCTTCTTCCCACACCCCTTTTATTATTTTTGGAGGGGAGGTGGGGGGTGCTCAGCCCTCGCCCCTTCATGGGCGGCCACGCTGCAGCCTCTCCCGCGGTGGGGGGTGGCAGCAGCAGCAGCAGCAGCCGCAGCGTTTCCCGCAAATTCCTGCCCGGAGTTTATTACCGGGAGGGGAGGTGGCGGCGTTCCTGCCCCCCTCCGCCGCCTTGCAAAGGGTTAATGCCACCGGGAGAGTCGTTCCCGCTCCGGGAGGCGATGGGGAAGCCGTCAGGTAGCATCCGGGGGGGCTGCGGGCGGGGATGGATGCTGGAACTTTACCTGAGGTGATCCTGAGCTCTCGGGCCTTTTGTGTGGGAGCTGGGAACAGGTTCCCTGCGAGGCTGAGGTTCAGGAGGTGAGCCCCGCTATCCCCTGAATAATCAGCCCAAAGGAGAGCGACTGGGAACTGGTTCTGGCTTTCAGGCCATTAGCACATCAAACAAAAAACCCGAGCAGCCTTCAGAATGTTTATTGAGAAGTTGAAAAGCGGACTCCTTTGTATTATTACAAATTGTTTGAATAGGATCCTGATTTCCCTTTGTTGAGAGACACGCTTAGGAGAGAGAAGGAAAAAAAAAAAAAAACAACGAGAGAGAGAAATCCCTCCATTTTTAGTGGAGCAACTTTGAATGTTTGTTATGTTGGGAGATTGTATTTTCAAATGTTTCAACTTCTGGCTTAATTCATAGCGATTGCTAATTGGACCGACATGTGAGGAGTACAGCAAGTACAACTTTCACTCTCAGTTAAACAGTTCTCTCTTATGTTTAATTTTGCTCTCTTCCACATAGACCCATCTGTTCCTCAGCTAAAATTTCTCAGCCGTTTCCACTAGAAAAGCAAATCCTGTAGCCTGACAGTCATTTGCACTTCTCTGGAGATGGGTAGTAACTGGCAACAGTAGCACAATTTAAAGGGTAATTATGGAATCGATAACCTGAAGCTGCAGAACAGACTGGCTGGGGTGATGGGAATGCTTGTGTGAACACTGTGGGAAGTATCCCAGATAAAGCCAGGCCTGCAAGCTCCCTCCGATGTGGGTTTAGGATTTAGGCAGGAGGCCTCCACATAATGCCCTCCCACCGTAGGGGAGATTGCTGTGCTTGGAGTGAAACACACCTTGCCTTTTTTCTTATGCCTGAATGCAACATGAAAGAACAGGCTGCTGTGTACCTTCATTTGTAGTGCAGGAGTGAGATGGAACCAGTGTAGATAAGCCCTAAAGAGCAGAAAGGAAAGAAAAAAAAAAACCAAAACCTTGCCAAGAGAACTTGCAAAGAAAAGTAACCTAAAGAAATGCTGTAGTAAAACAGGTGAAGCAATTAATTATCTGACTTTGTCCCTGAGTCTTAGAATTGATGTGCTGGATGGCAGCTGAAGGCATTTTGCTATAAAGATAATTTTCTGGCAGAGTGTGCTAAGGCTTATAGTTGAAATTAGAACTGGTCTGCAATTTGGGAGGTCGAGCTTTGATGCCTGGTACTCTGTAGACCTCCTGTGTGATCTTTTTACAAAGAAAAGAATACTGAGCTGGAGTGCCTGATGTGTTCTCAGAAGTATTAACTGTGCTCTGGAAATCTCCTTCCCACAAACAATCAGGTTGGATGTGTGAAATATTTTTTGAGCGTTAACTGTGGTCAGGCTCCTGTTCCTTAGTGTAAGAAAAGGATAATACTTTCCCTAAATATTTGCCTAGACGTGGGGAAGCTTGTTCTTCCCATGGTTGTTGTCTGACACTGTGCCCTCAGTCTGGCTCTGTGTCCACCTGTAATTCAGGTAATGACAAATAATGTTGCCTCTCCTGATGGTGATTGAGAACTGCCAGAAAGAATAAGACACTTAATTTTCAAGTCTTAGTTGAAGAAGGGGTTAAGGGCTAAAAACTGCCACCCTCTTTTTTTTTTTAATATGTCTAAGTTTCCAGTTGCTGAAGCTGGATTTTGTTGGGTTGTTCAAGATCACAGTGCTACTGGTTGAGTTTGTGTAAGGGATATGCACAAAATTAGTAAGCAGTCAGATACTTTGGGTGTTATTCCCTGCCTCTACAAATCTTGCCCCAAGATTAACTTGTGTCTGCAGCATGTCTGCCTCTCCTCTGTTACATCTGTTCAATTCATTTATTTTCTCCTGGCTGTGAAGTCTGCAATAATATGTGGATCTTCACAATTCATTTAATCTGGGTTTTAAGACATCTAATGGGATTTTTGTGCTTTGAGTGAGACACTGAATACACCTTCTCTGTTATTCTATGATTAGAGTAGGAGTTGGGAGTGCAAATCAGAATGAGGTCATTTTAGAGCTGGGTATTGTGTGGGCATGGTCAGTGTTAGGCTTGGTCTTTGGAAGAGCATTAATAAAAAACCTTTAAAAAGATACAAGGAGCATCATAGCTGTATTGTAATGGATTGCATATTCCAGAGAATAGCACAAGCCAGCAATTCATGATTTAATTTTTCCTGTTTTCAGATTAGCTTTCTGTCAGTGGTGTGAATTTTGTAAGCTGCGAACACCAAGTTCTGTCTCTGCTTTCTAGAAATAAGGATTCTGTAATGAGGGCTTTGCTGACAATTTGGTTGATAAGTGAGGCAGATAAACCTATCCCTCTTCTAAAGCTGTTTTCTCTGCAGTGCTAATAGTAAGAAGAAAATAGGTAGGAAATTGTGCTAGGAGCTATTTTTATGGTACCCTTTCTGTCTATAACACTGTAGTTTTCAGAATCAGAGTAATCTCTCTGTGGAGGCTGTTGTTTCCCTCCCCTGTGGTGCTCGAGTGTCTTCTGCCTGTGGGGTTCAGCTTTCTGCATAACACATGAGCTGTTTCATTCTGCTGATTGTGTCTCCCCTCTATCTTAAAACAGTGCACAGTTCAAGTCAAATTGGAGCTGGGGCATCGAGCCCAACTGAGGAAGAAGCCCACCACAGAGGGGTTCACTCATGACTGGATGGTGTTTGTCCGAGGCCCAGAGCAGTGTGACATCCAGCATTTTGTGGAAAGGGTGGTCTTCAGGCTACATGAGAGCTTCCCAAAACCCAAACGAGGTGAGTGTGTTTTTTTTAAAGGTGCTTTATTAGGCCTTCCCTGTGTGAAGGAGCATTGTGCGAGTCGAGGTTGTCTCAGGCTGTCGTTTTTCTGTAAAATATCCCTCTTAAAGAGGAGCAAAATGTACATTGCAGGCACTTCAGCTTTAACCTTTACCATCTTTGTTTGAGGAAGGTCAGGGAGAATGGGACCTTTGTTCTGATGAAAGGGCTGGAGGTGAGATGCTTTCTCCTCTTATTTAAGTGTTGGTACACACAGGTTCTCAGGACACTGTGTCAGCAGAAGATAATTCATGTTACAAACTGGGAAAGATGGGTTTGATTTGTCAATATTCACCAACAAAAGCTGGAAGCATGTGATTGGTGAGAGAAGCTCAAATACTGGGCTGGGATACAGACTGAGAATGGAAGCTTTTGCAACGGTCATTAAATTGCCATCAGGATTCTTGCCATTTCCAGCCTCAGGCACCAGTTCAGGTAGTATTTTAAGCCAGCAGAAATTATGCCAAATGGGTTGTGGTCTCTTTGCCACTGGCTGCATGTTCCAGTGTGCACAAGCACTGTGCAGTCAGCCAGGTTGGAGAGAGTATACAAATTGTAGTGTTGTTTTCTGCTGGATCTGTTCTTTTCTCCTGCTGGTTCTTTGCTCCTTCTGACTGTGCAGCTACATGAACCATATTCTTGGCACTGGGCAGCAGGAGCTGAGGGTTGAGGTGGAGGAGCAGGAATTGCCCTTTTCAGCAGCAGCAAAAGGCTGAGAGCTGCTTAAGGTTGTGTAACTGCCTCTGCAGTGTTATTGTTATGTTGTGTTACCAGGAATGCAGGCTGCCTAAGAGCACTGCTGTAAATTACTTTGTAATGTGCATTCTTTGAAATACTTCTTTGCTGGTCATGCAGGATGTCTTAGGACTACCTCCTATGTGTGTTATTTGTGAGAGCCCACAGTGGAAAGTAACTCAGAGCTCGTAAGGATGTGAATCCAGTCTGTATGTTAATAATACCTCCTTCAAACTGATGTAGTAAAACTGATGTATGATAAGCAGGAGCAATACTGAGCTGAAAGCTAATTTGGAGAGTAAAAGTTACAATCTGCTGTGCTACAATTCTTGTCATCTGGTGTAATTACTTTCTTACAAACAACTGTGTTAGGGAAGTGCAGGCTCTTTGCTTGGTTGCCTTATCATCTACCTTTAAAGAGACTTTATTTTATTTTTTTTCCCCCAATCTCTGGGTTTTGCATCCTTTTCTAAGCTCGTCATGCCAGCTTGCTTTTAACCAAAGTGTGTATGGGTTGTGCATAAATGGTGTGGTGGATGTGTGCTGTCTCTGGATCTGTTTGAAGGGTTTCTTTAGATGGTTTGCTCTGACTTGGAGCAGAATCTGCTGGTGGAGGTAGGCTTGGGCTGCTAGCAGATTGCTTGCGGAGTAATTTTAATTAGTTAGACTAGAGCTGCAAAGGAACAAAGGCTGCTTGGCAGATAGTCTTAAGATTCCTGCTGCCATATTGGCACTGTTCTTTGGTTTTGGGCTTTCTCCCCTAAATTACAGGGTTCTTGTATAGAATTCAAGTTAAAGCAAGTCTAGAGGTTGTGATTATTTTTAGGTATGCTCTTTTCTTTCGCAGGTGAATCTTCCTTATTGCTTTCTAACACCTTTGTGATGGTAGGAGTGCTTAGAGCTGGGGATAATATATCTACATTAAAAGAAAGCTTTTTAATTTTGAGGTACTGTTTCCTAATCATGTTAACTACTTGCAGTTCTTTAGAGAAGGTAAAAAGATTTGCACTGAATTCCTCTAATGACTTAATTGGCTTTCTTTATATATATTGTAGTGCATAAAGTACATGCAAGTGCATCCGGTTCTGGAGAGGGAAAATCTATTTGTCTCCTGTTTCTTTTGGCACCTTTAATGTATAGCTGTGTCTTGGCCAAAGAAATGATCCTAGAATCTGTCACTGGACTGAAATGCAGTGGTAGATGATAGGAAGGTAGCAGGGTGGGGAAACTGAGGCAGGAAGCATGTAGGTTAATTTCTTCGAGGCCATTAACTTGTGTAATTGCTGTTCCTGCAGCAGGCAGCACCCTGACCTTAGCAGCAAACTGTTTAACCTTCCTCCCTTTCTGTGTGTGTGAAACAAACAGCCCTGCTTACCTGCCCTTCAGGTTTGGTACCAGGTTGGGATGAGGCAGCTTGCAGTTCAGCTGCTATTCAGTTATGAAAATTGGGAGTTGCAGGAGAGCACTCCAAGGAAGAAAAACCAAAAAAACCCACCCCCCAACAATTCACACTATGTCGTGTTTTGATTAATAAATATTGGCACCCAAGTAAATTTGACCTTTCCTTACTGTTCGAACTCCCACCTTTAGGGTCTTCCCCTCTTTTTTTCCAAGAGAGCTCTAACTGGCAGTTTGCATTGTTTTGGAACAGCACAGAAATGTAATAGTATCTCACTGGAAAAGGGGGGGAAGAATCTCCTGGAGACTCTGGCGTGGAGTGTTCTCTGTTTCCATTCCATGGGAGGAGCTAAGAACAGATTTTCATATTTTTAACAAAGCCCATGACCACCATCTTATTTTGTTGTGTGGTTTGTTTTTTTTCTTTTTTCCCAAAGGTCATTGTTTTAAATGTGTCCTGAGCCGTCTGAGGCCCATTTCTCCTCTTGCAACTCCCTTTTGGCTCAGATTAAGTTGTGTTATATTCAAATTTAACATTTGCCTGTTCTCTTTTCAGTGTGCAAGGAGCCCCCTTACAAAGTGGAGGAGTCTGGCTACGCAGGCTTCATTATGCCCATTGAAGTACACTTCAAAAATAAGGTAGAATCTGATTTCTGGTCTTCTAATTGTTTTGAGCAGTGCCAGAGCCTGAAACTGCCTGACAGAAAGACTCTAAATTGTGACTGTTTTATGTGTGTGTTTTTTATTAGTCTAATAAATAGAATTTAACTGAGAGTTGGAAGCTTCTGCCAGACTTCAAAAGAAAGCTTTTGGCAGAAATGGAATTATATAGAAAGGTAATATCAGGACAGTGATGGTCCCAGAGATTCTGAAGAGAGATTGTACTGCTTGTAACACACTTCTCAAGCATGGATAATGTTAAAGCACTTTAAAATATTTTATGCAAATAGGGAAGTAAATAAACATAAACTGCTGCTTTTATAAACATTTGTAAATACTGTGTTGACTGGCAATATATTAAAAAAAAAATTTTTAATGTGCAATCTTATTATATTAACTGTACAGGTATAAAATTGGTAGAGGCCCAAGGCAAAGATTTGCATATATGGGACAGATATTTACAGCTATGTTAAAAATGTTGTAGTCCTGATTCAGTACTTTCCCAAAAAGAAAGCACTAAATATTTTAAATCTTAAGATTCATTGCCAACAAGTATATTAAAGTTAAACTTTGGGATTTATTGCTTGCTTTAAGTTTTACCACAGAGGTCACATGCTACATGACTTGAAGAAAGTTATGAAAATAGAGATTTGAACACTTGTGCTCATATTAACTCAGTTTCAGTGAAATTGTTTTTCTTAAACATGAATCCTGACTCTTTCTGGGTTTGATTACTGCTCAAGCAGAACATTTTTTACATTGTTATTTATTATCCCTAAGAGGGAAACTAGATAAAATCAAATTTGACCATTAAGCCCCATTACTATAACCCATGCTTTCACCCCCAGCCCCCTCAGCCCTCTAAGCACAAGCCATTACCCCACATTTTGTTGAGAGCAGACCACATATAACAACCTCATTCAGTTTAGCTCCCCAGCATCCTTTCCCTTGTGCCCCCACAAACATATCTATCATTTCTTTCTTGCTCCAGACTCGTGGTGTCATTTGTGAATAATTAATGTTTTAGTAGGTTTTTTGGGGTTTTTTTGTTGTTGTTGGTTTTGGTTCTTTTTTTTTTTTTTTTTTGCCTACCACATTGCTCTTAGCCCACTTTGAGTCTGAATAATAAGGCAGATAAGGAGGCTGAACCACAAGAAGATTTGTCTTCTCAACCTGGAAATGTTTTGCCCACAACTTTCTTTTGGGTGGGTGGGGTAAGCAAAAAGGATGTGAAGCAAAATGGCAGTTAAGAGCAGAGGGGATGAAAGTTGTTGATAGAAGCAGCTTTTTTAGCAAATACTGAAAACTATGACTTGAATGCAAAAAAAAACCAACCTCAAAAGCTTAAAAGTAGGTTGATTTCTGGTGGCTTTTCTGAGGTTTTGGATGGAGCTTAGGAAACTCTTAATCTGCACTGTATGTTGGCTTAATTCAGGTTCAGAATCTACCTTTGCATCTCTGATGAAAAAAAAGTGTGAATTCCACTCAGATTTCTTGTAAGGGCAATCAGTAGCAACTGTGATGGGTGCACCATGTTTTCTTTCAACCCTTACCTTTTATTTTTCCTTTCTTTCTTCACCCCATCTTTCCTCATGCTTGCCTTTTCCCCACAGGTCCCTCCAATGACTTTGTCTTCCACAAGTGCTCAAATTTGTTTCTCTCTTTCCTACCTCTCTTTTTTTTTGTAGCTTGGGAGTTTTTTGGTAGGTGCATTTGTTTGCTTTGAACTCTCATCTCCATTCATGTGTTTTCTTTCTTTCCATCCCTCATATTCTTGTGCTCCTCACAGAGTACAGAACTGGCAGCTTTTCAGAATATAACTTGGTTTCACACCCACAAGGGTCATCACTTCTCATTGTTTCTAGAAACACGTGACTGCATAGTTGTTCTTTCTATCATTAGGGATAGGATGGCTTTTATAAATAAGGGAAATAGGTGGTTTCTGTTCTTGGTGGAAACAATGGAAGGAGCAGTTAATTTAGGAGAAGGCAGTTTGGTTTTGGCATTTTGCTCTTCAGAAAGATGAAAAAAATAAATAGAAAAAATAGGTTTTCAGTGCAGACTTGTTTTCAAAACTACCAGGCTTCAAAATGCTCATCCTTGTCCTGCTTTTTAAGTGCATCCACTTCTGAGTTGATTGAAAAAAAATTGACCAGTTAAGGAGTTTTGGATAGCAGCACAGTTAGGCAATTGGGGCAAGTAGTGATTCAGGGAAAAAAGCAATAGCTTCCATCTTCCTGCACATCATTTGAGCAGAGATGTGTTCTCAGGTTCAGTCATGAACTAGAAATATGTGAGCCTTACTGAAGTCTTTGGAAATTTGCTTTTACTGCTTAGAAGTTTTTGGTCCTTATGTCATCAGATACTACATTCTCTCTCTGCACATTTGGAAGTTAAGCCTGGTACTTAGGATGGCTGGAAGCTTAGAGGCTGCCTGATGATGTGAAGAATTTGACTCCTCTGACCACCACTGCTTGGCTCTAATGCCCTCCTGAAATATTAAGAGCTATGATTATTTTCAATAAGTGGAGTTGAATATAAGAGAGAAATACTTCCACAAAGGCAGAAATGCAAAGACTGGGCTATAGGAGAAATTAGAAAGATTGGGAAAGAGGAGGTAGAATGGCAAAGGCTTAGGATACAGCCTAGTTTTTTTTTCTCCTGCGTTCAAGAATGTAACATTAAAGCACCAAATAAATAAGTCTTTACTACTTCAAGACCATATGTTCACTCTGATCTGTGTAAACCTGTTGACACTGCTGGGGATCAGCTGGTGTGTGTGGAGCAGATATTGTTCTGAATTTCCCTGAATTGATTACCGCATTTGGGACTCATCCTTGAATAACTCTTTTCAAGTAGATGTCATGGATTGGCTCTGGCGTTGGGCAGAAAAGGCCCTGGGTGGCTGGGCAGGGTGGGTCTTTCTGCCCATATGCTCCCCACATTCTAACAGGGTTTTGTTGAGTGAAGTGTGTCCTCTCAGTTGAAACGAGAGTTGCAAAAGCCTTTGGGATTTGTTTATCGATGCATGTTTGGCTTTGTAAAGGTGAGAAGAGAAAGGATTTAAAGAGGGAGTGAGCTGATCTGGGCAGGCTGATCTTTGCCATGGTTGGCTGAAATTTTTTTTTATTTTTTTTTCCACCCTTTAAGCCTCCTTTCTTAGCTGTTTCCTTCCCCTCTTCTAATTTGTTACTAGGATGATAAATAGTGGTTGTCAGAGCCAGTGTACTCTTTGCTTTGGCTAAAGAAACACAGGCCTGTTCACTGGTAAGGAACAGTTTTACTAAGAATGGTTTAAGAATATTTGTAATGAATTTCAGCAGGGTTTTTTTTTTTTCTTTTTTGCACAAAACTCCCCATTAACTCTCTGTGTTGGAGTCCTCTCTTACTGTTATTGCTGCTGTTTGGAGTCAGTGCCCTTGGCTCCACTGAAGCTTTTGGTGCTTTCCAAGTGTCAGGAAGGTATTCAGAAAGGTGCAGTGTTCTTACCCTCTATGAACAGACTTACACCTTGTTGGCATTTGTTTGTCCTTCCTGGGCTGTAATTCAGTGCCCCAATAAACAGGTGCTTTCTCAGGCTTGGTAATTGGGATTACAGAATGTGCATTTTGAATATTGCTTTCAACCTGGGCAGTCTGTGTCCCTGAGGGCAGTGGTCTCTGCATTCTCAGATGATGCTGGGGACCTGCTGGAGCCTTTGCTTCTGTAACTGAACCTGAAAACCAAGTGGCAGGAGCTCAGGAGGCTGAGTGATAAAGCACAGTTGACTGATGATAGTGGATCACTTGGGATTGTTGGCCTGAAAATGTTAGTGTGCTATTTTTATTTTTAAATCCTTTGTGTTCCTTCCTGTAATGAGGGCTGCTGCTAGTGGCTTCTGGTGCCTGAATCAATACAAACTGGGTACAACAAATGCCTTGCTGTCTTTTGCCATGCTTTCCCTACCCTCTTCTCTCCCCCTCCATTTCAACAGTCTCAAGGATTTTTCTGTAGCCTCATTGTTGTCTCCAAATAACACCTTCCACAGTGTCAGATGTTGTTATCTGGCAGCTGTAACACAGGTATGACTTTGGTATTCATCCCCTGTTACCTTTTTTTTGCACCTTAATCAAATTAGATCAATTTCTCTCCAACCCTCACCCCCCCAAAAAAAACAAACAAAAAAACCAAACACAAAAAACCAAACAAAAACCAAAAAAAAACCCCAAACCAACCAACCAACCAAAAAAAACCAACAAAAAAAGGCAAGCTAAAGGTCTGGTGTACTCTTGTTCTATTCCAATATAAGGCAGAAGATGTTAATGTAACATGGAAAAGATGTTGCATTAGTGCCTGTTTAAAGATACTACCTCCCAATTTCTGTGCTAGAGATAAAAGGCTGACAGTAGTTATGTGATGGATACATGTAACTTGGGCTTTTTTCTATTAGTGGAAAGGGAGATAAGCAAAGCAAGCAGAGAAATCTCTTTGATTTTCCCACTGAAGTTCAAAATAAAAACATGGATCTTTTCTACCCCTTGGGCAATGTTTGTAGGTGTGATACATTGAATACATAGAAAAGTACTGGAGATGGGAAAAATATTTATGTTTCAGATTAGGAGCTCGTTCTAGGTGGGTGCAGGTATGGCAGGGGGGGTGAAATTGGAGATCAGCCCCAGCTGCCTGCCAGGACTGAGCCATCAGGAAGGTGTCTGCTTGTGAAACTCTCCCAGGGAAGCTGAAGAGCCCGTGTGTGATTGTGGCTTTTGATTTTCACTTGAATTGCTGTGTTATTGGGCAGGGTCTGCACAGGTTTGAGGAAAGGTGGAGTAGATTTAGCCTGTTCATATTTATTCAGCTGAAAGCTGTGAGAGGAGGAGTAAAACTTGTCATTTTGTCCAGCCTTTGGGTGGAAGCATTTGTTGCTCACATTTTGTATGTCTGTCCTGTGTTGTTTTACCCAACCTGCAGCACTTCCTATTGTGCTGCTGCTGAAGGTTTTTTTTTTTTTTTTTTTTTTTTTTAACCTTTTTCTGTAATAAATGAATACATATGAGGAGTTTACCTATTCTTCTATTTGAGCAGACAGTTTTCTGGGCCAAAACATGTGGGTGAAGAGAACAGAGAACCTGGCTGAATGCAGGGGCTTTTCTAGGCATGCCAGCACCACAGCCTGTATTTGTAAGAGCTAATAAGTTATTAAATGCTTGTCTTTGAGCAGTGAATATAGTTTCCTAATTTTCAAGCCAAATAAAAGCCTTCAGATGGAGCAGAGTTCCAAAATGCTGTTCTCTGTTGCTCTACTTAACCCCATAGAATCTCAGAAAAGAAGAAGGTGTTTGAAGGACTTGTTAGCTGAATGTAATGTAAGGGTTTGTCAGTTTGGGGTTTTTTGGGGGGTTGTTGTGGTTTTTTTTTTACTTCCAAAAAGTATTGGGCTATTCACTTTTAAATGTCCTGTCTCCAAGCAGAGTGGAAGACTTGTCAAACGGGTTGTACCAGCCTGGAGAGGGGTTTCATTTATTGAGATGTTATGAACCAGTTAGGGATAAATGACTCTGTCAGGCTGGGGCTGTGGCAAAAGGGAAGTGGTGTTTAAATGTTAGAGTTATTGAATAACCATGAGCCTGCTTCCTTGGTGTGCTAGATTTTTGTAGATAATTTTGTTTTATGGCTTTCTAAAAGTGATTTATGAGCTTTATGCACACGCTACCAGTGAAATTCTTTTGATTTGTGTAAAGTGGCAAAGGGCACACCCTGCCTTCAAAACAAGACAAGGAAATTTTAACAAAAGACTTTGAAAAATTTCACCTTTTATAAAAAGTGCCAAAAGAACTTTAACCCATTACTTCAGAACTGGGAAGGAAAATAAAGCAACTCTAGTGTTCCTAGCAGTGCAATGGCAAACAGGAACTGGAAAACAGTAAAAGTAAAGTAAATACTCAGCTTTGGAGACTGGAAGTGGAGTAGGGGGATTCACTGAATGGAGAGAAATACACAGTGGCTATAAATGAAGCTTGACCCTAGGTTTGTGGTACCCACTTCTGGTTTCCTCCTCTGCCATGGGGAGGTTTTCAGGGACAGATTGAAGCTGAGGTTCTAAGGTGGCTTGCTGAGACTTCCCATGCCAGTCCAAATTTCTTGTCCAGATTAAAATTAACTTGTCAGTTTGAATAAATGCAAAATCTAGCAATTAGAAATGGATGTAATTCGTCCTGTCTGAAGTCTTTTTTGTAAGCAAGGCCTTTAATAAAAGCTTATGGTCTTGGAGAGCAACAAAGTGCCCACAGAAAGTCAGTCTCTGCCTTTTCAGTTTTACTTGTTGACATCAAGGGTTTAATATCAGAAGGTGGAATAATCTTAAGTAAATTTTGACCTGCTCAAATAGTTCCTCCTCAAGCAGGAACATGTGAGGTGTGTTGCAGTTTGCAAACACACTGCCTGGACCTAAGTTCTTAGGGTGAGAAAGTACCCACACTATTGCTACTCCAAGCAGCAGGATATGTAGATCCCAAGGTGTTATTTAGGAAGGCTTTGAAGTGTGGCACTGTGGATTCCATGTGGCTTTCCATTTAAAGGCAGAGGGTGTATAGGTCCAGGTCAATTGTAAGAGATTTTCCTTGCTTTTTCCTCTCCTCCCCCTTCTTTCCTTTCCCTTTTCTCTTGATGGTTGTTTGGAGGGAAGAGTCTTTTAGGGGGGGACCGGATGGGTTAAGCTTTGGAGTGTCTTTAGCTGTAATCATTAGCTGATCAGTGAAGGCAGTAAAGGAAAGAATGTTTATTTGCAGCTTTTTGCTTTGAGACTTGTACTTCTTTTAGGACTGCTGTAATCTTAACTATTCACTGGGGGGGGAGAGGGGGCTTCTGATGGCCTCAGATGATACAAAGGATATTTTAATGATCAAGGTACTTAGCTAGGGCTCAGTTCCCAGGGCAGTCATGATCTCCAAGTTGGAGAAAAATCACAGTGAGAAACTGTCTTAATTTTACAAAAAGTGGAAACTTGTCAACAGAGGTATAATAAATATTTTGGGGGGGAGTGTGTGTTTCTCTGATGCTTTTGATTCTCTGTAAAGAATGAGATAGCTGAGATTAAAGGGAAATGAATCCACCAGTCCTCCTCAGGAAGCAGAGGCAAAGCAGAGCTGTGATATGTGATGGTGAAACAGCTTCTGACCAAAGCCTCCTTTTGCTAATATATCCAGGATCAATGTATTCTGTTATTAACTAGGAAGAACATTTTAGAAGCGATTCTTAGGCCACGTTTGGGTTTCTTTTCATCCTTCATTTAAGTTTATTAGACTTTGAGGGACCCTTTACAGCTGCTGCTTGAACTCCAGCGAAAGCACACACACGCAGAGCTCACTAATGATTCAGTTAATGAAAATGTTTGTAGCAAAAGAAGAAAATGACAATGCAGTGTATTTTGCAAGCATTATTCTTCCTATTCATCTGTTTAGTAGACATTGAACCCTTTCAAGTGTGCCTGGGTTCTTCAGGGCTTTTCCAAAGGAGGGTCTGATGACCCTTGTGGTTGGAGCATGCTCGTAGGATACAATTCCATTGTCTGTGTCTGCTCAGATGTCTGCCTGCGCTTGTTTGGGGAGCGAGGACCAAGAACCTGGACTCCCAGATGAGCTCAGAGTGTTGGTTTTGATGTAAACCTGGTGTGGTTACCATGCTTTTGATTATTAGAGGTGGAGTTTGTACAAGAAACGGTTTCTCCAACGCCGTTAGCATCCACCAGGCAAACAGCAGGAATCAGTGTGGTCTGAAGCTGTTTGAGGCTTCAACCTATTTTCAGCAAATCTAATGGCTCGGGCTGGGAGCCTGCAGTGCCTGTTCCCATACAACAATGCAACTGCACCAGGAATCTGAGCTGCTGGATAGGAATTGTGGAAAAGACTGCTGTGCAGCTGCTTGATGGAGCGCGCTGAACGAGGCATGGGGGATGCATTCATGTAAATCCTGAATGTACTGTAGGGCTCTGTGGTGGTTCAGGAGAGGCTCTTCTGCCACGTTTTGGAGTTTTCATCTTGAGATGCAGACTACAAGATGGAGGTGGTGTGTGTGGGGAAAGAAGTCTTATCAATATTTGTGCTAGAGGAGTAGCATGCAATGTTTGCAGGTTCCGGGGGGGTGGGGGAGAGAAAAAAGTGAAGGGTTTTCTTCTGCTGAGTGTTTGCTGTGCTGCTGCAGCAGGTGGAACAAAACCAGTGAGGCACTGATGATCCCCAACATGCATACAAACTCTGGATTTCTTCAGTGAAAATGCCCTTGGAAAGTTCAAAAGCTCAGGATCTCTTTCCATTCAGGCCCTGCAATACGCATATTGAAAAGGAGTTTTACAAAATGAGTCATCCTTTTACTGTTGGGTTTAATCTTTTCTTGGTACCCGCAGAGATCCTCTGAGTTCAGAGGGTTTTCCTTCTCCAAATAAAGGATTGTGCTTTCCCTATTATTGATGCTTATAGTACAGTTGCTTCCCCAAGGAGACAGGATCAAACAGCCCAGTGGGCCAAGCTCGTGAATCTGTTTTCCTCGAAGACTTGAGCAGCTTTTACCAGACAATTGTCTCTCAGTATCCTCATCTGGTGTTTCTTTTGCAGTAAGAAACCATGCCTGAGTTTCTGATGAGCAGTATGTTAACTTCAGGCCCTAATAGTTTAATTTATAGCTCTGTGATCTCCTGATGAAAAATTTGATGACTGCACCGCTTACTCAGTGGTTTATTTGGGATTTTGAGGAGTGACTTTGAATCCTTTGCTTCTGCAGCTTTCCCAAAGTCTTTCTTATTTTCAGGAGGAGCCAAAAAAGGTTTGTTTCACATATGACCTCTTCTTAAATTTGGAGGGAAATCCACCTGTGAACCACCTCCGTTGTGAGAAACTGACTTTCAACAATCCCACTAAGGAATTCAGGCGCAAACTCATTAAGGCTGGAGGGGTAAGTGGAGACCTGAGGGGGTTCTGCAACAATGTGTAGAGATTTCATTTTATTCTGTGGTTTCTTTTCAGCTGCAGCCCAGAAGGCTACAATTTTTCATCTAAAGGATGACCCAGACAATTTTTATTCCTGGTTATACAACTGCAGCACTTGAAGCAGAACTAAACCATTGCTGGTGTGCTTGGTGGCACTTAATTTTCAATTTAAATGTGAACATTAATATCAAAGCACTAAAACCTATCTGGAAACAGAGATCTTCTGTGGATGTTGCACTCTGTCCAGCAGGCAGCTACAGTTATCTGTGACCTTCCTGGTGTCCTGAGCTGTATCAATATAGAAAAGGGAAAGGTTTCCAGTCTATTCCTTACTCATTTTTGCCACAGGAGAGCTCAAGGCTTTGTGCTTCCTGGTCAGTAAATGTCCTCTAAATCTGAGGTCAGCTGCTTGTTGCTTAGGTAGTAAAAAATTGAGAAAAATGTTTGGAATATAGAGTGAAAAGGGGTGTGGGAGGAAAAAATGGATATACTTTTGAAAGATTTGGGTTGTTATAGTGCATGAAGTTTTTAACCAGACAGGGGATGTCATGCCTGTATTCTGAGGCACCCCCATTTATTAATACTGTGTAACTATCCTCTGCTCAAGGACTTGATTCAGAATGGTCTTAATTGCTGGCAAATTTTTCTTCTGAAAAAAAAAAAAAAAAAGCCAACAAAAAACATCCCATATTTTTAGCCTGAACAAGTAAAGAAGTTGTGGGGAAGTTTTTTGATAGTTAGTCTCAGGAGTGACAAGTATTCCAAGCTGTCCAGATCTTCCTTGGTATGCTAGTGCTTTTCCATGATGGACACAAATGGAAGGTGTTTCTTTCAGCTAGAGGGTGGCTAGAACTACATTTGCTTCCTGAGGTTTTCCTAGTGCACAGTTGTATTCCTTATGTGTTGAGATGTTTTGTCTAGGAGTTGCTTTTGATGCCTTCCAACTAGTGGAAAATTTTTCTACAGGATTATTCTGGCAGAATATAAGGGAAGAAAGAGGGAAAATGGTTCATGGAGCTCAGTTCTGACTCTTAGGACCTTGTCAAAGGAGAGACCCAAGGCCTGATTATATCCCTTTTTTAATTTTTTTTCTCTGAATGTGTGAATTCAGCTTCTAAGTTTGGCTCATTCCTCCACATTTACTTTGCAGCCCTTTTGGAGTATAAAAACATTTGCAGCAGAACACACAGTTCTTGTCCAGAGCTTTATTGCCTACTTGTGCTCAGCATCTTGACATTCCCTTTGAGGAAAATACTTGGATATTACATGTTGCCTTTCATTTTTTTGCTGTTTTTTAATGTTCTATATTTGAGTTGCCTTGAAACTGAGCACTGCCTAGACAATATATTTTTATGGCCCTTGAGCTGAGGAAAAAAAACCCAAAACCATCCAAAAGATGAATAATAGGGTGTTAATTGAGCAAGTGGCTTAATATAATCATGTGTTAATAGTCCATGGGACTTCACTCATGCATAATTTTTTCTCCTTTTTATTACTAGGTGATGGTAATGCCAGAAGGAGCAGAAACTGTTTCAAGACCAAGTCCTGATTATCCAATGTTGCCCACAATACCACTCTCTGCCTTCTCTGATCCCAAGAAGACCAAACCATCTCATGGGTCAAAGGTCAGTGGCCATGTTTTTGTGTCACCCTGAGGTGACGAATTCTTTCAGGACACACTGCCAAGAGCTTGTTTAGCAGCTGTTTCTGGCTACTTTTAATTCTGAAAATGTCCTGTTTGTACTCTGTAGTTCACTGGCTAATGGTCTGGAACTCATCATAATTTAGGAGGCCTTTTTATGATTTGCCAGATTTCTCTACAGGGAAATTCTGAAAAGAAAATGAAATGTCCAAGACTGGGATTTTTTTATTTTTTTTATTTGGTGAACCCTTATCTTCCTCCTGATCTGCTCTAGCACATAAAGAATTAAGTCCTTTCTGATTGGTCTGACTTGTATCCTTGATGCTGAGGATGAATTATGTGTGTCTTTCACTGATTGCCAAGCTCTACTCTGAGTCCTTGTGTTTCTTTGCAGCATAGCTGAGTAGAGGGCCAGCACTTCCCCTGTCTTTAGAACTATGTAGGGTAGTGGTGTAAAGAGCATAAAATAGGCTGTGCTTGGGCAAATGCTGTACATAAAGCTTGAGGACAGGCTAGAGAGAGTACAGAGAAGAGCCATGAGGATGATATAGGACTGCAGCACCTGCCATATGAGGAGAGGCTGAGACAAGTGGGTTTGTTCAGCTTTGAGCTTAGTGGAGACCTTATTACCCTGTTCCAGTACTTCAAGGGGGGCTACAAATAAGATGGAGACTCCCTGTTTACCAGGAGCCCCATGGGCAAGGCAAGGGGCAATGGACACAAGTTGCCCCTGGGGAGATTCAGGTTGGACACGAGGAAAATTGTTCACTCTGAGGTCAGTCAGACCTTGGAATGGTCTCCCAGGGGAAGGGGCTGGGGAAGTTTTAAGTCTCAGCTCAAAGGGGTACTGAGACATAAGTAGTGATATGAGAAGGATTGGACCAGATGATCCTTGAGGTCTCTTCCTACCTGACATTCTACAAAACATGTGATTTCAATACTGAACGTTTGCACCCAGCAGTATTTAGTTCTTGAGGCTTCTGAAGAAGCTTCAGTTGTTTGGATTTTTTTCACTTGTGTGATGAAGCTATTTTGTGGAATTCTACAACAATCCACAGGCAACACATTTGGAAGCAGATTACATACTCTTTATCAGCATGAACAGTCAGAAATATTAACAGCAATTCATTTTGTGGTGCAATTCAATTCCCATATCCATTTTGTTCAGGGCTCTAAACACTTCTGGCTCTTTGGTCATGCTTTCTGATGTCAGTGTTATGAAGCAGAATAAAGATGGTTTATCTCGTAGTGGCTGATTTAATTTTGGTCAGGAATTGAGCATTAGAACATACAGAAAGCAGAAAAGAGGTAAAGGACTCTGAGACAAACTCTGAAAACTGCCAGTAATTAAAGACAAAATAATCTTCTGCTTCTTTTCCCCCCTCAGAGGTGAATATGTTTCCATCTCAGCATGTCCAGTTCATGCCCGGTGCCTCCCCCCAAACCCCTCTTTGAAGTGGTTTGAATTCACATGTAATTGGCAAAGAGAAGGACTCCTTTGTCTTAATTTATACCTGACTCTTGGACAGGTAGAGCCCTAATGATTGGTGTCTAAAGGCTCTTATTAAAGGTGATAAAATGCCTGCTGATACCAGAGGCTTTGGCTTTCTTATGGTTGTGGGGACAATCAAGTTGCAGTGTGGTTGATATGGGGATTAGGCTACAAACATAACTTGAATTTACCATGGGTGTGATTTAACCTTTAAAAAATCTCTTAAGTTGCTGGTTTTCTTCCCTAAAATGTGGTGTGAAGTATGACTTAGTGTAACACAACTAGAGGGAGCTTCCTCTTACCTGACTTCTGATGTGAAGCCTGGAGATTAAATCTCAACCAAACATCTATAGATGTTTATAGACCATGGAAAGGAACAGGCATTTGGGAAACATGTTTCCTCCTGTCCTGGTGTAAAGGTTTAAGTGCCTGCTGTTAATTTCTGTCCATCAGACAGACATTAGGGAAATCAAGATGTCTACCTCAGAGGTAGAGGAGTGCATAAGGCACCTGTGAGTGGATGTCTACCTGAAACCAATGTTTCAGTGTTGTGCATGAGAATGTATTTTATGATGCTGTTCAGTGCTTCAGTTTTATACCTGGCTTGCATGTTTCTGTTGCTGAATTTTAGGATGCAACCAAGGAAAGTAGCAAGGCATCCAAGCCCCACAAAGTAACCAAGGAGCACAGAGAGAGGCCAAGAAAAGACTCTGAAAGCAAAAACTCCTCCAAAGACCTTGAAAGAGAACAAAACAAGCCTTTGAAGGACTCCTCCAGAAAACCAACTGAGAACAAACTGCCTAAGGAGGAGAAGGCACCTCCAAAAGCTGCTTTCAAGGAACCAAAACTGGCCGTGAAGGAGACCAAACTGGAGAACACTTCTCCAAAGGGTGGGCCACAGCCGGAGTTAAAGTCTTCCAGCAAGAGGCCCTCCACTGTGGAGTCACCAAAGCCTAGTGCCAAAAAACAAAAAAAGAGTAGCTCCAAAGGGGTAAAGAATATCCTAGGGACATCTCCCAGAACCTCGTCTTCCTCATACCCAGAGAAGAAACAAACCAAGGAGAAGATGAATGCCAAAGTGGAAAAGGTAAAATCTGAAACTGAGGCCAAGGAGATCAAAAAGCCAGTGGAAATGGAGGAGTCTAATTCAGAGGATGAAACTTCTTTCAAGTCAGAGGTGAGTAGGGATTTTTGTCCTTTACTAGAATTTTTAAACATGCTGCATGAAAAAGATGTTGAGAAATATTCCCTCAGATAAGAGAGAAGCATATTGGCAAGTGCTCAGGCTGGGTTGTGTCTCAAATAAAACTCTGCTGTGAAAATTCTGTCAGTATGAACCATTACTACTACCTGGTGTAGCTCCTGTTTCAGCTGTGCAGTTTCATGTAGATTCATCTGCAGGCAGAGTTACCTAAAAGTCAGAGTTTAAGGCTGTGGTTTCTCATTCATTCCTTGTAGTGACATTTATAGTGCTAGAGTATGCAGTAGGTGTAGTTACACTTTTTCTGCCTGCTTATCATAGCAATGTTTTTGAACATTGTCTTAATTCAGAAAAGAAGGAAATAATCTCAGGGTTTTTTCTGAGAGAAAAAAAAAACAGTTTAAAAATGTAAATAAAAAACCCTGTTCCTGACATGGCCTGTAAGAAATGTGCTATTGCCTAGAGCTCAAAATACAACCACATGCCACTAAACCTAAATAAGCTGTGTTGTAAAATGTAAAACAAATTATGTTATTGTACTACTATTTTTAAAAGCTGTCTAAATATTTTTGCCTCTTTACAACTAAGAACATTCATCTTCTTCCATCTTCTAAAAATCATCCAAAAGATGGAAAAACAAAAACCAGACACAATTTAAATCCAAACTCTTGCTGCTTTTTGCTTGTGTATTTTGTATTTGATAGAAAGAAGCTTTGTATCCTGTGACAGGATTGACAGGATGATGCCACCTGAATTCCTGAGGTGCTTCCTACTGCCCACTTTAGGAAGGTTTTACTAGAGTAGCTTTAGGGAGAATTCATATTATGGCTTAATCAGCACCATCATGCAGTAAGTATTAATCAGTTTAGTTCAGGGGTTTTTTGTTTTTGCAAAGACCTTTCAGTGGAAGGATCTAGTGGGCAAGTGTTAATTCAAATTAAACTGAATAGCTTTTTGTTGTTGCTGTTGTTTCCAGACTGACTGTGTAGCTTGTGCATTAAAGGGGCAGCTCCTCTCCACTTTTAGCTTTATACCTGGGCTGTTCAAACCCCTCACTGCTGCAGCAGATCTGAGGCTGCTGAGCTCTGCTGAGTCCCCTCATGTCTGGTGTTTCACCATTCCTAAGGTCTCACCCATCCTGTAAGCTGAGCCCTCTGCTCAGACTCCTCTGTCCCTGCTTGTGGTTCCACTGGGTGAGCTGCAGCCCCCAAGGAGCTCTCTGTGCTTCTGTGTCCCCTCCTGCACCAGCTCCTGTGTCCGGTGGGTGCCTGACAGAATGTTGAGTGCTAGCCCAGAGGAGGGCAGGAATATTCCCAGGGATGGAGGGAGAACCATGGCAGCTGCTGGTCAGACCAGCTTAGGTTTCTGTGGAACTTGAAGCTCCAGGGTATGGGGTCTGACTGCATAATGCATTGGCAGCAGTGGAGAGGAGAGGCTGAGCTCCTTTGGCACCCCAGGGTTGGTTTGGGGTTTTTTTGGTTGGTTGGTTGTTTTGTGTTTGGTTGGTTGGTTTTTTTTGGGGGGTCAGGGTTTTTTTAGTTTGTTTTTTGGGTTGGTGTTTTTTTTTTGTTGTTGTTGTTTGTTTGGTTTGGTTTGGTTTGGTTGGTATCTTGGTTTTGTCTTTTTGGTTTTCAGTTTGTTTTTTGTTTTGGTTTTTTGTTTTTTGGGGGGATTTGGTTTGGGGTTTTGGTGTTTTTTTG
>JAAWXA010000051.1:296420-306595 GCA_038090715.1 Florisuga fusca
GGGGTGATGTAGTTTTTTGTGGGTTGTTGGGTTTTTTTCCACCCAAACCTGGAGTTTTCCTCCCTGCTCTGTGCTGGTCCAGCTGGTTCTGGAGCTGGGTGCTGGGTGCCACATCACTAAAGCGAAGGAGCAGCTGGAGGTGGAACAGGGCCTGGAAACTCTTCAATCAGCTTTGCTGCTGCAGCCAAGGGATTGTGCAAGGAGCTCTGAGCCTCCAGCTCCACCAGGGCTTCCAGTTGACATCTTTGCAGGCTGCTGCTGAAAGCAACAGTCTTGCTCTCATTTGTGCTGCTGGCATCAGAGCTCCAGTGACTTTGCAGTGGGCTGGAGGAGTTTCTCCTTTCATTACAGCTCCTGATGAAAGTTACTTGTCTTTTTAAATTTTTTTTCCTTTTTTTTTTTTCCTCTTTTCTTTCCCCCACCAAGTCCAGTTCCCTGAACTGGCCTCATGCTTGGCTGCCTAAATGCTGGAGCTGACAAAAGAGGTGGGAGGGCAGGACTTTCTTTTTTCCATTGTCGGCTTTTGCTTTTGTCATATCAGGGTGACAGGAGCTGCAGCCCCAGCCTGTCCAGCTGAGTGCCTCCTGAAGGGTACAAAGAGCTGACAGGGTTAATGGCAAAAGGGAGAGACTTCCAACTTGGGCTTCTCAGCTCCTATTAAGTCATTTTTAAGGGAACACCTGCTAGGTTATCAGCAATGAAGTATTTTAGGATTGAATCTCTGCAGACTAAAGAGCTCTGCTCCCTTGTCTTGAAAATATTCCTCTTTACTTTCATCTTGTAATTTTTCTAAACAAATAGAGCTGCAGCTAAGTACCAATACATCACATTATTGTTTTCCCCTGCTCCTTACAGTTGAATAAACGAAACTCTTCACCATACTTGGGTGATAAATTACAGGGGAGAGGGTGATCTTGGAGTGAAAGTCCTGCTGCTGCTTTCCCTTCTTAATGCCCAGGCTTGCTGATGTGCCTCATTCTACCTGTTTTTACAATGTTTTTATGGTATTAACATTTTCTGTAGTAAAATGACTTGATCAACGGGAAGGTGGGATTTTTCTTTCTAGATTTCGTAGTGGAAATAAATAGGTGGATTCCCAGCAGTGGTGGAGTGACAGTGAAATGCTGAATTTTCCGGGGAATGACTTTAAAAAAGGATAGCTAATGTTACAGCACGCTGAGAACCTTTAATCTCACCGAGTGACAAAAGAAAAACCACCTTTCAGCTGGTTGTAGTGATTGCTGGTGGGGCTGCAGGAGTTGCTTGAGCATTCACTGCCACCTCGTGGCTCTTCAAACCAAAGTCCCTGCTTGCTCTCCAGTCTCAGGGTTTCTGTTAAAACCCCCACGTAGCACTAAAACTTAGTTTCTGGGTGCTGTTACTAGCAGGAACTCATTTTATCTTTTGCCTCCCTCTCTCTGCTCCCGGCATTTCTGCCCAGCAGAGATTCCCTGGGGCTGAGCTGATTTCTGGGGTGATTTCACAGTAAACTGGAAACAGAACAGTGGAGTGCTCAAATTGGTGAAGAAACAACTGGTTTGAGGGGATAGGAATAAATCAGAACTCATTTTGGAGTCAAGTGAGCTAGTTAGGATAGGTGTCCCATGTTGAATGAGCAGGAGGAATGTTGGTGGGTTACAGTCAGGACACATTTACAGAGGGCTTTGACAGCTTAGGTTGTGTGTTCCTCATCTCTCATGTGTAAGAGGGTTTGGTTTTTTTTTTACTTCCACATTTTTCAGATACTCCATTTCATCACTTAAGGCTATTGGAAACTAGTGGCAGGAAGGGTTTAGGTGGGAGCTGATGCTCCAGCCCAGGAGTGCTGACCTGCAGCATGCCAAACTTCTCATGAATGTTGTTTTGTTCAACTTATATTTTGTATATTTGCCTCAGTTCCAAAGACTGTGATGTGTGATGTTGACTGCTCAGATGCTTCTGTCTCACTGTTCCTTGTGCTCTGCACTGGTTTTCTGGATTAGAAAGGTTAAGATTCTTTTTCTTTTTTTTTTCCATTTTATGGGGGGTTAAGTCTGTCCAGTCCAGCCCTTCCAACTCCAGCTCCAGCTCCGACTCCAGCTCTGACTCTGATTTTGAGCCATCTCAGAACCACAGTCAAGGTGTGTTGCAAGAAATAAAATTTGTTATCTTCCTTTTATAACCTTAAAAGGCTGAGAACTAGATTTGTTTTCCCAGCACTGTATAAAAGCCTGATGCTGTTTCTGGTGTGAAACCATGTGTTGAAACTGTGTCACTTCAGCAAGAAAAGGCAATAATGCTACAGAGTAGTCATGAACAAGCATTTTTCTTGTTTTTGACAGTTAATTTACAAGTAGAGTGTATCTCTGGATTTGCTGCTTTCCCTGTTGACTCTGTTTTCTGCTTTGGTTTATAAATGTGTTTGCTGATGCTTCATCTGTAGTGTCATCAGAATATTTATCCTCCAGTCTCATATGTTTTATTAAAAATTATAAATGTGTCATTCATCACTTTGCACAACATGAATTCTTTTTTAGATTCCTCCACTGCTAACCAAAGAAATTTATTGTGGCAATAGTAAATGTTCTGACCTTAGTAAATACTGTGTTGCTACAAGTGCAGTCTCTCAAGTGACATTTAAAGTAGCCCCAAAACATATGAAAAATGTGTCCTTTTGCTTTCATTTCAGAAGAGAGTGGGAGGATCTGGGGGGAGGTCAGAGTGGCTTTATGGCAGTTGTAAAGTTTGTCAGTTTTTCTTTGCAAAGTTTCTATATTTCAGTCTCAAAAGTAAAGTCTCTTTGCAAAAAGTGAAAATACCAGGGATGTCTTACTGAGAAATCTGGGTAATATCTTAATAATAACTAACCCAGTTTAGAGCAGCTTGCTCAGGTGGATTTCTGCTGCACATGTCCTGGTGTTGAATTTCTTTCTCTCTCTGCTCCCAGGCCCCTTGCGCTCCATGGTGGAAGATCTGCAGTCAGAGGAATCAGATGATGATGACAGTTCCTCTGGAGAAGAGGCAGCAGTCAAAACAAACCCAGTCAGCCGGGATTCCAGGTGGTAACAAATCAGGAAGAAAGATGTTTGTGTTGTCCTTTTGTCCTCCCTTTTTCGGGATTTTTTTTTTCTTTTTTTGTGCCTTCTGTTTGGAGAGAGGAATCAAATGGGGCTGTGAGTGAGAGGGAAATGTGAGAGAAGAGAAAGGGCAGATGTGTGGAATACTTAGCGTGGAGTGGGGACAGAGGGGAGATGGGAAGAGCAGAGTGGGAATGGAGTTGGATGAGGAGAGATCACCCAAGAGGAATCTGCTGGGAAGTGCATGTGTGGAGCTTGCAGGTGTTAGTGACTGAGCCCCTTCAAATAGTCACCAATTGTCACCTTCAGAGCTCAGCTGGGTGGTCTGGGCAACCTTTGATCTGCAGAGATCAGAGAAGAAATGTGGAGCTGTCAGCCCGTGGGCTTCTCTCACTGTCTGTCACAGACAGAAACCCAAGAAGTCTCAGTTTTTGACCAAAATGTGTGCTGACAGTTGGTTACTTTCCTCCCAGGGGACGTGGTTAACAGCTGTTTCCTGCTGTAGTCAATGGAAAATAGTTGAATTTCATCCTTCTCCCCTCAGGACATGCTGTTGTTGCCAAAATCTGGAGTTTCAGGCTGAATATTTGAAACCAAATGCTTGGCCTGGATAACAGCTGCAAAGTTCAAATGGTGCTTGTTCTCACCAAAAAAAAAAAAAAGCATTTCTGCACTCATATTATCAACTAAACTGGAATGGAGAGACTTGAAGGGCTTTTTTATAGCTTTTTAGGGGATGTGCAATAAACAGTTCTTCAAGCTCATCAGAAGTAGAATACCTGCTAGAATACATCTGTAGGGGCCCAAGAAGAATGGGAATAAGTAGGAAATCCCAAAGGTCACAACAGAAACACTGAATTCTTTTTTCAGGGCAGGTTGTATTCTCAGTGGAGGGGTCACTAAACCTCTCATGCAAGTACTTGGTGACCTTGGAATAAATCCCCAAAATAAGCAGTTGCCTTTTGTGAAAATCAGGTGGCACTGGGTACTGATGTGGTTGTTCTGAGGGGACTTGTGAATGAAAAAGTTGAATGCTGGCTGTGGGCTGGGAACTAAAACTCCCTCCTCTGCCTGCCCAGAGAATGGAAGATGGGAAAGGTCAGGGATTCTTGGAAATGACAAACTGATAATTTCTTCCTGACAATTTGGTAGTTTGGGAGAGCAGAGTTACAAAGAAGAGAATTTCACTCAACTCTGTGTGGTTCAGTTGCCAGCTGAGGAACCTTTGCCTGGTGATGCTCATTCTCTGCTGCTTGGTTTTCAGACTGAGCCTTAGTGACAGTGACAGTGACAACAGTGCAGATTCCTGCCTGCCAAGTCGAGAGCCACCTCCTGGCCAGAAACTGCCCCCAGCAAATAATAAGGTATTTATTACCTCCCTGCCCATACAGTGCTGCTTCCCACCTCTCTCCATTCCTCCACTGTGTTCAGTCTGTGGTGTTGGTTGGGATTTGCATTGAATTTTCGCTATTTCACTGAATTCTGTGTGTCCAAATTATTAAATCACCATCTTGTCTGAACTAATTTTGGTCCCAACTGTTGATTTCTTTTACTTCAGGCATCTGGAAGAAAAAGTCCAGAGTCTTGTAACAAGCCAGAGAAGATCCTGAAGAAGGGAACATATGACAAGGTATGTGTGAGGACTGACATATCACAGAACTGTTGGATGCTCAAGAACACTTTTGTAGAAAACAATTTGTATCAGCCTGGCCTGCTGAGATTGTTCTGCCTTGGCAGGTTAAAAACCTTGAGTCTGAAAAACAGATTTTGAAAGGGCAGACTTTGGAGAGTGACACTGCAGAAACTGTGTTAAATAGGTGGAACCCCAGGTCATTTCCTTGTAGTGCCAGGACGAGGGATAATGGTTTTAAACTGGAAGAGAGGAGATTCAGACAGCATATAAGGAAGAAATTCTTTGCTGGGAGGGTGCTGAGCCCCTGTCCCAGGTTGCCCAGAGAAGCTGTGGCTGCCCCATCCCTGGCAGTGTCTCAGCCCAGGTTGGATGGGGCTTGGAGCAACCTGGGCTGGTGGGAGATGTCCCTGCCCATGGCAGGGGTGGCACTGGGTGAGTCCCTTCACAGCCAAAGCAGTCTGGGACTCAGAACTGTGGTTCTGCAGCTTCCTTATGTAAAATGTTGAAATTGTTTTATTTGCTTGCCCTTTGTCTAAACCAGTGCTCTGGGCACTGCTGTACTGGCAGGTGCCTCTTTATTAAGAGGAAATTTTTTTTGTCTTTCACCTTACAAAGTCAAAATTGTTTGCTCTGCTTTGCTGGTGTAGTTGGAACATTGAGTTGCTGGATGAAATTCCCTTCCTCCTGGCCTCTAAGGAGAGCTGAGCTGAGTGTTTTTGCTCCTAAAGCATGACTGGCTTGCCAGCAAATCACCAAACCCCACATTGTCCAGAAAGTTCTCCCCTGTGCTTTCTTTTTTTTTTTTCCCCTCAAATAAATCAATCAAGTGAAAGCTTAATACTTTTGCTCAGTCTAATCCTCACACTGCACTAATCAAAAAACTAATTAAGGTCTGGAGCTCCTGCTCATGTGTGCTAACACTGTCAGCAGGAGAATACAGCACAGGTGTCACTTGGTGCTTGGTGTAAGTGTGGAAATTCTTGTACCTGAGTCTCCTGCTGGGGTTAAGCAGAGCTGGGGTTAGGCTTGTAGTGAAGAGTGTCTTTTGTTGGACTGACACCCCTGAGACCCATCAAAGAGAGTGCCTGAAGTACCATCAGCTTTTCCAGCTTTCAGAGGGTTTGTAAAAGGCACAAGCATTCAGTACTGCTTGGAAAATGCAAAAAATTTAAATGACAGTAAATTTAGATTGGATGTTAGGAAAGTTCTTTACCATGAAGGTGGTGGAACAATGGCACAGGGTGCTCAGGGAGGTGGCTGAGGCCTCATCTCTGGAGATGTTCAAGGTGAGGCTTGAGGAGGCTCTGAGCACCCTGATCCAGGTGAGGGTCCCTGTTTACTGCAGGGGATGAGCTTTAGGTGTCCCTTCCAAGCCAAATTATTCTATGAAAAATGCTTTTCTTGGTGTGAATGTGCTGGGGAGAGGGGAATGTTTCACAGGGGTGGGTGAGAGGAGGTTGTTTTGGATTTTTTTTTTTCCTGCGTTGGTACAATTACTTAAATGAGTTCAGTTTTGCTGACAGAGACACAAAGAATTCTAAGGCAGCTTTACAGAGTAAGAATCTTTCTCCTGTGAGCACTCATGTGCCAACAGCAACTTGCCTTGTTGGCTGCCTAAAGGGAATAAAAAACCACCACCAAACAAACAAAAAAAAACAATCAACCAAAACTCCTTCACCACCTTTCTGTAAAGGATGTTTATATTCTTCTATAAAAACCCAACATCTTGAGCTTGTAAACAATCCTGCATTTCCACTGTGGTGTAAAACTTCACCCAAAGACTTTCCTCACCTGAACACAAGTGGTTGTTCAGCAGCTTGCTGGGGTGTTGGGCACTGCTGTGGGTAGTTTATTAGTACAACCTGTTCATGAATACAACTTCACCATGTTGAGGTCCTCTAAACTCAAAGGTTCTGACCAATTCTTAGAGCTGTTTATTGAATGGAGTCCTGCTGATGGTCTTCAGGCCATCTCTATTGATGGGAAGTTTTTAGTCTGGAGTTTTTCCTCAATAAGGGCAGAGGTGGCAGTGGAAAAATGAGAGAAAAATTTGGAGCATGTCTGGGAGGGGCTCAAGTTCCTCTGATCCTCACGGGGAATGTCACTTTGGCTGTCATGCCAACATGCCACACATGTCACTGTTTCTCTTCCTGCCAGGCCTACACTGATGAACTGGTGGAGCTTCACAGGCGACTCATGGCACTACGAGAGCGCAATGTGCTCCAGCAGGTACAGACCCTCTGTCAGCTCTCTGCAGCTCCTCTGCTCTGCCTATCATTGTGCCCAAGGGTCTCAGCCAGGCCCCTGTGATGTCTGACCTTTTGCTGGCCTCTCCTTCACGAGATTCTCTGGTTCACATATCAAAGATGTGTAGAAAATAACTTAAAACCCCAATGTGCATGCAATGGTTTTGTTGGAAAAGGTCCTGAGGAGGGGTTTGTGCCTCTTTCCTCTGCCACCCTGGCAGTGGTCCCAAAGCTGGGCTCTTAGTCTAATTTAAAAATTAAAAAATGTGCCCAGGACTGAGTTAGCCAGGCATGCAGGAGCTGGTTCACTTTTTTGGGAAAAGTTTCCTTTTATGTTGCAAGAAGCTCTCATCTCTGAGGCTGCTCTGCAGGGGGGTGAGGAAGGGACTGGCTGAGCTGCTCCATTTCTGCTGTAACGAACCTTCCTGGGGTCCCTGCCTACATCCTTCCTTCTCTCCTTTCTGTGTCCAGATTGTAAATCTCATCGAGGAAACCGGGCATTTTAATGTTACCAACACAACCTTTGACTTTGACCTCTTCTCCCTGGATGAGACGACCGTCCGGAAGCTGCAGAGCTACTTGGAGGCGGTGGCCACATGACGCTTGGCCTGGGAAGCTTTGGAAACCAGAAAATCCCCTTGATTGGTACCAGGAAACGAACCCATGGAACTAGGCCTTCTTATTCTCTTGATTCACCCGAAGCACTGCCTTAGAGAACAGCCATGCTCTAGGAATGCACAGCCAGCTGCACTTTCTTGTAGGCTTCAAACAAGCGCCCGTCTCGCCGAGTCTGTCCCCCCCTCAGCTCCACCACCGGAACGCTTGGGCGCCGGGCGAGTAGAGCAAAAAAACAAAACAAAAAACAAAGACGTGCTGCACTTCAGCTGCACGCTGTGACCTCTTTTGGTTTTTGCCATCCTGAAGACTGGGTTTGAAGAGGGAACACATTTTCTAGGGTCTCCGAGGTCCGAGGAAGTGGTGGCTGATGGTTTTCTTCACCCAACCCGAGGGACCAGCCTGCCCACGGAGAGCTCCGCTGAGCCCCGTGCCCTCCAGCTCTGCCCAGGAGCCTTCGTGCCACGTAGGCAAGATTGGCTTTTACAAAGCCATCCCAGAGACTGAAGCCAGAGGAGGCTTCCTGGGGATCCCACTGCTCTGCTGCAGAGGACAGGGGACAGGTTCCAGTTGTCACCAACTTGCCAGTTCCAACCCTGCTGCAGTTCGGTGCAGAGCGCTGCTGTCGTGTGGCTCCCGATGCCTTCGGGGCCTCGTGGCTCCCCAGGGAGGACCTTCCAGCTCCCTGCAAAGGGACAGTTTGTGCTCTTTGAAGAGGCCTCTAGAATCTGCTGTCTCCTGCTGGGGTTTTGAGATGTTCTTGTTTGTTGATCCTAAACAAAGTCTCACTCCTTTCAGTCTGCTTTAACTGTAATAGGACTACGAAACTGTAAGCTGTATATTTTATATATATATTATATATATGTATGTACTGTATGTATAAGAAGGGCCTAGTTGGGTCTTATGATCTTAAGGGTGTGTTTTTCTGTTCTGTTTTTTAATGGCTCTGGCAGGGGAAGGGCGCTTAATAAGATTTGACTTGTTTGTTAAAAAGAAAAACAATATGCCTCTTGTGGACAATTTTTGGTGTCTGAAAGCTGAGCAGTGATCTTCAAAGAATTTTGTGCTCTGGAAGGGACTCACCTGTTGTCTTTCCATTTGTCAGTGTTGAATGACTTTGCCAAAATATGTGATTGGTTTTGTTCAATGTTCTCAAAGAGGAATCTCCTACAGTGGCCCCTATAGTAGTGGCTGTACTTTGGGAAAACCAAAACAAGGGAGAATTTTATCTCGGGAGCTACATGGAAAATGCTGATGTGAGAGCAGGTTTGTTTTCCTCCTCCCCCTCCCACCCCGCTGCCTGGTCAAGAAATGGCAGGCAACAGAAAACACTAATCCAGAATATTTCATCTTTTTCTAGTTAAACTAGTGCTGACTTTCCAGTATTGTCCAGGTGGGCATGAGGAAAGTCCCAGAGCTTTCCTCTTTTTTTTTTTTTTTTTTTTTTTTTTTTTTTTTTTTTTTTTTTTTTTTTAAGAATTTCTTAGTTTTTCCCATCAGTGTGTAAGCTTTTGCCAAAAGTTAAGTGGGAGAGCAGTGGTCTGGAGGGCTCAGGAAGGGACCTCCTGTGTCTGTGACACTCCCGTGGGGAAGTTGGGGGGGGCATCAGGTCCAGGGGTTTGTCTCTCCCTTCTCCCTTCTGAAATTGCAGTCCCTTGTTTTGGGTTTTACCCTTTTCTTTATCATGGAAATGTTGCAACTAATCAACTGAAGTGGCAATATGATGGTAAGCTTGTTTGAGTTGGGTCATGTTGACCCGATTCCCATTAATTTTGTCTTTGTACCATCTTTCATGTGTCTCGTATACATATATATATATTTATATATATATATAAAAAACAAACAATTGAGCTCATGCCAGGTGCAAACCCTGTCACAACGGTGATCTCAGCTGTTTTCTTTCTTATGGACAATGCCAAGCCTGGATAGAAACCCTGTGTACCCTGAGAAGGTGAAGGACAGCAGGAAGAGGAGGAGCTGCAGCTCAGCAGTGGGATGCAGGGGGATGCAGCCCCAGGGGCCTGGGCTCTCCCCGTGGGTACCTGCAAACTGCCCCTGCTCTGGGTGGGGTGGAGGAGGCAAGGCTTGGGTGGTCACTGCAGCCCAGAACTTGGCTCCCCAGGTGTGCAGGGGGGTTGGGGACAGTGTCCTGTCCCCGAGGCAGTAGGAGCAGTGATGGGAGCCTGAGATCTCCCGAGTTTTTTGCCTCCTCTCTCCACCTGAGTCATTTCCTCCTCCAGCTGCTGGTTGCAGCTGTGGCACCCACGCTGGCAGCATTTCTCCTGGGACTGTCTGTGGCCTCCAGAGTTTCACCAGGTGGGATCAGAGGTTCCTGGATCCCTTTCTGTCCCTGTTGAGATCCCCGGGGTGAGGCTGCTCCCAGCCAGCCCAGGAACACATGTGGGAGGGTGTTCCTGATCCCTGCTGGCAGTGCCCCTGGGGGCTCTTGGCTGTGGCATCGTCCTGTCCTGGGATTGACTTTCTTTGTGAAGTCTAATGAGCATTGATAGGAATTTTGTTTGGTTTTTATAAGAAGTCTTTTACACATGGATTTTTTTAGACTGTTTATAATCTCCTTGAAAAACCTGAAATAGGATTGTTCCTCCCCCCCCCCAAGCAATAGTT
>JAAWXA010000051.1:306605-406268 GCA_038090715.1 Florisuga fusca
CCCCCCCCCCCAGCAATAGTTCTTTTCCATTGTGTGCACATGCTGATTTGTTACTAAAAGGTTTCTTGCAAGTACTTAGTTGTTCTACAGAGTTGTTGTTTTTTGGGGTATGTGGTAGCGTCGGGGACCACAGCAGGAATGACTCTGCAAACCAAGAATGGTCAAATTTGGGCCTCATTTTGTGTCCCCTCCTAGTTCCAGATGAGCAAGTTCCCTGTGTAGATTCTCTCTAGGCTGGCTGAACGCTGTTCCGAGCAGGCCCTGTACAGGTATTTGTGGATAAAGTGTTTGTTCTTGTGTCACTCTTGAGAGCATGGATGGATTATTGTACTCTAGGAAGGAGGTGGCAATGCTGCCCTCAGCATTGCTTCAGGTCTTCGAGGATGTGTAGTAGCTTGCATTGTTTTAAGGAAAAGAAAAAAGAAAAAAAAAAAAAAAAAAGGAAAAAAATAGAAAAAAAGAAAAAAAAAATACCCCAAATTGACTTCTAGCCATAATGGGGTTTTTTTTCCAAGGAAAATGGACAGAAGTCTCTTACTTTTCAATGTCCTTCACCTTGTTACTGAAGGCACAAACAAGTGCTGATCAGCCCCAAGGCTTTCCATGTTACTTTGAAGAGATTCCTGGTGGAGGTGAGATCAGGACGTGGCTTTTCCTTTGGTTTTGGCCTTGGAATTAAAGGGCAAAAGAGAGGGGTCAGGAGTATTTTCCCACTGTCTTGGTCTGCATACGTATTAAGCCCTGAGGCTCTGATTACTCACGTTGACTATTAAAAAAATAATGGAAAAAGAAAACAAAACAAAAAAAGGCTAGGAAGGCTGGGGTGCTGAAACACCAGCTAAGAAGTATTGGGCAGGGAGGGAAGGAGGCTGGCTGGGCTGTGGTCAGGCTGAATAGGTGGAAGTGCAATGATTTTTGGCCACCAGTTGTATTGCTGTGCGTGGTGGCAGCATCAGAACGAGCCAAGCGATTGATGATGCAACAATCCAGAAGCAGTTTGGGGGTTTGGGGTTTTTTTTTGTTGTTGTTGTTGGTTTTTTGGGGGGTTGTTGGTTTTTGTTTGTTTGTTTTGGGGTTTTTTTGTCAGATCTTGAGCTGTATCCGATGGCAAGAGAGGTTTCAGCTTCCCCTGGGGAGCTCAGCCCCACTCAGGTCCTCTGCCAGCAGAGCCTTGAGACACCCAGAGCCTGCAGA
This sequence comes from Florisuga fusca, assembly GCA_038090715.1. NCBI lineage: Eukaryota > Metazoa > Chordata > Aves > Apodiformes > Trochilidae > Florisuga > Florisuga fusca. The sequence continues at coordinate 307,800 of JAAWXA010000051.1, forward strand.
CCCAACCCCAGCTCTGCCCTGGGTGGGTGCCCAGGGTGCTCTCTGGGGCTGAAGCTTCTCCCCACCCTCCCTGGTGTCACCTGGGTGGTGTCACCACCTCCGGGGACCATCGGGCACCTTCTCTGAGTGTTACTTCTAAACCCACCCCAAGGCACCGGGTGCTGCTGTCCCCAGGGGGGCTGGGGGGGGAGTGAAAGAGCCATCCAAAACTGACAAAGATGAGTTTGCACTCCTAAAGAGAAATGTAAGTACTTCAACTTCTAGATAATTTTAAATCGTATTTCTGCCTAGAGCCGAGGTATTAAATACCTTGTCACTTGAGGATTTTAAAAAAAAGTTGTGTTGGGGAATGAATTCTTCACTCAGCTGTAGGAAATTCAGCTGGCCCAAGACTAACTTCAAGATTAAAAAAAAAAAAAAAAAAAAATTTAAAAAAAAAAAATCATGTTTGTAATACGTTGCAGGATTGTTTGTCCTGAATTTTAAACTTTTTGTTAAAATTTGTGGAACTATGGAGGAATTTTCTAGAAAAAGTGAAATAAAGCAAGATGGAAAAGTAAAACTTCCAAGTGTTTTTTGGTCTGTTGGATTGCTTCTCCAGGGACAGCACCCAAGCTTTTCTTTGTTGATGAGATGAAGAGGAAACTTCTCTCAGCACAGGGGGGGGTGGGGAAAGGCTCTGCTGTCCCGTACCACGCTGGGGTTTTAATCGGGTTTGGTTAAACTGTCCCTGCTGCAGGGTTTGGGGTCCCGAGGAGCCGGGAGGGAAGGGGGGGGCCGGAGGCTGTATCGGAGGCTCCCGGAGCTCTGCTCTTCCTCAGGAGAGGTTTCAGGGCCGGGATTGACTCCACCTGGGGATGTTGCAGGGTTTGGATGCCTCGGGCTCTGCCCCCAGCGCTGAGTCTGAGCACAAATTACTGAGACACAAACTGGAGTTTATTGAGGCATTTCCAGTTCAGGCAGTGGGAACACAAATGTTTGCAGGAGCTCATCAGGGGTTCCAGGGCTGCCTTGCCCACTCTCTCCCCCACCCTGCTCCAGGCACTGAGCCCCCCCATGGTGCCCAGTTCCAGGTCCTGCTGCTGCCCACCACGAGGAGGGGTTGGTGCAGAGTAGTGCTGGAGATGCAGAGCCCCTCTGACCTTCAGGCAGTTATTAATTGTTAAATTATTAATTATGCTTTCTGCAGGGTGTCATACAGCTGCCTCTCCATGCAGCCACCCGCCACCTCCTGCTGCTCCCTCTCTGGCTGCAGAAAACACTGCCCAGAACCCCCCAGAGCAGGGCTGGCTCACAAAGATTCAGACCCCTGATTCCAGCCCCTTTCCAACCCATCCTTCATTTGGGTGGGGGGGATCAACTGTTCCCCTTGGGCAGCCCGGAATAAAAACCCTCAAGAAGAAATGCACAAGGGTTACCAGTGATGGGTGCTTGCCCACAGCTCTGGAGAAGATGATCCCCAGGGTCAAGGGCCCTGGCAGCTGCTGGAAGGGTTGATCAGACCCTCAGAGGAATCAAGACCCTTTGTCCCAGCACCATCTCCTCTCTGCAGGTGCTGGCACAAAGCCTCAGCCCAGCCCTTCCAGCACCACAAGGACTGGAAAAGCCCTAACAGACCTCACACACATCCTTACACATAGTCCCTTTGTGGAACACACTTTTCAGGACACAGGCCACACATCTACTACTTTAACAATACAATTTATGGCTTCATTCTAACTCAAAAGGGTAAAACAAACTCAAAATATTGCACATACAAACATGAGGTTCCACATGCATGCTGAGGCAGCACGTGTGGTCACAGAGCATCCATCATCTTTGACAGAAGACACAATTTGTGGGTAAAGAGGTTTAAAATAACTCGGGTGGCAGCAGCATGCAGTTAAATGTACATGATATAAAAAGAAATCTGCCCTTTTCTCCTCCTCAGCAGGAAAACTGCAGTTCCTGATTGTTTTACATTCAGCTCAGGAAAAGAAAACTTTGGTTAAACTGTGACATGGAAGATGGATCCAAGGTAAACATTGCCCTGATAAAAATGGAAAGACAAGAAGTAGGAAGGGGAAATTTAGGAATCTCTCAGCATTGCGACACAGCCAGGAGAGCACACGGGGCACAAACACTCCACAGGCTGCAGCAGGAAAGGTAGAGGGAAGGGTGGGAAGGGCTGTGTGATGCCAGAGCCTTGATTATTCCCCAGGAACCCTCCTGGGGAACCCAGGCAGCAGCAGCAGCAGAACCAACTTCTGGGTTTGCTTCAGTCCATGAGGCCAAGCAGCCACACTACTGCTGGAGGGAGTTGGCTGTTGGGGTTGGTGCCTCCACCTCTGTGTAGAACTGAGCAATTTGGTCTTTGTACTTGTGCACCACTGCTGGCCTCTTCAGCTTCATGGTTGGGCCTGGGGAAAAAAAAACACAACACAAGGACCTAATGGTGATGGTACCACCTGGATGGGGGTTGGAGTGGAGTGGAGGAGGATTCAGAATGCATGAACAGATGGTGACTTCTCAGTTTCTCTTTAGGATTAATCAACTCTCCCTTCCTTCCCCTGTGACCAGAACCAGCACAACCCCCCTGCAAGGGACAATGCAGCACCAAGGGTAAGCACTGCCCAGAACTGGGAATTCATCCTGTCCTACCCAAAACTATGGCACAGAAAAGCCACAGTAAGGAAGAGCTGGGGGTGATGCAGCTCCATGCACTGGGGTCCTGGTTGTGGGGTCTATTCAATACCCAAGGAAGGCTGAGGGGGGGATCACCAATGCCCCACCCCCCACTCACCAAGCTCGCCACCAAAGAGAGAAAAGTCCTTCTCCAGAATGACCCACTTCTGGACTTTCTGTGCATTGGAGACAGCCCTCTCATTGACTGCTGAAATTCCCTTCTGGATAGCAGTGTAGACAGCTTTGTCCTTGCTGCTGATGATTTCAGAGACTTTCGTTGCCTTGCTGCCCAGTTTCTGACAGTATTCAACAGCTTCTGGAGTGAGATCATCTCCTGGCTCCCCAGTCTCAACGTCCACTTTGCACTGCAAAACAATTCACATCAGGGAACCAAACACTCAACTCCCCTCACAGCCATGGGAAGCCACCCCACCCACCCCCACCCCACTGCCCATTAACCGACCNGTATAAGAGACAGCCCATTAACCGACCCCTGCAATTTTCATGAGAGGAACCACAGCTTCAAAAGAGAACTCATTGAGGCAAAACCCCTCCAGCTCACCACGTGAGCTCCAGGAGCAGGCTGGGGACAGAGCTCCTCTTCCAAAGTCCTCCTGTGCTACCCCAAGGTCACCCCTTTTCTCTGGACCTTTTTTCCTGAGCCACAGTTGGCTTCTTTGCACCCCAGCATAACAGAATGGTGGAAGTCACCACCTGCAGCACCCAAGACAAGGGCAGCACCAACCCCCTCCAGCACCTGGTTCAGATTCTCCTGCCCAAAGGTGAGGATGTTTGTACTCTTTGGCTAATGAGCAATAACCACTGCCTTCAGGAACCACCATCCTGCAGGGGCTCTCCACAGAACTCAGCACAGCTCCCCCAGATGCAGCACTGCTGAGTTTACAGCCAGTGGCTTAAAAGGAAAGCACTACCAGCTCATCACTGTCCTGTCTGCTCCAGGAGATACTGAAAACTGGTCAGAGAAGCAGAACTGTTTGGTTTTTTGACTCTGGCTTTTAGCTCTTCTGCTTCTTTCTGCCCTGTGTGGTGCAGAAGTCAACAGCTGCCCTGAACAGCAGAAGGACCTGATGGTCAAGTGGCAATGCTCATTTTTTGGAACAGTCAGAACTACTGCTTGCAACAAGCCATAATCCACACCACCTCCTGGCTCTACAAGACAAGTAAAAGGTCTTCTAACAATGTGTAACAGTTATTTCCTCACTGGAATCCAAGGCATTCAGCCACACAGGTGGATTCCCACCCTCTTTCCCATTACCTTTAGAGTTAGGAGCATAGCAAGAAACTTTGCTTTGTCTCCAACCAACATTGCATTGCTGATGATGGGAACAGCATCTTTTACAGCATCCTCAATTGGAACAGGAGGAATGTTCTCACCTCCAGCAGTGATGATGAGCTCTGGAAAAGAATCAAATCTTGATTAGAACTTAAAGCTTCTCCCCCTTCCTTCACTCCCTCAAATGGCTTCAGAGCACCTTTGTGTCTATGGGATCAAACAGCAAGTTTGTCTCCCAGCATCTGGAGAAGGCAGCAAACCAGGACTCCTGTCAGGTGAGGAGAGAAGCCTGAGGTGTGCACACAAAGGGCTCTGCAAGAGCTCCAGGGGGGTTGGGAAGATGGGGTGCAGCCTGTGAGTGCCCCAGAACCCAGCCACAGTCAGCTCAGACTCTAAGGCACGTAAGCTGGTACCCAAGCTGTTCAGAAACTGAAGCAGAAGATGTGCTGAGGCAAAGCAGAGATTTTGAAGTTCAGCAGTGTGGATCCTGCCTTTCTTGGCTGGCTTTTAAAGAGGCCTAAAAGCAGCCCCTTGGCATGGCCATTTATTTCTTCTCAGCGACTAAAGCCTTACATGACATTGGATTTGTTTGGGATTGGTCAAAGTGGTGACCCAAGAACTGCATTGCCCTTTTCCCAGCAGTGTTAAGCTGTTGTTTCAACCAACAAAGACATGAAACTGGAGGCAACTGGACAGGTCTGACACCACAGGACAAGCCACCAAAACATTACCTACTGCTCTTGCAATCAGAGGATTTCTTCCCTGCTCTGCAAACACTCCATGGTTTCAGAGATCACCTCTCTCCTCCCATGTCACATGCTCAGTGGCAGGACACACAGCAGCCACATTCATGTTGACAACTTCAACAGGGTGAATTCATGTGATATTCATGATATTCATATGTGTAGGGTGATATTCATGTTAAAACTTAGAACTGGCAGGGTCTGCAAGCAGTGTAAAGCACAATGTCACCTCAGGGCAGTGAACTGAGGGGATGCATTACCTTTAATCCTGCCAGTGATGTAGAGGAACCCATCTTTGTCATGCTTGCCAAGGTCACCTGAGTGCAGCCATCCATCCTCATCGATTGCCTCTTTGGTTTTCTCTTCCATGTTGAGGTAGCCCATGAAGATGTGCCTTCCTGAGAAGCAGATCTCCCCAACACCATCTCCATCTGGCTTGTGAATTAGTGTCCGGCAGCCTGTGATTTCCTTTCCACAGCTTAAAGAAAGGAGAAAGCCAAACCCCTGGCTTCTTATTTTGTAATTCAGTCACTGAGCAGCAGTGGGATGCCAGCAGCACCCTCTCAAATTCAAGTGTTTGGACATATTTTTGATTACACCTTCTTCAGACAGAAACTTATAAACCTAAAATTGTCTACTGGTGTAAGGGGAACTAGAGAAGAATCTGTTATAGCAGAGAGCTCAGTGCTCATACACCTGGTGTTTTCCACCCATTGTTCTCAAACACTTGAGCTTTGCATTAGAAGATTAATGTCCTTGGCAGCAAACTTTGGTTGATGGTGGTGTTTACTCTGCAGCCTGAACCCAGGGGGACTGAACACAGCATTCAAACAGCACAGCCTGGCTGCATTCAGTCATTTGACACTCAAGTGAACTGAGTTCATTAGAGTTACTCATTCTCCCTTCTTCCCATCAACCCCTGGCTTCCTTCCTCCTCAGGTCCCAGAGAATCCAGGCCAAGAGAAATTTCAGTAACTTGGTTGTTGCCCTCCCCACAGTGAGATATTCACCTGGTAAGCTTGAAGGCCTGAGGTAGAGAGATTGTGTGAGGCCCTGAGCTCTCACTCATGCCATAGAGCTCCAGCACGGGAATGTTCAGACTTAAAAAAAATTCCAGGGTCTCCCTGGTGATGGGAGCAGCCCCCGTGTAGCACCTGGTGCAGCGGTCCAGCCCCATGGCCCTGCGCACCTTCCTGTACACCAGCTGCCTCGCCAGGCGGAAGTTCACCGGGACTTCAGAGCACCTGCAGGAGGGAAGTGGTGACAAGGGCTCAGTCACCAAGCAGAACTTCTCCTCCTTTCCTAGAATCATCGCATTATAAAAGGTTTGGGACAGAAGGGATCTTAAAGCTCACCCGGTTCCAACCCCCCTGCCATGGGCAGGGACACCTCCCACCAGCCCAGGGGGCTCCAAGCCCCATCCAACCTGGGCTGAGACACTGCCAGGGATGGGGCAGCCACAGCTTCTCTGGAAAACCTGGGCCAGGGGCTCAGCACCCTCACATTAAGAATTTCTTCTTAATGTCCAACCTAAATCTCCCCTCTTCAAGTTTTAACCCATTTCCCCTTGTCCTCTCCCTCCCCCCCGTGTCCAAAGCCCTCCCCCAGCTTTCTTGTAGCCCCTTCAGATATTGCAAGGTTGCTATAAGGTCATCTTAGAGCCTCCTCTTCTCCAGGCTGAACAACCCCAACCCCTCAGCCTGGCTTCCCAGGGAGGTGCTCAGCCCTCTGATATTTTAGTGGCTCTGCTCTGGACATATTCAAGGAGCTCTGTGTCCTTATGTTGGGGACTTCAGAACTGGACACAGGACTCCAGGTGGGGTCTCACAAGAGCATCTTCCTCCTATTTTAGTTTACCCAGTTAAAAAAAAAATAAAATAAAAAAAATTACTTCCCCCCTAGTCCTTGCTGCTCACCCTCTGATCCAACCATGACATTTGGCTTTTACTGTCTTAGAGTTTAGCCTGTTACAGGGGATGTAATTCCTGAGCTGGTAGCAAAGTTTTCCTGATATTCAGAATATCCCTGAAATGCAGTTTGTAATTACCCATTCATCCGCTTCAGGTTTGTCTGCAGCCCAACTCCCTTGGCCCACGATGCCACTTTTCTTCTGAGTGTTGATGATTTTGCACCAATGGATTTCATTTTTTCTTCCATTTTTTCCCAGACACGAGGAACTCCCAAAAAAGCAGTTGGCCTCACTTCCCTCAGGGTGTCTCCCAAGGTGCCCTGAGCAAAAGCAGAATGGAGCACAGCTTTCAGAAGTGCTTCACTACAGACTTCAGGTCAGCTTCACTAGGGAGAATTTTGAGGAATTTTGTCAGTTTTGAGGAACTGCTCATTTTCAGATGCAGTGCCACAAGCAAAGCAAGCCCAGGAGCATTCCAGTGCCAGGGGAGTCTTGAGAAGACACTGAGAATCAGTGCTTTCAGTGCCAAGAGAAATGTTTTCTTCTCAGGACCCAAACTGATTGGGGAGGCATTTTGCAATGTGGACAAAGCAAATACAAAACCATTCCACAACCAAAGCTGTTGGGGTGGAGAGCTGGTGTCAGGTGAGACACCAAGAAGCTCCTAGTTGGGAAGTGCTTGGTCAGCTCATCCCAGCTGGATAGGCAGAGTCAAGAGGCAAAGGTCAGAGTGTCTCCATCCCTCAAACCAACAAACCCTTCACAGGAGCAGTTGGTCACTGAGCAAACAGTCCAAGTTAGCTCAGCTGACAGAGCCATAAGTCAGCCATGACTGTGTCACAGCACCCACAGGTGAGTGGAAGGGTGTAGGATTTTTTGTTCAGGTTTTTACCTTTAAGGCATCTGGTTGAGCAAAGAACACCTGCACACCAAACGTCATCGCCGACCAAATATCCGACATCTGGGCAGCGATGTGGCTGAGGGGCAGGTAGCTGACCACCACCTCCTGCTTCTCCTTAGCATCTGTCAGCATGATGAAACTCCCAGCTGCTGCTGCTGTCCACGTCAGCTGGAACAGGAACACAGAGCAGGATGAACTGATCACAACCTGCCAGTACTTAAAAGGTGGCTACAAAGAAGTTGGAGACTCCCTGTTGACAAGGAGCCCCATGGACAAGACAAGGGGCAATGGGCACAAGTTGCTCCTGGGGAGATTCAGATTGGACACAAGAGGAAAATTGTTCACTCTGAGGTCAGTCAGACAGTGGAATGGTCTCCCAGGGGAAGGGGTGGACTCCTCTGCTTTGGAGAGTTTTAAATCTCAGCTCGAGGGGGTGCTGAGACATCTCAGATAAATAATAATATGAGAAGGGTTGGAACAGATGATCCTGGAGGTCCCTTCCCACCTGACGTTCTGATTCTCTCTTGGGCACAGAGCAGCCACCTCTACACCAGCTTAACATCAGGCACCTTTTTCAGCTGATTTTTACCAGCCCTCAGCACCCACCTGAGGTCAGAGAAAAGGCATTTGTACAACAAGACACTTACATTGTCATGACTGAGCATGACTCCCTTTGGCTGCCCAGTTGTCCCCGAGGTATAGATGAGTGTGCAGCACTGGTTGGGCTTCTGTGACTCAATGACTTCATGGAGCTGAGCATCTGGAACATCTTTGCCAAGGTCCATGAACTCACTCCACTGCATAGAAAGGAGAAGGGCTGGATCACTTTGTAAGCTGTCACTCACACGTGAAATTAAACCCTTTGCTACACATGCAGTGAAGGAAATTGTTTCCTGTGTCCAGATCTCTGGCAGAACCTGGAAATATGCACTGCCAGCCCCATAATGTTTCCTGGCTGCCACAAGAGGCTGGGCAAGAAGTAGAAAAGGAGGCAGATCCACCCTGAGGAAGCTCACTGGCTTTGTAGCAACCCTGGGAGAACTGCAGGACCCAAGGCTGGCTTGTGGAGGTCAGTGTGCTAATTACCCTCATAACAGGGATTATCCAGGTCTGAACAACAGTAGATAACCACTGCCTCAGCAAGGCAGGCAATCCCTAAAACTAACAGGAGCTCACATGACTGTTCCATGGATGGGGGTGGCTCCTTGCAAGCCATTAGCTAAACACAGACAGGATTTAAAAACCACAGAGATGCCCAGGACTTACAGAGTACAGATTTGGTCTTGTCTCTTTTAGCTCTTCCCCATACTGGATAATAGCTTTCAGATGAGGCAGTTTGTGCTGAATCTGTGTTAGAAAGGAGATTTGTGAGAAGGAGCAAATCCTGCCCACCCTAAGTAACCCACTACAGCACATGCTACAGCTGCCATTTCAGTAAAGCTGAGAGAATCTCATCTGTGTTACTGAAGGAGGAAGGGAAGCCTGACTAGACTCAGCAATCATTTGGACTGGGATGTTGCCAGGGGAGGCTCAGTTGTTTGCTTTGGTTTCTCATATTTTAAGCTCAAGACTTTGATAAGTGGTGGAAGCCCCACTTAACCTCTGGTGAGATTTAGCTCTAGTGACTACTCACCTGGCTTGAGCAGGGAGCACAATAAGAAGGCTCAAAGAGTTCATCTCTGCTTGCAAATCCAGAATTTCCCTTCAGGCATCACCCTCCCACAGCATTCCCTCCCTCCCTCCCACCTCCCCTTTCCCATCTATCACTAGGATGCTGTAGCCCCCAACCATTTAAAAAATATATTTACTTCTAAGATTTTCTGCAGCTGTTTATGGTTTTCCACAACCACGATGTTGGCACTACAGTTGTCTGCTACATAATAACAGGCCTCAGGAGAGTTTGTAGTGTAGATACCAACAGCAAATCCACTACAAAAGAAAAGGGAAAAAAATTAAACCAAAATAGAAAGGAAAATCACAGAATTAGAGCAAGTGGCTGGCAAAAGGCAGACCATTTCAAACTTTAACAAAGGAAAAACTTTTTGGGAAGGATATCCCACAAAAAACCAGCAGAAAGTATAGGGCTTCATTCCAAGAGCAAAGGTTCTTTTCTGGCCCATGGGGAATGTCAGAAGGGTGTAAGGGACCAAAATGCCTCAGGTGGCAGGAAGCCATCAAAATCCAGTGGATCTGGCACTTCCCAACATATTTTTAATCAAAGTGTGAGCAAGCAGCCTTGTGTAATAACCTGCTGGTCCATCTGATTTTGAGAGAAGCACCTGGCTAAATACATTATTTTTTGTCCCATTAAATTATAATGAAGTAAAGAGAGTTTATATTCTACCTATCTTGATTAAATTCAAATATTAGTAGTTGGTTTGGTTTTGCTTTTTCATGGTTTGTTTCATTTTTTTTTTTAATCAAAGCCTGCTTCTCACATGAATGCTGATATTACTATCTGAATGCTAAAGCAAGAGGCAAGTCAAGAGACAGTGCTCACTCTTACCCTGCAAGGATAGCTCCAATGTCAGCAATAAACCACTCTGCAGAGTTAAATCCCAAGATGCAGACTCCATGGAAACGCTCCAGGCCCAGCTGTAAACAAGAGATGAGGTTACAGCAACCTTGTTTTCTCTTTGAAGAATGCTTGGAGTTAATTTACACCTTTCTGCTATAAGCACAATGTCAAGGGAAATGTTCATGCTATCATATATGGGAATGCAGGTTGAAAAACTTTCAGACCTAACAGGGAACCAGTAAAGTTTCATGTCAGACACTGTCCTGCTGGGCAGTAGGCAGGAAAAAAAAAAAAAAAAAAAAGGATTTGCTTTGGTCTGCACTCCAGCTCTCCAACATTAATGGTGTAAAACTGCCCTCCAGGCAGTGACAAGTTCCCACTACTGAGAGAAGTAGTAATTAAGTTCAGGTGAGGTGTCAGATATTAATAACAACATGAGTAATAAGCTCCAGTAACAGAGACACTTTGCTGTGAAATTTCAGCTGTTGAAGTCTCATTCTTTAAACCTACTTTAGTCATCCTCTGGTTTTGTCCCAGAGTGGAGTACATCAACTGGAAGATCCCTCCATAGGAGTAAAACCAGAATGCCCTTAACTAATCAAGAAAAAAGCCTTGGTAATGGTAACAGTAAGTACACAAAATGTTGGCTTCTCTCTCTGAGGGCCTGAACTCCCAGATATCCCAGGCAAAAGGCTCAGCCAGTTTGTATATTTGAACCTGATGCATAAGTATCCCTTCAAATTCTAAGAAAGATTTAAATTTACACACTTCATGAGGAACATTATCCAGGCTTGCTACATACCTCAAACACCTGGCTCTAAATGTTTCCCAATCTATATTTTTTTTTTTTAGTTGAATGTGGAAGTAATTGGCAAGAAATTCAAACCAAACCAGTGCAGTAGTTACCAAGGTGTTCATGGCACAGTCAGGTATTTCCCTGTCAACTTTAAGACTCACCTACACTCAGAGAATGTGCAAGTATAAGATACAGTTGACTACAGCCATTTCAGAGGTTAAACTAAATGTGAGGGGGAATTCAACACAAGCTTACCTTCAGAAAGCTTTTTGCTGCTTTCCAGCACTCCTCATAGTACATCTTATATGTCAGTTTTATCCACTGACCCCCCTTTTTGGATGCAAGGGCATAATAATCACCATATTTTCTGGCAGCCTCCTGGAACAGTTGGTGAACAGTCTTTGGTGTCCTACTGCCTATGCCCTGTTCATCCATCCTCAGCCTGACTTCTCCATCACGTCGTGTTGTCCACACACTGGAGGCAGGAGGTGAAGATGCTGCTTTGAAAGAAAAGTGGTCAGCATCTTGTATTTAGAAACTGATTGCTGCCCTAACAGAAACATAAATACAAATATCAAACATATGAAAGCAAATGCTGTTACAATCCCTCTCACTCCCCTTTTTTGACCTTGGATTACTGGCATTTTTGTCACAGCCAGGATTAACAGATGAAGACTCTACAACACTTTCAAAATTTTCTTAAACCTTTCTTGCTTGCATCCTGATTTGCTGCCTGAAAGCTCTTGCACTGGGAAGGTGGCAGCTGCCTGCAACAATCATATACACTGTGCTTTTCTTTTTTTTAAGGAGGCCTGGAGGAGTACATTATTACCTGCTAGAGAAGCATCAGGAAGTGGCACTACCTACTCTGAAGCCTACCCATGCTTTAAAGTCCCAAGTTCAGTAGGCTTCTGGACAGACCATTCCATGATATGAATTTTTACTTCCATTGCTACAAGGTTAGATAAATTGGTCTCTCTTTTCAGCAATCATTTTATGCACATCAGTCACTAAAAATTCTTTGCTCTCACCTGTGAAACCAAGCCTGTCTGTCTGACATCCTCCTGTCTCAGTGTCTTCAACTCTCCCAGTGCCATGGACCTCATCAGTCCTGCAAGGCAAAAGCAATCAGCCCTGGGTTTTAGGCTTTATCATGCTGGCTGAAGAACCCCCTGGGTGTACTTGCTCCATCATTTCATGACATCAGTCCTTGGATGACAAAATTACTCCTGATGCAAGTGACCATGAATTTCACTGGCCTGCATGGTTCTGGCAACAAAATGGGCCCCTCTTGGAGAGTGTGTGGGCTTTGCCTGCACTGCTTTTAGCAGAGGTGTGCTGTCCTCATTGTGGCTGTCATTTCAGAGGAGCTGCAGGAGAATCCATAAACACAGCATCCAGAAACCAGCCAGGATTTCATAGCAGAGCTCTGCTCCAGGTGTCTGGAACTCTCTGCAGCAGAGAGGAGGAGTGGGGCAGGAAGGGGCACACAGATCTGATGCTTATCTCCTGCTGCTAACCTGAGTCTGATGGAGGCAAGGTCCCAGCAGCCACCCTCCTGTAGCATTGTCCCCCACCAAGATTTCCTGCAGCCAGAAGATCCCACTGAGATCTCCAGGCCAGCTGAGGTGCAGGAAATCCATCGGACAGGAAATCTTGCTCTTAGGTATTCCTGACAAAGTCAGGGCACTGAGCTCCCACCAGGAGTTTCTGCAGAAATGGAAACAGGATCATTCCCTGTTCACTCCTCACCAGGAACCTGCCCTGTAGTGCCAACTGAAATTTCATAGAATCATAGAATGATTTGGGTTTGAAAGGACTTTAAAAGATCAAAATTTACTCCCTTCAGCCTTCCATGATCTGCTGAGATGCCTGTTTGTAGAACAGTGTTCTTCTAACCCACTCTTTCCAAGACAGACTTTCTCACAGCCATAAGTGATGAGGATAAGGAATAATCAAGTCATCTCCCACTTCAGACCATGAGGTGGAAGCCAGGCCCTGGAAGGTTCCATCTTTGAGTCTCTCTTCTCTGCTCCCTACAAGGACACCCCACTCTGCAACTTACAGGCAGATGTTGCTTGCTCCCCTGCTCTGGGCAATACCCTGCTTAGAACATCAGCATGGCACAAAGGTCCAAGGCTTAGTTGGCCCAGGATTATATTCCAGAGAACCAAAATCACACTCGATCTTGCCTTGCCAAGCAGCCCTCCCTGGGATCTTGGCTCCAGGCCATCACACAGGTGTTTGCTTCTTCATGCCAGTGTTAGGTGTTTATTCCACTCATGGCAATATTTAGTGCAAGGTTTGTCTCAGGCAAACCTTTGACACCCAACTCCTGGGTGTTCTAAAAGAGCTGCAGGCCTCTGACATCACAACAGCTCCAAACCTCCCACAGGGGCACCTTTGCAGTTCTCATGAGACCCCACACAGAGCAGTTTCCAGTTCTGGAGCCCCCAGCACAGGAAGGACATGGAGCTCTTGGCCCAAGTCCAGAGGAGGCCACAAAGATAATCTGAGGGCTGGAGGAGTTCTGCTCTGGAGCCAGGCTGAGAGAGCTGGGGGTGTTCAGCCTGGAGAAGAGAAGGCTGCAATGGGGAGACCTTGGAGCACCTTCCAGTGCCTGAAGGGGCTCCAGGAAAGCTGAGGAGGGACCTGGGACAAGGGCAGGGAACAACAGGACAAGTGGTGATGGCTTTAAACTACAAGAGGGAGATTTAGGTTAGGGATTAGGAAGAAATTCTTTGGTGTGAGGGTGCTGAGCCCCCGGCCCAGGTTGCCCAGAGAAGCTGTGGCTGCCCCATCCCTGGCAGTGCTGAAGGCCCCAGGTTGGATGGGGCTTGGAGCAACCTGGGCTGGTGGGAGGTGTCCCTGCCCATGGCAGGGGGTGGCACTGGGTGAGCTTTAAGGTTCCTCTAACTCAAACCAGCCTGGGATTCTATGATAAGAAGCCCCAAGATCCCAGACTGCCACCATCAACCCCACCAGCACACAGGCAGGAGCTGCTCTGCTCCCATGCACTCTCCTCAGACAAAGCTCCCCCTGAACCCCACATTTTTCTTCCCTTTCTACTAGACCCAAGAGAAGAGAAGTCAGCACAAGGCTCTGTGTGATTTTCAGTGCAATGGAATCAGTTCCCTCTCTTTTAGGCTCTTTTTGAATTTCTAGGGGGTTGACAGTGATTATTGCTTTGGGCATATGCTAAGGTTTGAGAGATTTGACATGGCTACTCCCATGCACTGTCCAAAAGCAGAACTGCTTCTCCTGACTAGTCTGCAAGCAAGAAACCAGAGGGAAGCAAATAATCATTTTTTCCTTTACTTGCCCCCAGGGGGTTATGAGATGTTCCCCACTATCCATTTCCTTCTCATTATTGAGAAGCTCTCTCTGCATAGATTAATCCTCAGTTGCAGCAGTTCTGCACCATTTCCCAATAGCTTTTATGATCAAAGCATGCAAATGACCCAATAACATGAAAAAAAAGCCCCAGCTATTTCCCTTCCAGTGAATCAAGTTGTCTTTTCCTCCCCCTTACTACATGTCATTCAAATGCAACCTGAAAAAAAAAAACCAACAACAAAACAGGTAAAGAGTTTTTTTGTCAGCTGTATCCCATCTATACCAGGGTGAGGTGGAACCCCCAACTACTAATCTGCTCTTCAGTAAGAGGCTGCTTAGGTTTACAGAGAAACTAACAGGAGTTTGATAAAAATCAGCATGGGTCCTGCCTCCAGGGGCACGCCTCTCTGTTTACAGCAGCACTTCCCACTGTCCTACCTGCCAGGTATTCCAAGTATTTGGTTAGTGCCCTCCCATTTACACAGGCCCAGAGTCATGCAAAGTTCCTTTCTAGGAAGTGATCTTCCTGACTGGGCAGGATATTCTCCCATTCCTGTGCTTTTAGGTTACATGTAATGCATACTGCCCCAAGCTCCATCCTCTGTGTGGTAGCTATGGACAGGAAATTTAATTCTGCTCCTCTTATTTTGGGTGCTGAGATTGGAGATTCAGCTCTCAGTCTGTAAAGGTAGTAACAAATGTCTGAAATTTCTTCCCCCCAAAATTGATCTAAATAAACATCATCAAACACAAACTGCATCCTATATATACACACACAGAAAATACAATCTTAAATTAGACAAACCTGGCTGAAGAGCTGAGCAGTACATCATCCAGTGACACCTCACAGCTCCCTTGAGGATCTGAATTAAAACAAGCCGTAGGGACTGGTTCTGCAAGAGCCATGCGTGCATCTGACTCACACAGCATCGTCCCTGTGAAAACAGGTTTTAAAAATCAAAAGACAATCAAACACTACAGGAAAATCAGCTGCCGTTGCTGTAGCCATCCCACCGAGGGGGGCATGACTCCAGACTGCTGCATTTGCCTGAAATGCAGTCAGTTCTCACCAAGGACGCAGCACACTCTGCCTCCTGCTCGGTTCATTTCCAAAGCCTTATCAGCAGGAGTTGGTACGGCCATTCCCTCATCCGAAAAGGCTCACCACCATTGCAGTTTTGAAAGAGCACCGTTGAGCCCAGCGATTTAAACGTTACATTCCCGTTGCCCTTCCAAAATCCCCGCTCGGCGCTCAGACCCACCCCCCAAACCCATCCCCGCAGTTTCTGGCTCCAGCCTTACACCGCATCGCTTTGGTGCAGCCTCTCCTCCCGCAGCCACTCCGGACCGGCGCCGAGGACGAGGTGGAACAGCTTTTATTTTTAAACTAGCGCCCAGGAGGCTGATCCGGAGCATCTTATGTCATGTGCTGCCTGCCTCGCAATTGGAAGCAGCTCCTCACCCCACACCGCCGCCTCTTAAGGAAGTTCTGGCTCCGTGCCTGCTCACCAGCCTCCGGCACGACGGGGTTTTGGGGTCCTTCTCGGGGGACACAGCCCCGGGACACCCCGGAGATTTCACCTGTTCTGGTGGAAATCGGTGGTTTTGCAGGAACCGTTATGGCTGGTGGCTCCTGCGTGGCTCTGGGGACTTTGGTCACCTCCAGGAGGGCTGAAAGCCACGCTGGTTCTATTTAAAGTTTTACATTCGTCAAAAGCCTTTGATGCTCAAGACTTGACAGGCTGAGCTGTAATCGTTTGGGGGAATTTCTAACAGCTTGAAATGAATCTCATTAGCCTTGATCTTTTTAGAGGTGGATTTTAGCATCCTGTTTCTGTGGCTGCGTTTAGACAGACGCAATTTAAAGCGGGTGACGTGAGGAGACTGTCGGTTTGAATGACGGCAGAGGCGGTGAAAGCAAAGAGAGAGCCCTTGGAATGAATCCGGCACAGCCGAGCTGCCTCCTGCCTCCAGCGGGGGGCAAAGCTCCAGCCCCGCACCCTGCCCCGCACCCAGAGCTGCCCCCAGCCCGGGACAGCACCTTCCTCCCCCCTCTGCTTCCTCACCCACACCAGGACACGTGGCTGCTCACCCCATGCTCGGCTACAGCCTCCGATTCCCGAGCCCAGGAAGAAAGAGTTGAATTCAAGCACCTGAGAAAATGTCTCCAAAACCCCCATCTCTCAAGCTCTGGGATAATTCATAGATGTCACCCACCACCCAGTTCTAGGCTCAAACTGCACCACAGCAGTTTATAGTTTTGTTTTTTACAGCTGTGAGAGAAGGGGCATCACCTCCACAGAGCAGGCGCAGCCACCCAGAGCTGTGGAACCTGGGTTCATTTCCCTCCCCAGCCTGGAGCAACTCAAACCCACCTCTGGAAGAGCACGATGCCAGATCCCACACTGCACAGTGCCTGCTGGAGGAGCCACCACGCTCCAGGACAGCCCCAGACACACGGTGAGGAAGGTGCCCTGGAAGCTGCCATCAGGCCTGACCCCCATCACAGTGCCAGACCCCACAACAAGGAGCTGTCCCCTGCATCCCCCGAGGAAGCTTTTCTCTCTGCACTAACTACTGCCTTTCTCTGACCATCTGCTCTTTAATGCAGCAAGAAAGTTTCAAGGGAAAGGGTGGAGGTGTCCTCACACCATCCATCCCACAGCACAGCCCACAAGCTCTTGGGCAGCAGAGGGAATGTCAGGCAAAGAAAAGCAGCAGCAACATCTCCCAGGTGAGCATTTTGGATGGTGGGCTCAGGGTTTGGGCCTCTCCCTGAGTCAGGCAAGAGAAAAAAATGCTTCACAGCAGAGACCACAACTGCATCCTGCACCCTGCTGTGCATCTGCTCCTCACCAAGACCCTGACAACAGGGTCTGCTGCTGCTGGGTGCTTGGTTCCCATGTGATGGCAAAACCAGGAATGGCACCAAGATCAAGGACACGATGCTGCATGACTTGAAAGCCCTGGGAGAGACAGAGCAGGACATCACTGTCACCATCACATCCAGTGGGATGGGTCAAGGAGAACCTAGGTGTTCACACCATAGGGCCCTTAGCCCCTGGAGAGCAGCAGCAGAACTTCTGGACTTGCACCATGAAACAGAAAGCTGAGGTGCAGCCTGGCTCTGCAAGCCACCCTCTGAACACAGGCCACAGGAATCCCATCAGCCACACCTTTTATGTTACAGATCCAGGTTAGAAACAAAAATTTGACAAGATGCAGACTCGGACTGGCTGTGCTAAGCCCTGCAGCTAGCCCCCTCCTCCTCCCCTGCTCAGTCACACACAGCTGCACTGCACAACGCACAGGAACACACACACAGAGCCAGGATCCATCCTGACAGCAACTCAGGGGGGTGAAGGGGACCACAACTAACCCCCTCCTGACCCACAGCACTTCCAGAGGAAGTACCACACCGTGAGGCACCAAAGATGTTCAGGAACACGAAGAACACACCCCCACCCAAACCTGCTGAAAGGACCCTCCCTTTTAATTAAAACCTGTGTGACAACTCCAGTCATTTACATACAAAGCATCTTCTGCTCTGAGGGAGCAGCCACGTCCTAAGAAGAACCAGAAGCTGGTGAATGATTTCATCAAAACCGCTGCAGAGCTTCACTGACAAAACAAAAGCAGTTTTGGCAACCTGCAAACTCACGACAGTCAACGGGACAGGAGTGAAGGTTTGTCACAACAAACTCTGGACACACCTTCACTGGAAGCACACGCCGAGCTTCAAAACTGTCAGTTCAAATTCAAATTATTGCCTGTGTTCACCAGACAGCTCAACATTCTCCAGCACAGCCCACTTGGCTTCCTGTTGCTGGTTTCATGGCCTTTTACTGGTAAAGAAACTGTCTCTGATCTGGTGCAATTTTCACTGTGCAGATCAGCTTTAGCAGGTTGCCACATGATCACACTGCCTTTCCACATTTCCACCAAAAGTGAAATTTGGTTTTTTTCTGCTCATTTTCTTTGGAGATTTATTAAGTGAGGAAGCAGATACTTAGCAAGCCACTCTTCCTCTTTTAGATAATTTCCTTTTTAAAAAAAAAAAAAAAAAAAAAAAAAAAAAAAAAAGTAATGATAAAATCTTCCATAGTGCTCAGGTTTTCTCCTGGGCAGAGATCATGGATTGGGGTAGGGCTGTGCTGGGAAATTATCTGATGTCCAACTGATGCAGAAGCAGAGAGGACATGAGGAAAAATAGCCTCACTGTAAGGATGACACCACATCAAACATCTTGAATGAATGACACAACTGCAGGCAGATACTGTCCCCACCACAGGCTCTTCACAGCTGAACTTTGGCAGAACAAAGCTGCTCAACAACCATCACGCAGATCCAGGGCTTGCTCACCCCAAGGACACTGCCATGGGCTGACACTGTGGGCTGGAGGCACCACACAGGCCGTTACACAACTCCTTATTCTATGTATATTGCTTCTCCAGGACCCCAAGATACTCCAGGTGGATTCCCCAGCACTGTGACTCATCACGAGGCTGAGTTTAAGTTCCTCTTTCCAACCCTATTTGCTTTATGCCCTCAGCACTCACCTGCCCACGGGTGGGCAATCCACTCGTGATGAAATTTTTAGAGACACATCACCCATGCTTCTGCCACCTTCAACCACCCAAGACTTCATCTCCACTCGAGGCTCATCCCAACTCAACGCACTGGTACCAGAGCATCCCTGAATGCCGGTACCGGTCCCGGTCTGGTGACAGCTGCCCACGGTGAGGGGAAAGGATCCCCACCGGCCCCCCGCACTGCTCCCCTGACAGGACAGCTCGGTCCCAAGCAGACCCTGGGTTTGTTTAACCACAAACTCCGAGTACTCTGAGGCTGCGGGCCAGGCCGCCCCGCTCCCCACAGGGACATCGGGAGAAGCCGCCTCGGAAACTGCGGGAAAGTTGAATCCCGCAGGAAAAACCCTGAAACCCCCCGAGCCGGGGAGGCTCCTACGCGGGTCCAACACCCATCCCAGTCCCCCCGGCCACCCCTCGGGACACGCAGCGCCTCAGGGTCACCCGGCGTGAGCAGGGACGGATCGGGGACCGCGGGGCTGCACCCCGGGACCCCCGGAGCCCCCTGCCCGGGATCGCGCGCGGGTGTCTCGAGCCCCGGCCCCGCCCCGCGCCTCCGCGCCGCGCGCCCTCTANCCCACCCGGGCACCACGGACCCCTCGAGCTTCCCTGAACCCCCTCCCCACCTCCCCAGCACCACGACCCCTGAGCGCCCCTCATTCCCCCCGGGGGATGAGGGGGGAGAGGCCGGGCCGGTGCCCCTGAGGCGATAGGACAGACCGGGGGGCACCAGGCAGCCCCCCCGAAACCGGGGAGTGCGGTTGCACTGCAGAAATTGTTCAGCAGCTAAGGGCTGAGGTGTTCCTGTCCGCAGGGCGCTGCTGCTCCCCGGCCTGCCGTGCCCAGCGCGGAGAGAAAGAAGCGAGAGGAGAAAGGGTCACGCGTGGTGGGGGATTGCAGTCAGCTCTCTTTAATGTCTGTGTTAATCGAGCGCACCCTCAGTCAATCTGCAGATGTTGGGTTGATCTGCCAGAGGGTGGGAAGGCTCTGCTGAGAGACCTGAACAGCCTGGATGTGTGGGCTGAGGCCAATCGTAGCAGGTTCAGCACAGCCAAGTGCCAGAGCCTGCACCTGGGTCACAACAACCCTCAGCAATGCTTCAGGTTTGGGGCAGAGCTGCTGGAAAGTGCCCGGAGGAAAAGGCCCTGGGGGTGTTGGTCAACAGCGGCTGAATATGAGGCAGTGTGTGCCCAGGTGGCCAAGAGGCCACCAGCATCCTGGCTGGAATCAGCCCTGGTGTGGGCAGCAGGAACAGGGCAGGGATCATCCCCTGTGCTGGGCACTGCTGAGGCTGCACCTCCAATCCTGGGCTCAGTTCTGGGCCCCTCAGGACAAGAGGGACATTGAGGGGATGGAGAGTGTCCAGAGAAGGGAATGGAGCTGGGGAAGGGTCTGGAGCAGAAATCTGCCCAGGAGCAGCTGAGGGCCCTGGGGGTGTTGATCCTGGAGCAGAGGAGGCTGAGGGGAGACCTTCTGGCTCTCTGCAACCCCCTGAGAGGAGGTTGGAGCCAGGGAGGGTCGGGCTCTGCTCCCAAGGAACAAGGGATGGGACAAGAGGAAACAGCTTCAAATTGCGCCAGGGGAGGTTTAGGTTGGAGCTGGGGAACAATTTCTCCCTGGAAAGGGTTGTCAGGGCCTGGCCCAGGCTGCCCAGGGCAGGGCTGGAGTCCCCACTCCTGGAGAGATTTCAAAGCTGTGGAGATGGTGCTGAGGGACATGGGGTGGTTGGATGGTTGGACTTGATGATTTGAAAGGTCTTTTCCAACCAAAAGTATCCTATGATTCTGTGATGGTTGCTCCCAGCTGAGGTGTTGCAGTCGCAAGCTGATGTTTTCTGAATAGTACAAGGAAAAAAAAAAAAAAAGGGCAGGTCTGTGCTGAGCAGTGTTAAAGGCACAAGCATCAGGGGGTCCTGATGATGGGGGCTGCAGGCACATCTGGGACAGAACCTGTGGCCTGGTGCCAGATCCACCATCTTATGCCTCCTCTGTGTCTTGCTTATTTATACTGAAGTGCAATGGTACTTAAAAAAATTATTTATTTTCAAGGCTGTGGGCAGGTAGGTCATCTAACTGTTCTCAGTTGTTTCTAGCCAATAAAGTTGTAGAAAAGCCAGAATGTTGTTTATCCTGTGAGCAGAACAGCTGTATCCATCAAATGAATTATTGATGCTATTTTGCTGGAGCAGACCAAGAATTCCTAAACATTGTTGGTTTTTTTTCCTGCAAATTCTTCTCCTCCACCATCCAGAAATATTCCCCACTCACACAGGGTGGGGAGGGTTTACACCATTTAGTTGAGCAAACCTGAGGAATATGTCATGAGAAAAGCTCCTGCCAAAAGGTCAGGGCTGCAGCTGGAGCAACAGCAGGTCCAGAGGACAGAATAGTGCCCAGGAGATTGCTGCAGTGAAAAAGCACAGTGAGCACCAAATCAGCTGCAGGAAACCTGCACTTTGCCCTCTCCAGGCACCTGGGGGTTTTGTTTTGATGGCTCTTTGCCCCTTTTGCAGCCTGAGCCCTCTCTTGTAGCTCCACTGCCCTCTGCTCCCCATCCCAGCCACCTCATTTGCTCCTCTCTGTAGCCCATCCAAATCCCTTGTGTGGCTCCTGTTTCATTCAATAGCTTTTTTTTTTTTTCCTGCAGAGCAGGGATACAACCAGCACTGGAGCCTTGGTGAGAGGTGTAAACCTGCCAGCCTGCTGACCCTCTCACTCCAGTCGTGCCTTGGTTGTTAGCCAGTAGCTGCTGTGCTGACAAGGGGCAAAGAATCCTCAGTGAACCAAGCAAAGCTCCCGTGGCACAGCCCAAAGGTTAAGTGCAGTGGCAGGAGTCACCACTGCTATTTTTGGCAGTGCCCTGAGCCAACAAATTACCTCGGGCAAGCTGCTTGGTTTGTGCTCCCAGTGTCCCTGTCTGCCAAACAAGGCTGAGGTTGCACCACTCCAGAGGTAGGTGCCACGGGGTTTGCAGAACTCCAGCAGGTTCTGGGACCAAAAGGGACCATGCTGCTGGTGAAGGACAGGATGAGAGCAAAGATAAGAGCAGATGGTCCTCAGGCAAGTCTGCCATGAGGAGGAGAGGACTTGTTCCCACTGCCTGAGGGGGATTAGCTTATATCTTGGTGTAATAACAATAACTTTTAATATTGATTGGTGGTTGCAGGCCCAGCCCTTTATAAATAAACACGGGGCTGTTAAGCTTGAGCTAGCAAAAGCACCCAAGTGACTGCACCCTTTGTCAAGTGTCACCATTGCCTGCTCTGTATTTATTAGCAATTAATGACCTCAAGTTGCACCAGGTAAGGTTTAGATTGGATATTAGGGAAAGTTTCTTTGCTGAAAGAGTGGTCAAGTGTTGGAACAGGCTGCCCAGGGAAATGATGGAGTCACCATGGGTGTTCAAAAGCCATGTAGGTGTGGCACCTCGGGACATGGTTTGGTTGGCTGGTGGTGTTGGGTTGGCAGCTGGACTTGATGATCTTAGAGTTCTTTTCCAATTTGAATGATTCTTTGAGTGGAGTCTCAGGTTTCTCACTTTCTCACCAGGCACCAAGAGCAGGGTGAGCCAAGGAGCTCCAGGAAACATGAACACAACATTCAATCACTCACCTGGGGTGAATTTTAGCACAGCTGGCCAGGCCAGGAAAGGCTGAGAAGGTTTTTCAGGTGTCACTTTTTCCAATCACTGCCTCCCATGAAAATTGCAACCAGATTAGTTATGTATACTGACATGATGTGGGGGAAAAATAATTTTAAAAAATGTTAAATACATCTTAGTCCTGCATCTGTTGGCTATGGGGAGGAGAGAGAAGTACAGTAGTATCTACTGTCTGTGTAAATGTTTCCAGTCCCTAGGACTTCAGAGGGACTAAAGGCCAATTTCTCATCCAATGCCAATCAGCACAGCTCTGCAGGAGGAGCTGTGTTGGACTCAATCTTAACACTCTTTTTCCAACCTAACTGATTCCCTGATACCTTCATGTTTCTACCTTGACATTTGCAGGTATTAAACATGCTGCAGCAGAAGACAACTTGGAGGAAGATGCCATCAAGGAGAGGGGTGTCCTCAGGAGACAAGAGCAGTAGGGTATGTGCCTTGACAAGGCCCAGGATAGATGCAGATTTGGGTTATGGTACTTTGGGTTTGTGCATGTCAGGTCACACAAGTGTGGTCAGAAATGCTGGTGTCCAGAGGGCACACTGCTTCTTGACAGGGGTGGTTGTGTCAGCGAGGTGCAGGTTGGCTGCTGCTGAGAGCTGGGTTCTTCCCCTTGGCCACAGGTTTCCTGTGACCTACAGCATGTCACCCATCTGGTGAAACTGAAGAAATTCCATTTGCAAGTTCTTTCCTACCTCAAGCAAAGAATCATCTCTTCATGCAGCTGTAGACACCTCTTCTTATAACTGTGTATACAGAAATAATGGAAATAAATTTCTTTTTCATATCTTAATCATTCCCCATGTGGAACATTCACCCACTTAAATGACCCAAACCAGCTTATACAACATTGCACGTTCATCACCCTTCACCTCCAGCCCTGGCATTGGATCTGAAGCTATTCTGGGCTAGCAGTCCCCTGATCATGCTCACAAATTTCCAGCTCCAGAGTCACTGGTAGCAAGCATCAACCCCAGATGTTGTCACCCCTCAGGACATTGACATGAAAGATAAAGGGGTGGAGGGGGGAGGGCAATGCAGTATCCCAGCAATTTCCACATGAAGCTCAACAAGAGGAGAACTGAGTGCACTGAGAAAATGTGCTGATAAACACGTGGTAACAAGAAAGGGAGGCAGACAGAGGAGGCTGTTGGTAGCACAGTCCTTTCTAAACTCAACCAAGTCGTGTTATCCTTCCCACCAAGGACTTGCAACATCTTTCTGTCATCTTTCTGAAAGGGCCTACAGCAAATAGGTGTAAGTCTCTCTGGAGGAAAAAATAAACAAAAACAACACAACAAAGCAAAACCCAAAAAGCCACACACACACACCAGGGAAAAACACACACAGAGACTAAAATCCCACAGCAAATTAAGTTCTAGATTCATATCTAACTCAGCTATCACAAACCAGCATCACTCCACTGAAAGCCAAGCAGTCTTCAGCAGAACACACCAGCTGACAACTCTCCTTTATCTGCCTCTCTCTGTAACACCAACACTTCTGCTGTTTTGTTCTCAGAAATAAAACTGGAGCAAAGAGTATTTTCCTTTTCCGTCACAGGCACAAAGGTATTTTTATATTTTTAATACACATTAAAACCTGCACACTAGTGGATTGTGAAACAATGCAGCACGGGCACAGGCTGTCCATTGTTTTACACAACATGCCAAGTGTAGTACCTGGCACATGCACTTTCAAAGCATGAAATGCAGTGGAGAATTAGAATTTCTAGCCTATATAATAGTTCTAGTTTGATGCTAGGTATCATCACTCTCTGAAGGTCTTGCCTATATTCTGTGAACTTCAAATCTAAAACCCAATTGCAATGCTATTTTTGCCAGCATGCAATTCCACTTTTGAAATGGAACACAATGGGAAGCCAGTTGCTCCCAGGTCAGATTCCTGCAGAAGTTACATGCTGAAAGTTGTTCCCAGCAGCTCAGGAAAGAACCCAATTGCATCTTTGTAATTTCAATAAACAGAGTTACATCTTTTCTCTTGCTGTTGAAGGAGGAGGACAGGGGATTGTTCCCAAGGCAAGGGACTCTGTGTCAATGGTGTCACAATGTGTACAGGGCAGGTCTAGCCCAAAAGCAGAAACTGTGCCCTGCCTGTCCTCCTCATTTAATCTGTGTTGTAACCAAGAAATGTGTAACCAGAGTTAGGGACACCTTTGCTACCACTTGAGTGGGCAGAGTCCAGACAGTCTGTGTGCTGGGGGCAGCTCAGGCAGGGAGGGTGCTGAGGGTGGTTGGCTGCAGTTGGAGTGTGGTGCAAGACCTCTGCACCTGTCTTTCACTTTGAACTGTTAATAATCCGCAGGGCTACTTAATATTTTCCTGGGGATTTTAAACATGAAATCACTGTAGTAACAAAGTTACAGAACTTTCAAATGCTCACAGTCAGGAGTGTGTTGAACCTTCCCAAACAAGTTGAACCCTTCTGTTTAATATTCACCTTCCAAGCTTCCATAGGACTCCAACTTTTTGTCCCAGTCCAGGACAGAAGAAGTGACCTGACATTGACAAGATGGGCAGATAGAAAGTGGTTGTCTTCCCAGGGTTTTTGTTTGTTTTTTTTTTAATTCTGGTTTGCAGAATAATTCCACCTCAGAGCAGAAGCACTCATGCTGTTGTCCTGGCACTGCTGGGCAGATGATTGCTTTTGGCAGACAGCTGGAATGGAAAGGTGAGGACAGATGTGGCAGCTCACTACAGCCCCTCCACCAAAGCCTTGAAGTCTCAGCCACACTTCCCTGAAATGCAGCTGCAGCTGTTTGCTGTGATCCCTCTTCCAGCAGGCACCCACCAGCTCTTCTCACCTACCTGGGGGCAGAGCCAGGTGTCTGAAGGAGCAGATCCCACCACTTCCAGGACTCACAGATGAGTGAGGGTCTCATCCCCAGCCACTACCCATGACTGCTGATTATCAGCCCTGGAGATTTGCTGATACAAAAAGACTTGTTAAATTATTGCAGGCAAAAGCAAATGATACAGCTGTGATCATACAAACAGCTTTTCTAAATTGATGCAGATGATTTTGCCTGATAGGAGCTTCAGTGATCATTTCTCAGCTTCTTTGCTGGTCACATTCACCTCCAAAATGTGGGAGAAAGTGGCGTGAGTTGAGGGCAGTGATCTTCCCACCAGCACATCTGTATCTGGGAGGCAAACAGCCTTATTTCACCCCAGAAATGGGTCGTGGGAGCTAGGGACTGATTTTACATGGCTGCAGACTGGCAGTGGCCACCAACGTTGCTGTGTCAGGAGAGATGTGGGGGACGTAACTCTTCCTATTAGAAGAGAGCAAACTGATAAAGATGTAACATCTTCAGCCAGAACTTGTCTGTTGCTAATACTAACTAGAAAAAAGAACCCCAAAATGGCACTTTTTTTGTGTGTGTGTGTGTTCACACAGTGGGTTTTTTTTTAAGTAGTGGCAGTAACAGCTTGAAGGTAAGGGGACTGTGCCTGGAGTTTCTTTTTCTGCACTCCAGAGGACTGACTAAATGTGGAAGTGTAAACTAGGTCCTCCTTGGCCTCTCCCCAAGCAGGTATCATCGATGATGATCTCAAGGAACCTCCTGGCTGTCCCTCCAGCAGCTCTCAGGACAGTTGAAGTCCACCATGAGGACCAGGAGCTGTGAAGATGAGGTTGCTCCTCACTGTCTGTAGAGGTCCTCAGCTGCTTGTTCCTCCTGGTCAGGTCACCTGCAACAAACACCTTCTGCAATGTCACCTTGAATCCACAGCCAGCCCCAGGTGAGTTCCTTCCTGAAGATCCTGTATCCTCTTGTTGCAGCACTCTGCTCCTAGGATCCATCCCACCACATCTCCATGACCTCAGCCAGGTGGCAGCCCTGCAGCAGCACTCAGGTCTCCAGCCCCTCACGTTTATTCCCCATGCTGCCAGCACAGCTGCAGAGGCACTTCAGAGGGACACCCCAGCAACTTGACTTCCTAGACATGATTTGGGGGATTTCTCCCTGATGGTGCCTTGTAAGCACTTCTTTGCTCCCATGCTGAAGGGAACACCACTCAATCTCTTTTGTTGATCTGGTGATCCCCTCCCATCACATAACCCCAGCCCTTTGCTTGTTGACTTTGTCCAGGCTGCTGGTTACTCTGCCCCTCCTCCTGGTTGTTAGTGCCCCTGGTTATCTGGGAGACAGGGAGAGACCCATTTGAACTTGCTACACCCAGAAGCTGTGCATTCCACAGAACTTCCATTGAAACCTTACACCAGGGCTGTGCAGCCACCGAGTTTAATTGCACAGAGGTTTCCACCGTGCAAAAGCCGTGTTGACACAAGCTCTGTTGATTCAGTTCTATCAATATCTCTCCCTTCAGTTGCGTCCAAGTTGTGGACACATCTGCCTCCAGCTTCTGTGAGCTGAGAAGGCCCCAGCCCCCTGCAGGGAAGGGCACACAGAAACCTGTGTTTTTCATGCCCTGCTTTTTCCATGACCATACCCAGGGTATATTGCAGAATTTCCAGACAGCTGTGGCCAAACCAAACAGATAAGACTCCAGATAATTGCTCAGTCCTTTAATTCAGCTGAAAGGAAATTTCCAGGGGGGGCAGAGAGCATGAGAGTTTTTAGTGGTGCTAGAAACTTGTTAGGGGGCAGACACGAGGTTGGGAAGGGTGATCTCCTCAAAGTCCATGTCATCAAAAGAGCAAGAGCTGGATACCTGTGCCAGGACTGTTGCAATACTTGCTGCCACCCAAGGAGTGAAGAAGAAAGGGCAAGGGAAGGGCTGAGGGGCTTGTCTTCTTTTTCTCATCCTCAGAACTCACCTGTTTGCTTTCAGGCTGGGCAAGGCTGGACCAAGGCTGGACCCCTGGAGCAGTCACAGCCTGGATTTCATTGTCCTGCTGAGGAGACCCATGGACAGAGGAGGACATGCTACTGTACTGGGAAATTCCAGCACAGCCTTGGCACAACCACACTCAACAGATTTATCCTCCTAAGCCCAGCCAAAAGCACAGAAGAGGATTGTTGTCTGGCCAGCAGCACATTCAGAAATGTTTGATGCCAAAGGAAGCACTCCTGGGGCTGTGGTTGGAGTAGGCTTTCACCCAGCATTATTGATACTCTGTGGGGCTTGAGGAACATTACAGCTCCATGCAGGGAAGAGTCATCACTTCAGTTTGCTCTCTGAAGAAGTTTCCTTAGGAGCAGGGAGTGTGGAGGTTTATTCTGTTCTCAAGTGCTTCCCTGGAGCAGTTACCTGCCTGCAGCACCAGAACCTCTCCCATCTGCAGCACAGTTTGACATCATTGTGAAGTTAAATTTTATTGCTGCTATATTAACAGAAACTCCATTATCCCACCCTGGACAGGCTTCTTGGTGTGCACAGGATGATACTGTGGTAGAGTGGGCACAGAGAGCCACAGTTGAGGCTCCTCATGCTTTACACCAGGTGCACTGGGATCACTCAGCAGTAAAACTCAGCATGGCCAGGGAGGAGCTTGGCACAAGTAGGAAAGAGCTGTGTGGTTGGGAGCTGTGTAACAAGAGGGATTTCCCTGGTTAAAAGTGGCTGAACCCAAGAAAACTTTTTTTTTTTTTTTTTTTTTTTTTTTTTTTTTTTTTTTTAAGAAAAAAACCACCCCAAAAGCAGATAGTTTGGTTTGGTTTGGTTTTAATCGCCTGAGAATTTTTTCATTTTTTCAGTAAAGTAATTCAAGGGAATAGCTTCATTTAAGGATTCATTCTCAGCAACTGAAACTACAGTACTTTTTCACAGATAAACATGAAGTTTATCAGGATGCCACTACCCCTGCAGGGAATTTACTTCCATCCAGAGTCTAGTTTATGTTAAAATTTCCCCTTAAAAATCAAGCCAAGCGGATCTGCTGAGCAGGGTTGGGTTTTTTTTCCGAATTCCAGTTTGTTTGAGGAATGTGCCCTCCTGTGGGTATCTGTTACAGCTGCAGCAAAACTTCTTTTCTAGCAGGATTTGTCTTTTCCCTTTCTTTAACAGCACCTCTCTCAAATAAGGCTCATTCCTCCTGACCACTGATACTGTACAGGATGAGAGGGATGAGCTCTGCCTGATGCAACAGGTTGAAAAGAAACAAGGACAAAATAAAGACAAGAGGTGACCAAAATGTCCCTAATTAAAAATAACAGCCTTGTGACAACTCCTGAGATTCCAGGGAGGGAATGGGCCAAAATTTATAGGGCTTTATCAAAAGTTATATGCTTGGCATTGTCAAGAATTTCAGGACATTGCAAGACAAGGAACCTCTGCTTTGGGTTTCATACAATGCTTGATAAATGAGAGCACACCCTAATCTGGTCTACATTGATTTTGCAGAGGTACAGCTGTCATGCAGTGGAAAATAGTGCCCTAAAAAAGAACGTGATAACAGATCTGCAACAACACGTTGCAGGTGATGCTAAGCAGGCACTTCTGGAGGATTTCATTAAGCTCTTCAGTAAATTTGAGTGACAACTCGAAATAAAAATGATGCAATTCAGTATGGGCAAATGCAAAGCACGGTGCTGAGGCAGGAGCAAGAAACCACAGCACTGCAAGATCAAAAAGACCTATTTCTATAGGAAAGGCCTGGATTTTTCCAGGTTGTTTAATTTTGAAAACAAGGGACTGAGGGAAGAAATGAGAACAACCTTTAAACACATCAGGAGAAGCTATTAAAAAAAAAAAATTAAACCATCCTCCACATTGTTTATGTGCATTAGATGACTTCTCCAAAACTATCCCATCTCTGGTCTCTATTTTACTGTTTATTAAGCAATGACATACTCATGTAAAATTTGATTTTTTAAGACATCCTTGGCTACAACCCATTTAGAGAGTGACTTATTTTCCCCTAGAGCTTCTTAAAAATCTCACCCGACATGTTCCTGGTGCCCAGAGCTTGAAGTTTTCCAGTATAACTCTTGTAGTAACATATCCAGTGCAGGTAGATCAACCCCAAATCTGCAGACAGACCAAAAGCTAACCAGCAAGTCCAGTCTCTCCAGTTCCTGTTGCTTCACTCAGTCACTTTCTCCTTCTCTCCCTTTTCCAGTAACTCCTTGCCCGAGATGTTAGGTAAGAAAACGAATAATCCTGCAGTGTTTGGAGCTGGCTGTGTTATTGGAGTCTCCATGGGTACAAATTCCACACACTTCCTTGGCTCAGGCTGGGACATACTTTTCAGAAAACGTTACAGAAAAAATACATCATAAAAGCGTTTTATCACATGTCAGTGGGGTGAGCCTTGAAATCTTGAGATGTCTGATGGGGATTTTTTTGCAGCAATTGAAAGATGCATGTGGTGATTCTGCTGGGTTTAACTGGAGGGGGGGATGCCAAACAAACCCCCAGAAACACAAGCATTTTGTAAAGCTTTATAAAAAATGTTGCTTTCCTTGGCAGCACCTGCCTTCAGAAACCAGAGAGAAGAACTGGGACTGACCTAGAGCATGTATTGGTTTTCCTGATGGTTTTCCTTATGGACTTCATTGCCAAAGTTATAAACAGGAGAGAATGTAGGGAGCAGAGCACCTCCCTCTTCTGTGACTAATTCCAGTGTCATGGTCACCTCAGTTCTATCATCACCTTTAACTGAAGAGAAATGCCTGCGATTTAGGATTGGGTTAGGGTTAGGTGGGTCAGACCAGCTCCAAAGCAGGGAGGTTGATGTGTTGATGGGAGATGTGATCACCCACAATGACAGGCAGGACACATCCCTCCATCCATCATTTCTCTTTAGGAGCAAAACTGTACTTAACCAGCCAGCCATAACCAGGCTCATCATCACCATCTAAGAGAAACCTCCTAGAAGTTGAACAATGGAACCATCTTTACTTTCAAATGTTTTTAAATTTTTCACATTTAAAAAATGTGATCTGAAAAAGAGAAAAATCCCATTAATTGCAGTGCCAGTGTTTCCTTCACTGTCTCATTGGGACAGACACAAAGCTGAGCCTGCATGAAATGCCAGAAAAGCAGAGAATTTGACCATTCTTCACAAAAAAATAGGGATGAGGTGGCTCTTGCAGCTTCTTAAAATTAATTCCCAAGGGAATTGCTTCAATGACCTGGAAAGTTTTATGCATGCTGATTTGTTATTATGGGGATCTATCCACAACAGCATCCCAGCACTGCAGGGGCAGAATTTGTGATGCCCAGCCCACTACAGCAAGGTTGGTTTTCCCCAAAAAACAAGGGAGTAAAGGCCATCCCTATGGATAGATTTTAGCCTGTGAGTGCTAAACCTGCCACTGGTGAGGCTGGGTCAAGCCTGGAAATGTGAGGCCTGAGGCTTCAAGTCCCCTTCTTCATCTCAATGAAGCTTTTGAGTCTCTCCTGGTCACTCAGGGAAGGGATTTCAAGGAAACTCCATCTGAAATCTGGGGAATTTCCAGCCTGAACCACTGCCAGGAAGGCAGAGATGCCTGGGCTGAAGGGACTGATCCTCACTGCGGGTGTTGTGGGGGTGTTCATTGAAGGGGAGGAAGCATTCTGCTGCTTCTGCAATGCCCTGAGTCCAGACACTACTCTCTAGGCTTCATTTTCTCTGTCCTACCAACACAAAAAACCCAGTTACACCTTCCCACCCATAGTTACCCCGTCCCACCCTCCCAGCGGGCAGACATCCCCCTGGACTCGCTCCAGCCCCAGGGCTCACCAGAAGCCCCCAGGGCTCACCAGAAGCCCCCCTGGCTACTGGAGCCCTTGTAGCCCCAGCACTTTGTAGACTTGGGCCCATTCTTTAAAACCCGCAACGGATGCTCCTGCGGGAAGGAGCCGCTGTTAAGAGGGAACATCTGGGATGGTGTTGCCGCTTCTGTCCCTAAATCCATCGCCTCAACCCCACTCCCAGCGCTGCCCGTGCCCGGTTCCACCGGCACCAGGGCGGGCAGGGGGAGGCTGTACCCGTCCGGAAGGATTCTGTGCAGCGATTCACTGATATTCCTAAAATTTGCCTTTACCCGGGACCCCCCGGCCGCTCTCTCTCCCTCAGCTCCCATCCCTCCCCCCTTTGTTGATGGTGACTTCACAGTCGGTCGCTATGGAAACGGGTTGATGTCACGGGGAAGTGGCAGCTCAGGTAGGAAGAAACCAGCGGCGACTCGGAGGAACCTGGAGCCCTCCCGTGTGGGGGCCGGGTTTGTGCCGCCCCCCAGGAGCCCCACGGGAACACTTTTTCCTATTTCCCGTCAAATATCAACATTTAACAGAGGAAAAAAATGAACTTTTTTCTTTAACTCTGTGTGTGTTTTTCCATACCAAAGCGCTGAGCTCCCAGGATGGCCGCTGAGGACCCATCCCCGCCCCGTCACCTCCACGTCCCGGTCCCGGTCCCGGTCCCGGTTCCCCCCCNGGGGAACGGGAACCCGAACCGCCCTCTGGGTTCCGGAGGGGCCGCGTCCCTCCCGCCGTAACCAACTTCTCGCCGGGTTGTTTTCTTCCTTTAACTCCCGGCTCCGAGCATCAGGTTTGGTTCGGAACAAACTGAAAGCTGCTCCAGAGCCCGGCGGGCTCCGTCCCCACCCCCTCCCGCCGCGGGGGGAGCTCCCAAGTTGCCCGGTGAGAGCCGGGGAGAGGGGCCACGGGCCGGCCGGCCCCTCCGCCTTCTTGTTAAGGAGCTTGCAAACCTCTTGTGCTGCCTCCCTTCCCCTCCCAGGCACTTCTCTTGGTCTTACTGGGGGGGGTGAGGGTTTGATTTCAACTCCAGTTCACTCCTGTAGGTCGCCAGGGCTTTGAAATCTCAGCATTTGCTTGCTCGTTGGTCTTAGAAACAAGCGAAAATTGCAATAAGACCTATTTTTAAGCGTCTGCCGTCTATTGTTGACTTGGTTTCTCCTGTTTGTTTTGAATAAAGTATGTTGTGAAACAAGACTCATCTCCTGTTAAAGCAGGATTTTGTGTATGTGCCTATTTCAAGCATGAGTTCCTGCAGTCTGATTAAATCTTTCCATTCTTTGACTTAGATACTACTCTAGAGTCTTTTTTTGGTTTTGCTATTGAAGGAAGCAAATCTTACCAATTAAAGAGCAAAGTGGAATAAATAATAATTATCTTTTTAAAATTTACTTTATGCTTTTGGGCTTGGAATCTCCTTAAACTGACCATGCTCAGATTCAGATTCATTTGTTACTGACAGCATTTTTCATCTGCTTCTAGACTTTTCAACTCTTTGTCTTGGTTACAAATCATTTGAGAATAAAAGAGTAATAAAGTAATTTTTTTTTTAAAAGGGGAAGAAAAAAGTCAGTCTCAAAATATAAACCTTAAATTCTCAAAGTGAGGGGTTCTTTCTTTGCCTCTGCTGTTTGACTTTCTGTGTGAGTTTGCTTTTTGGTCAGTTTAAGATTAATTATGTCTCATCTCAGGTTTTGTTTTAAAGTTCCCCATCTAGTGGGAGGCAGTCAGGAGGAGGGGGAGGCACCTCAGAAGGCTTTCTCGGGGTGACCTGTTTCAGGGTGGGTTGAATCAGCCTCTGGAAGTATCTGCTGAGGGAGTCTAGGATGAGCCAAGCTGGATGTTTGACTGCTAGAAAGCTGAAGTCAGCTGAGGAAATTAAAACATTTGTAGGACCAGAGTGTGGGTGTTGGGTGTTTGATGGGGGGGATGTGGTGGCTCCCTCAGCAACGCTGTTTCGTTTGGGAAGTCTGAGTTCATCTTTTTCAATCCCCCCTCCCTGGTTCTCTGCCTCTCCCTGTCGCTGTACCGGGAGATGTGAAATCTGTTTGAATCATGTGGGATGCTTTGCATTTGCCTTTTGGTGTATTCAGATGTGGGCATGCTCCATGTTTTGTTTTGTTTTGTTTTCTTTTGAGCCTTCAGAGTTCATGGTCTCAAAGCTGTTCCTGAGAAGGGGAGGTTTGGAAATACCCATCCTTTCCAACAGAATCTGCCTTCTCAGGTAACTGCAGGTTCTTGGCCTTAAGGGTGCTGAAGGCAGGCACAAGAGCAAGAGAGGGCTTGACAACTGGAATTTCTTTGTCCCCACTTGCTTTCTGCCAAACAGGAATGATCCCAGTGCATCTGTGGATGGTGGTAAGAGCATCTGCTGCTGCAGAGCTAGGAGAGAGCCAAGTCCATCAGACTTCACACGGGGCTTCCACAGACAGTCCCTGCTTTGCATTTCCCTGCTGTGTCATTTGCATCTCATGAATTCTTCTCATAGCACCGTGTCCCTGTCCTGGGGCCCTGTGTGCCAGCTCTGTTTGCTGTGGAAGGGTCTGAGTGAGTGGGAAATCCCAACACTGCTGCAGCAACAGGAGAGGGGGCAGGATGTACCACCACCACAGCCCAGTGCAGCAAATTCTCCTTTAGCATCCGATCTGCCCTCTCAAAGAACATTTTGTAGGCTTGGAATATAAACGTGTAGGCTGAGAATATAGCTGGGGAGGTTTGTCATATAAATGTGTAGGCTTGGCACATAAATATGGAGGTTTGGCATATAAATGTGTAGGTGTGGCATATAAATGGAGGCCCATCATCATCAAGGGACATCAATGTCCAGAGAAGTGGTGGAGTCACTACCCCTGGAGGTGTTCAAATAACATGTAGATGTGGCACTTCAGGATGTGGTCTGGTGGGTCTGGTGGTGCTGGTTGGACTTGATGAGCTTTGGTGTCTTGTCCAACATCAATGATTCTGTGACTTGGTCCCATGGGTCCCATTGAATCTCTTGCAGCTCAGGGGTGGGAGGGAGGGATGGGGTCTCTCATCTCAAGACTTAAGGCTTGTAAATCCTGTGTTACATACATGAAGGTACATTAGAAATGCACTTTCTGTGTACTTTTGCCTGCCTAAACCTGAACTGGTAATTTAGGGCCGTGATCATTTAAGCCATGAGCAGCCAGTGACATCAACTGATGCTGTACGTCCTGGCTGTTTGTTGGTGTAAATTCTCCAGTTGAGAGTATTCATTGCCACCAGAAGTCACCTCTCTTACCCTCTCTGTCACAAAACATCTCCAGGGCTGCCATGAACATAAAGCTGCAGTCGGTGCTTCGGAACCGAAGCTTTTCCTGGCTCCATGGCAGTAAAACAGACGGCGCCAGGCATTGTCTTTAAATAGTCTCATGCTTGTAACACCTCAGAGCACTGACAGCTGTTGTGTTTAATCACAACATGTTTTCCCTTTTAATACATGCCTGTAAACAGAGCTGCTTTAACGGATCCTGGCGTATTTTCCTACTTCAGTTTTAGCACCGAGGAGCTAAAAGCGTCCCGCGGCGTGCAGAGTCAGAGGGAAGGGCAGTGCTGATTCAACAGGCTGATCGTCCCACTCGGCTTCTCAGCCAAACTTTCTGCTGGAGGCTGCTGGGTTATATTTAAACCAAGTTTTCCCCTCTTTCCCTCCCGACCAACAAATGCCAGCACAGTGAGTGCCGGGCCCCCTGCCAGCTGGAGCAGAGCGTGCCAGGGCTCGGTGTGGAGAGGAGCACCCAACCTCCCCGGGTGTCAGCGCCTGCAGCCGGGTGCTCTGGGATTATCTTTCTGGATGTTTGAAGCACGTGTAAGGCTTTCCTTCTGTAATTTGTGCTTTAAGGCTCCTGGGTCTTGATTCCTGGGCTCCAAGATTGACAAATCCACCTGATTGTCTAAGAACGTGAGATTGGCTTTCTCACCTTAGGATGTTTCCTGTCTGAGTAGTGTATGAGCTAGTTATGCCATAGATACATAAACAGACAACAAAACATTTCTTCAGAGCAAACCATGTACCCATTAATACACTGAACAAAGAGGAGTCCTTTTGTACAGGGTGCTTCTCACAGAAAATCACTTTTATTGACACACGGAGGCAATTATTACAGTGCCCATCAGGACACAAAGTGTTTCCAGTTCAGGGAGACAGGGAAATGAAAACAAACCCCACCACTTTCAGCTCTGGGGCATATTTTTCAGAATTATGGTTATGTTTGCATTTCATCCAGCTAAACCAGAAGGACTAGAAAAGTTTAAATTTGTGCAGTTCAGCTGACTTGTTAAAACAATTTTTAGTGATGTGTAGACATGTGATTTCATGTCAATGTATGTGAGAATCTTCCTCTTCTGCTTATATTCTTTCTTAGAACACTGGAAAGTGTCCTCAGCTGTACCTACCCATCATTAAATTTACAAGGAGTATTTGAGATTGCAACAGAAGCAGGAGTCTTCTCAAACACAGCTTTATAAACTGTTTGGACACAGGACTTAAAAGCTAGAGAAACAACAAATTAAGGCATTTGAGAAGTAAAAGGCAAGTGATAAGCTTGCTTTTTTCCCCCTAAATTATAAATTTTTAAGAAATGAAGAATGCCTTTTTCTAAGCTTAATAGAGGCCAAAGAAGTCTCAGCATAGTCCAAACGTGTTGCAGCAATGAAACTTTGAGATTAACAACTGGACCTTGCTTTTGCTTTGAAGAGCCAGGGGTCACAGAATGATGCCTTTTATATAAAGCACGTGCAAAAAAACCCCAAAACCCAACCCAACTGTATTCTTTGTTTTCTTGTCACAAATCAGTCCTTTGCTGAAGGAAATCCTCAGTGTCTGTAGCAAGGAGCTGGACAAGAAATAATTTCAGAGTGCAGCAGTATCTCCACTGCTGCATCAGGCAGTTCCTGGATGCATATTAGACTGTGCAGTCTCCACAAATGGTTTTGTTTTTCCAGTTTGAGATGGTTCTACTCTGGCTTTCTGTGCAGGAATGTCTGAATGTGGATGAGGACAAACAAAGCAGGTACCTGCATGTAGAGAATGATGAAGAGCAGCAGTTTGAGACATGTCCCTGTCTTCCATGGCAGAGTGAATTCACGTTCAAACTTCTCCAGGGCATCTCTAGTTTTACAGGCTCCAGTCCTTACCAAGAAAACGCAGAACATGACCTGAAACAAAGTGAAAGGAGGAGGCAAGAAGGATTCTGTGGATACCAACATGTCCAAGATGCATGGAGCAGCCTCTATGGAAATCAGCACATCAGGGGCAGCTCAAGCTGAGCTGTCATAAGTATTTTTTTGTTGCTTGCTGCATCTATGCCATGAATTTTGCTGCCTTACGTAGTGCTGCAGGGATGGGTTTCCTTTCTGTGCCCTTGCCAGCTGACACTGTTCTGCCGTGAGAAATTCCCAGTGTGGGTCAGAGTTTCCAAAACGTTGCCTGCTCAGCTGTTCTCATAGAGAGGATTTGAGTTGTACTGTGCACACACGGCCACAGACTCCAGGCTTTGGGGCAGGAGCAGCAGGAGATCAGCCTTCAGCCCTGCTGCCTCCTCTCTTGGCCACCAAATGGCTCCTGGTGTTGTACAGAGATGTGATGCTCATGTGTAGAGATTTTTGCTCATGGAATAAGATTTTCCCCAACTCTTCCAGGGAAGTGGTTCACGGGTGGTTTGACTTTTCTCCCATACAGCTTTGGAGCATGTGTCCTGCCTTTCCCACTGGGAGCTGAACCCCTGGTTTGTAAGTGCCCAGCTCCTGTGGAAACAGGAGGATGGAATCAATGCTGAGCCCAGGTGGTGATACCCCAGGGACTGCTGAGTTTGGGACTGTGTGCTCAGTGATTCTTCTAGGCTAAAGCAAGGCAGAGGGCCCACTGAACTGAGCCCATGATTGAGGATGCACCTTCTTCTGGAGATGTCACTCACTAAAAGTGACAAGAAACACAAAGGGAAGAAGAGAGAGAGGAAGAGGCGGGGGTGGAATGATGATAAGCAAACAGCCTAGGCATAATAAGCAATTTCCTTGGCTGCTGCCTGGTTAGTCATTGTGAGATTGTTCTTTAGTATCAGCTGAAGATCCCATTGCCACCATGACAACCCTGGAACTGGTCTGGATAATTTCTGGCTTAACACACAGCTGATCAAACATTCACCTTCTGTGGGGAATTAGATTAGTAATTGTTTCTTCTAATCTCTGGTGGAGGGTATCTGGGATGGTGGGAGTTCAGCAAGCTTTGGAAAAAGGCATCTCATGCTGACAGGGAATACCCCAACCTGTGTGAGATCAGGCAACATTTTAGGAGAAACCTAAATCTTCATTTTTATGAGAATAATTGGGAGTTCTAAGAAAATTCTGAAGCAGCATGTTACTGGTAGGTAGCTGGGCAGAGGGGTCACCTACTTTGTACACTTTATGCCAGGGTGTGGATGGTACCAGGCTGAGGAGCTGCCTGACCCCAGTGTGGCCACTGTGACACCACAAAGCACCTCCTGTACAGATCCTGTACAGATCCTGTTCTGCTGCTCTGTCTTGAGTAGCAAACCCACTGTGTTTTATGAGGCTCAGGGTCAGGCTGGCCTGCCCTTGTGTAGCTGAGCAGGTAGACAGCAGGACACTTTACAAGGATCATTTTTTTTTCTCTTCCTAGGTCCGTGCTATATTGATTAAGAAACCAGATTTAATTTGTATCATGTATAGACACCCAGCAGTCCTGCACTGCAATACACCAATGGCCTGAATCCAGCACTGGTTGAAATTGCTCTGTTCACTTGATTTGGAAAAGTTATTTGTGGTGGTTATGCCTTCTAGAATGACACCTTTTGGAAGGCAGTGTTCAAAGGCAGAGGCAGCCCAGCTGATCTGATCATGTGGCATCTGATGATCACTTTGGCAGTGAGGATTTCCCACGTTTTGTTCCTGACAGGACTGGATGCTGACATAGTGGAGTTCTGATCAGCTCACATGAAAAGCTCTTTTTCTTTCTTCTCCCTGCTTGGCTTTCTCCAAGACCTGATCCTGAGCTGATGATAAGTGGGTTGGGTCAATGCTTCTTGTGGCTAGGATGAGTTTACTGGCTGGTGTTGGACAATTTCGTAAGTCTTGAGCATCCTCTACTCAGTGTGCACAGGAGGCTGTGGGAATGGTCAACAGGCAAGTGGCATTCCTGTCCCCATCCCCCCGTGGCCATGGTGGCAGAGGGTTTTACCAGAAGTGTCTGAAGTCAGAGCTAAGTCTCCACCTGGACAAAGCCAGGCTTTGCTGAGAAGGGTGGAGAAGGCAGCTGCTTCTGCACTCTTTGGCCAGACCTTTCCCATCTGCTGCCACCCAAGCTACAGCTGGAAAAGGGAAGCAAAAGGAGGCTCTCGAGACAGGTGATTGGGTGCACAAACTCTGTGCACTGAGGGGATCCTCGTGGGAAGCCAGGCTGATGGGTGGATTCTGCACAGAGCTGGATAAGCCACTTGGTTCAGCCAGATGGGATTTTCTCTTACCCAGGCTGTGCTCCTATTTGGTCAGTAAGGAGAATTCGTGTGTAGCTTTTGATAAGACAAAGCTTGCAGAGAGCTGAGAGGAAGCAGGTTCTGAGATAAGAGCAAGCTCTCTGTGTGCTGTGGGTACACTTCATCAATGCTCTCACCTCACTGGTCTGTGCAAGGATCTCCTTCTCCTCCTTTGTCCTCCCCCAAGCTTTCCTGGAAAGTACAAATCAAACAAACCAACTTGTTTGTTGGCTGTGAAACACGGGGGTAGAGCTGAGTAAGTGCACATGGAATGGTTCTGTCTAATTTAACTTCAGGCCTTGTGTTTAAGCAAAATATTTTATGTGCTGCTTAAATCCCCACCCCTTCTCCCCAAAAGAAGATGAAATGCAGATCTTTTCAAATATTCATGACCTTAAATGACCAATCATGGCAGGAAATTTTTCTTTAATAGGTACAGAGAAATAATGGCTTCTGGTCACCAAGCAATCTTCAGAGTTTTCTTCTTCCTAACAAATATTTATTCTTCTTAATATGATAGTTGCACACAATGTTCAGAAGACTTGCACCTGCCAGGAAAGTGAAATA
Organism: Florisuga fusca; assembly: GCA_038090715.1. Classification (NCBI taxonomy): domain Eukaryota; kingdom Metazoa; phylum Chordata; class Aves; order Apodiformes; family Trochilidae; genus Florisuga; species Florisuga fusca. Next base: position 346,957 of record JAAWXA010000051.1, read on the forward strand.
TCCCTCACCCAGGTCCTAAACCCTTGAAGAAATTTGCCTGCAGGCTGCCTCTCCTCCACAGCTGTTGGAACTCAGAATGCAGATTTTTGGGGATTTGATTATCTTACTGCAAACCATCAATAAAAAATTCACCCTCCATGGCACCAGCTCTGTTACATTTACCTGCAGAGGCTGACAACCTCTGCCCTGAGCTGGGCACTGCAAAAGCAAGGTTGTCCCTACTCAGGACTTTGGGGGGAGATGTGTTGGTGCCAATATTTTCCTTTAGGAATCACATTGATTATGTTTGTTTCCTTAAAGATTGCTCCCAACACCACGATCAGATAGGAGCCACTGGCAGGCAGGAAACACTTAGATGGTTAGAATTGCTGCTTGCTGTGCTAATAAATGGACTTATTTAAATTTCAGAGTATCATCTTGTATGCTGCAACCATTAGGGATAATTGTGTAAGGTTAGGAGTTGGAAGCCAAATTATACTGGAGCAGCAAAAGATTCTTACCACTACTGTTTTCCACATTTACATTCTTCCCAATCTAGATGCTGGTCAGAACTTGAAAATCTTTAAAAAACCAAATGAAACCAACAAAAAAAAAACCCCAAACAAACCAAACCACACCACCAAACAACAACCCCAAGCCAAACAAAAGACAAGCAAAAAACTCAACTTGTTTTTAGATAAAAAGCAGAGTCAACTTTTCTATAACATGTAATAAACTTTGTGTTCCTGAAGGTTTACCTGAGGATCTCAGTCGGTTCATTATTTAATCTTTCTTGAGGTAGAGGCACTGGGTAGAATAACTTATTTTAGGCTCATCATCCAATATCAATTAAAACCCATGGATGTTTGATCTGTGTCAGTGCCTGGAAGTCCCAGACTCCCCTGATAATCTGTTCCTGTGGGTGCAGCAGAGCAGGGTCCAGTCTCACTGGTCTCTGCTCACAGTGGTTTCATGGGACAGGTAGAGCCAAGATTGTCATATGACAGAGATGGGAGTTAATTGTTTTGTCCTGGCGGTGGGTTTACTCTGTCACAGATCCCTCCCCTTCCATCCCCATCCAAGACATTCCAGTGTGGTGTCTCAGCAGCTGCTGCTGCATCATCCCTGTCATCTCTTTGTCTTGGGAAGGGCTGAGAAGGTGCCCTGGTTTGGGCCAGGGTAAAGGTGATTTTCGGTCTTGTCCTTTTGCTTTCAGCAAATGCAACTACTTTCAAGACACTTAGCTGAAAGCAAAAGGACAAGACAGAAAATCACCTTTATCCTGGCCCAAACCAGAACAGAAGGGTCATTGCCCCAGCCTCCTCTTACTGGGGGAGAACCTGACGTGCCTTCCAGTAAGGGATCTTCAGGCTCTTTGAGATCCATAACCCTTCTAGAGGTCAGCTTCACTGAGAGCACCCTCCTGTGCCTTCATGGAGGAAGTCATCACGTTACAAACTGAAAGAGAGGACATTTAGATGAGATCTGAGGAAGAAATTCTTGGGTGTGAGGGTGCTGAGCCCCTGGCCCAGGTTGCCCCCAGAAGCTGTGGCTGCCCCATCCCTGGCAGTGTCTCAGCCCAGGTTGGATGGGGCTTGGAGCAACCTGGGCTGGTGGGAGGTGTCCCTGCCCATGGCAGGGATGGTTTTTAAGGTCCCTTCCAACCCAACCCAGTCTGGCATTCTATGTTGGTGCTTAATAAACTACAAATTCCTAATTTATAGAATTGGTTTTTGGATGTTCATGTTGTGTCTGTGAACACGGCGTGAGGGCCCGGCAGTGCTGATCCCTTCCTTCTGCTCTATTGTCCTGGTGGATTTCAGCTGAGCTGGGTGAGTGGACTGCAGGATCAGTCTCTTCTAAATACAAACTGTGGACCAGAGATTTTTCTGCATCTCTTTCATGGATGCAATCACTATGAAAACATGAGCTGCCTTTTTAGCACACTCGGGATTTTTTAAGTCCCCTGCTGTTGCCATGGGCTTTGTCTTTAGCCCCACAGGTACTGGGAAAGCTCTGTCTTCACCTCTCATTTGTGAAAACCACTGCTCATCTCTCCTTGTTGGGACTGAAGGGAGATATTCTAATACCAGTACATCTGGGGGTGTTTCTGCCACAATAAAATCTGTGGTTTTATGCAGGCCTTGGGGCTATATCTGTAGCTGTGTGTGTGGAGATACTTGTCTATTTTTAGTGTGTAATATATATATATATATACACACAGACATATAAAATGTGTGTATACATATTTGTATACATTATGATGGAGTTTAGCTCCAAGAGCACATCATGATGAAGAATGTTTATTCCACCTTTCTGATGCACCTTCTGCCTCTAGACCTGTGCCCCAAGGCACAAGTTGATCTCTGATCTGGCAAGTCCCTTCCTTTTCTGATCTGGAGGCCACATCTCTTGGTACTTCTAAGTCCAGGAAGCCCTGCTTTCAATTGCTTTCTGCTTTCATTTCCATTTTCTATTTGGGAAAAAATTCAATTCTGGCTCTTTCCAGGAGCCAGAAAGTTGAGCTGGGTCTTCTTGTAAGGATTAAAAGTTGAAATCCTCAACTGATGGCTGCTTTACTCACTGCTCAAAATGCTTGGCATTCTTGGAATGGTGTCATCTGCTTCATGCCCTCTCAGAATACTTTTGCAGAGGCTCTTGCCTTTTGCCTTCTGGAAAGGTGGTGCTGCTCCCCTGTACAGGCACAGGAGAAGCACCTGCTCGAGGAGTTTTCTCCCCCAGTTTCCTCTCCCTTCTGCAAAGGGCTGGCAAGCTCCCAGGGTGCCAGTTGGCCAAGGTTCTGGGGCTATGCTCAGAGTTCTGGTTTGGTCCTGGAAAAGAAACAGAGAGAGAGAAACCAACAAACCAACCCCCAGAGAAATTATTTAACTGGAGAAGTTCTTTTGGGGAAATGAGGGAATGTGGAATTTCTTGCTGATGTGACTCCAGTATCATTCTTCAGGTTGTTTTACAGTCAAAATGAACACACATGTAGAGTGCTCTCTTATGGTAAATTTCAGAACAAAAATAGTTGGTAAGAGGAACTGTAGAGGAGCTAAACTTATGTTCCATGTTGCTTTGTTTGCAGTACCCAATGTGAAACACAGGATCATTTCAGTGACACTCCCTTTCTTTGCACATTTCAAGAGACAATTTATGTTCTAGATTGAATTTTTCCAGCTGTATTCTAACCTCATGTCCTTAAAACCGAAGCTTTTTTTTTTTTTATGCCAACAAATAGCTAAATTAACACATCATACATTGCAATTCTTATTCATGTTCCCTGAAGAATTGCTTAATACTTTAGTGATGAGTCTTTTATTAGTGTTACATTAAGGAATTGTGATAGCTTTCATTTTGGCAGCTACTTGGTTGAATTTATATTACGATGTCAGACAACAACATGTTCCACAGTAAACATCCTGAATGGATCTGCTGGTTTCTTACTGCTTTCTTCATCTATGCAGATTAAATTACATGAGCAGCCAGAGCATTAGGCAGTGTTTCTGATGGAGAAAAGAAAATTGTCTATGGATGAATTTCTAATTTACACTTTGGGCTTATAACCATCCTAGGCTAATAGTGACTTGGAAGCTGGGAAGAACTATTAGCTTCTGGCCTCTCTGCAATACTTTTAAAACCTTTTTTTCTATCAGGTTTATAAAAATTTGACTTTTCTTGCATCAGAAAGCTAAGATAAGGCTTGAGCTCTACTGCCTGTTCCCTGGAAGTGTGATTTTTCCTCCGAATTAGCAGCAGCATGTGCTGATCAGTTAAAGGTGGTCCCGTCAGCTAATAACAGAGGGTTTGAACTGGAGCAGTTTGCCCTCCCCACCACCCCCAGCTCAGCTGGGTACAGCCACTTGGCTGCCTTATTCCTTTGAGACAACAGTGGGTTGAGAACCTATTTTGGAAGGTAGACTCAACTGTACTGATGCCATTTGATGAGTTTAGGACAACAGTGGGAGTTTTCCCACTGCAGAAGCCCAGGCAGCATTCCCCTTGGATACTCATGCACACACACACTTGCAGAACCATGGGGAGCAAGACTGCAAACACAATTTTTTTCTTTTTTTTCCCCCCTCCCCCCTCTCTTTACAGATGTCTTCTGGCATTATTGCTGTAACTGCCTTTTTATGTTGTATATTACATGTTAAATGTTACGTGGTACATCTGTTATATGTTGTCATATACTATATATGACATATTACATATTACATATATAGTATAGATTATATAGCATCTAGTATGTAGTATATAGAATATTTTATATATACCTCACAAGTCTCTTGTGAACTTAATCTAAACTGCTTGTAGTACTCCTTTGAGTCCATTTCTGGAATTCTGTCTTGGGCAGATCCCTCTGGAGCTTTGTGACCGTGGTGGCTGGTGAGCTACCTGACTTTTTTGCCATATAGTCCATGTGGGAGGGGTGGAAAAAAAAAAAAAATCTGATGTGAATGCTCAGCTGAACAATGTGTGTTATTCCTGCTGGAGTGCTTTTTGCCTGAGCATCCTAAGTGCAGATGCAGGGAAGACAACTGTGTTTTCTTTTTTCCCCTCCATCTACAGAAAGCAGAACTTCTCCACTGTGAAAATTAAAATTGTACTTGATTTATGGAAACCACCCCTGATGTCTCAATTGTATGGACTCCTCAGACCTCTACAGCACTGAACTAAATGCAGTCACTTCCAACCTACCACAGGCTAAATAAGAAGAGCAACCAACCCTTCTGTTTTGGAAGCCTGAACTGGAAATTCAGGATTAACAAAATCTACTTGGTTGCCTTCAAAACAGGCAGATGGGATCACTTAAGATATCATTTGCTAAAATTTATTTTGACTGAAGTCTGCTGTCAAGTAGCATCCCAGGCAAAGACTTAAGAATAAAATATGCTGTTGCTGCCTTATAGCTCTGTTGCTGTTGGGTTAAACTAACAATGGCTATAATATCACTGATATTATCAAAGGGACTGTTAGCAGAGCAGTAGTTGTTTGTGTACAGTGTTTTAAACCAGTTGTGTTTTCCACTATGATGTTAATGGGAAGCATTTTTTGCCATCTCCCCCATAGCTCCCTGACTAAACTGTCTGGCTTTGGAATTCCATCTGCCTGCAGTGAGGAAATTCTTCCCTCTGTTCCCCACCCAAACCTCTTCTCAGTGCTGCTGCAAAGGTTTTGAAGAAAACAAATCATTCTGCTTTTTACACTGGCACTGCACTGGTCTTCACTGGCTGCCTGCTGGACTGGGGCTCTCTGGGGGTACTGGAAGGTTTTTAAAAATGCTTCGAGTTGGTTGACACAAGTTTGGCTCACAAATACCTACAGCTCATGGCCCATGAGAGACCTGTGAGTCAGGGAAGAGTTGATTGTGGATGTTGTAGAAACCCCAGTCCAATATTTCAAGTAACAGAAAAAACCTGGTGTTTCACTTGACAGTGCCCAAACCCATCCAGAATTAATGCATCCTCGCTCCCCTTCCTGACTGTCTTTTTTTCCTTTTTCTTTTTGGGGTGAATAGGAGATTTTTACCCTATGGAACAGGGAGATTAGTGTTAGCCTGTGTCTTCTGGATTTCTTTTTAAAGCCAGATTTATGCAACTCAGTCAATGAAAGGAAAATCGACAGAGAGCATTAATGGGGTTGATAGCTAAACAGTTCATAATTCAGAAAGAAAAAACAGCGAATCCCAAATACCAGAGGAAGATCTGAATGATGAGTGATTCCTCTGATGCTTTTGAAGCTGCACAGCTCAGGCAGGAGAATCATCTGAGGTGATTTAATCAAGCCACCCGTGCAATCTCTCACGAAAAAAAATCCTGTGGAAGCTTCACAGCCCACACAGAAGAGCAGGGGCTTGGGTGGCTCCTAATGTCTCAGACTTCTCTCCCTCTGCTTCACATAATGAGAAACCTTCATTGTTCTTTGTAGTAAAATCAGGGGAAAAGTCGATGCTGCTGCTGGTTCAGAGCAATTCAGTGTTTCTTGCGCTGTGCTTTTTGGAAAAAAAAAGTAAAATAGAATGGGTCAATGCTTTGGGCAATTCTGGAAGGTGCTTAAACCCAGGTGGACCTGGCAGCACGGGCTTCCAGGTACTACAGACATCCTCACACCTCTGTGTTTGTTCCAGAACGAAGGCATCTTGCTCCTGGTTCCTGCAGCTTTGGTACAGGAGTCTCACACAACCTCGGCTGTGGAGTGGCTCCCAGGGGAGGCTGACCTTGCCTCTAATAGTAACAAGCCTTGTTAATCCTCCCACTGCTAATGAGCCTCTTTGTGTGAAGGTCCAAACCTCTGGGTGGCCAAGGGAATTCCAGCTTCCCCTGGGAAGCAGGCGGGAGAGGGCTGATTCCACCCCTGTCTCCTTCAGGTAGTTGAAAAGTGAAATCTGTGCAACTCATTCCGAGGAGGGATGCTGAGCCCGGGGTGTGCTGCTCTGGGGATGGAGTGGCACAGGAGAGACCTCCCCACCCAGCCTGGGTTGTTCAAACAGGGGGACAGGTTGTTGTTGCCTGAAATATCTGTGACAAAAGGATGAGGAGGTGTCCTCACCCCCTGAGCCCTGCGGTCACTGTCCCCAGGACACTGCTGCTCACTCTGCCTTTCCTGCTCCTTTGTAAGATGCTGGATCCTGCCACATGTGCTCCATTACAAAACACTTTTTGACTGCAAGAGTTTTCCTAGAAAACTTTTCCCTTTGCTAAAGGTGCTGTACTTTCCTATTAGTATTTTCTTTGCTGATTATTTGGCCTTAGGAGGATTATCTTGTTCTCAGCAGCTGATGGCTTTCTGTTCCAGAAAATATGGATTTGTGTTTCTTCCATCCCTGAATAATTTAGATGCTATTGATAGCTTGAAAATATCATTTTGCAGAGTAACTGGGTGCTTGAGTTAGACTGCAAATGAATTCTGTATTTCCACCAGCAAATTACAGAATTGCTATGTGCAGCTTACTGTTACACAGCTTTGGGGGACTCCAATTTAGTTTTCATTTAATCAATTTATTTTGTGCAAGAAAATTTATATCCAATCTGGCAGTCCTTTTAATAGGTATGTTTCAGAAATGAAATAATGTCTGATTCTGGTTCCAAATGTGCTCTGAGATTAGTGTTAAAAAAACCCACAACAAACAAAAAACCCCACAATTATTTCTTCCCTTAATTCTGAAATGAGCAGAGTTATTGTGTATAAATAGATTTGTTTTAATTTTAAAAGGTTTTGTCATCCTCAGCTGTAGCATGCTGTTGTTGCTTACGAGTGCAGCCCCAACCCAGGAAATGTCTCATAATTTGGAAACCAAATATTTTCTGGCTGGCCTGTATACCAGAAAACATTTAGCCTGAAAAACTTGAATTAAGAGGGTGGCAGAAATCAGTAGGATGCTGTCAGCTGAGGGAAATCTTCATTTGTTTGGAGCAGGGCAATGCTAGGGTGATACCCAGCAGTGCCCTTGGGCTGGGGATGTGTTGGGGAGGAGTGTGTGAAGGTGTGAAGTGAAGCATTCCTCATCTTCTCCTTGCTCACTACCTGCTGGCTTGGCCTAATATTATCATTGCTTGGCAGCTCCTGAGTTAAAAACAACCTGGAAATCCTGCACCCCAGCCAGAGCAGGGGCTGCCCACCCCAGGGTGACCAAGGAGGGAATTGCACAGCACATGAGATGGGGGGAGCTTGGGATGGGAGAGCAGGAGACAGAAAGCAGCCAGGAAGTGAAGAAAGGCTGAGTGTTGGGCTTGGTCAGCCTGGAGAGGAGAAGGATCTCCAAGGAGATCTTGAAGTACCTTCCAGGACCTGAAGAGGCTTCAGGAAAGTTGGGGAGAGATTTTGGACAAGGGCCTGAAGGGGTGGGACAAGGGGGATGGCTTTAAACTGAAAGAGGGAGATGGAGTTGGACATTAGGAAGAAATTCTTTGGCGTGAGGGTGCTGAGCCCCTGGCCCAGGTTGCCCAGAGAAGCTGTGGCTGCCCCATCCCTGGCAGTGTCTCAGCCCAGGTTGGATGGGGCTGGGAGCACCCTGGGCTGTGGGAGGTGTCCCTGCCCATGGCAGGGGGTGGAACTGAGTGACTTTTAAAGGTCCCTTCCAACCCATCCCAGTCTGGGATTCTGTGGTTCTCCATCTGTAGAGAGGGGCTGATTCCAGGACCTTTTGACAACAGGAGCTGCTCTGTAGCTGGACTCCTTCCCAGGCTCTGGAGGTGTGTGGCTGCTCCTCTCTGCTCCAGCTCCTGCTCTCCCTGCTGTTGCTTAGTTGGCAAGTGGAAGCATTCTTAACATTCCTTCCAATCTGCACCTTAGCTACACAACCTCTAATTACACTTCTGCACAACAGCTAGCCAGCAAATTAACATTATAATGGATCTGAAGGTTTTGTAATTACTCAAAACTGTCACTGGGCTGGAAAAGCCTGGGCTCAGCCTGGCAGCAACCTTTCCTCCTAGGGCAGTGGGTGCAGCCACTTCCTTCTCTTGCCTTTGGAGTCTTCTTACAGGGGAAAAATCTGTTGTCCTGAGGCCTTATTGTCCTTGGCACTACCATCCTCCTCTTTTCCAGGGTTGTTTTGGTGATGAGTTTGGATACAGCAGTGTCACTAGCATTTGGGACCAGACTCTCAAGGGGACTGGGATGTGTCACTGAATTTCTTTGCTGAGCTGAAGTCTCCTGGCATTTCTAAATGCTGATAGCTGCTGCCTCTTTCTTTTTCCTATCCCAGTTTTAACTTCTATTTCTTCAGGCAAAACATCCACTAAAATTGCTGGAAGAGTTGCTTCTAGTTAAGGTGAGGATGCTCCTTGAAGGGCTGGTTGGCTGGAGGGAGGGACACAGCCCCACACACTGTGCAGTCTCTCAAATTTCTACCTTAGCCTGGCCTTGGGCAGGGCAGGGGCATCCTTCCTGCTGTCCAGCCCTCCTGCTTTACACCTTTCTGACTTGTCCTGGCCAATACCAGGGCTTTCTTATCACAGGAATGTCACACCCTTGGGAGGAGGTGGCCTGGCCCTGTTCCATGCAGGAGGAGGATGCAGCAGGAGCAGTGGGGATGTTTGTGTTACTTCCCTCTGGGCAATAAACTTCAAGTCAGATTTTTGACACCCTGTACAGGCAATGCAGAAATCCCAGAAAGTGAGGGCTTGGAAGGGACCTTGAAAGCTCATGGAGTCCAACCCCCCTGCCAGAGCAGGGTCTCCTCCAGCAGGTGACACAGGGACACATCCAGGGGGGGTTTGAATGTCTCCAGGGAAGGAGACTCCACAACCTCCCTGGGCAGCCTGGGCCAGGGCTCTGTCACCCTCACACTAAAGTTTTTCCTCATGTTAATGTGGAGCCTCCTATGCTCAATCTTGTATCTGTTGCCCCTTGTCCTACCACTGGACATCACTGAGAAGAGCCTGACACCATCCTCCTGGAACTCACCCATTTTGTATTTGTAAACATAATGAGATTGACCCTCAGTTTTCTCCAGCCCCAGCTACCTCAGCCTTTCCTCTTAAGGGAGATTTTCCACTCCCTTCATCATCTTGGAGGCTCTGTGAGCACCGTTACCTCCAGGGCTTGGCTCAGAGTTAACTGCACCTCCTGCTATACCAAAAATTGGGGCTTCAGCCCCTAATGAGGGTGCTTGGGGTTGGTGGCTCACGCTGGGTGCTGCAAATCCCATAGCCTAGAGGTACACTGGGTGTATTCAGCCCTTCCACAGCTTCAGCTCTTGTTCCCAGTTTAGTTTAGGCAGCGTTTGCTTTTGGGAAAAGATCTGTCTGCTCTGAATGGAGCTTGCTGCCTTTTTGTAGAGAGGGGGGAAGGAATGAAATAATAGTTAATACTTAATGCATATGAGCAGCAATGCTGCTCGGGTTGCCTAGCAGCCAGCAAGACAAGTAAGAGAATAAAAAGGGCTGTCAGAGTGAATGTGGTTGGAGCTGGTTTCTCAGTTTGCGGGTGGAATCTGACCCATGCAGCCCGTTTTTTGTTTTGGTTTGGGGTTTTTTGTTTTGTTTTGGGGGTTTTTTTGGGGGAGAGGGAGGAGATGGTGGAATTTCCCACTAATGGATATTTTAGCTCTGTCGGATCATCTCTACCCATTCCCCCACCCCCATCTGTTTTTCTTTCTCAGTTTTTCAAGAGTAACTTGGAAAGCTGTAGCCAAAGGGAGGTGTTAAAGTTTTGTGTGGTTTCTGGAGATGGAATAGGCAAAAAAAAAATCTCTCAGAGTGACTTTTCCCTTCTCTTTAGAGCTGTATCTGGAGCAGTCTGGAGCTCATCAGCATTTCATGGGCTCTTCAGTACTGCTCAGCACACACGTGAATGCTCTGTAGATTGGAAATAGCTCCTGCATCAACACTTTAAACATGGCTCTCCCTCTTGCAAGAAGAGGATGTGCATTTCATTTTCTAGAAGACAAAAGTAGAAAGATACTTAGGAAAAAAATGTGGGGCTTCAGCTGCTGTATGATTGCAAAGAAACTGCCCCTCCTCCCGTGAGGCCAGCAATTCCCTGAATTAAAAACCACTTGGAGATAAAAATAAGGAAGGCTGGCTGTTTAAAGAGCAACTTTCTGAAATGGTGACATTCTTTTTAGTTTTTCAGCAGATGCTGGAAAGCTGGAAACCCCTCTTCTTGACAGGCAGAGCTGTGTGGGTGTAACAGGACTCCAGCAACTGAAACCCTGAAACTCTCCACTAGCATCCTCACTTGAGATGAGAGGTGTCAGCTCTCAATTTTAATGCGTTTTCCTCCCCCCAGCAGTAACTTTTTAGCATATTAAAGCAGGAATGAGGGCGCCCAGCAGAAAGGAAAGGAATGAGAAGTATCTTGGACTTAATTTGCCCATTTTAATAAGGAATAAGAAGAGTGGCTCTTTCAGGGCAGCCAACTCTTACACTGGGAAATGAGTTGGTAGGTCTTGGGTGAATGCCAGCAAAGATGCCACTCTGGTAGTTTTGGTGGAAGGAGCAAGAGGTTCTAGGCTGTGAGTTTTGGTTTGCTTTGCAGGCTGGTATTTGGGTGCAACCAGAGCTCTCAAGAGGTTGGTCACCTTCATCTGTGCTTCTGCTGTGATGGCAGAGATGTTCTTAGCTGGAATTATTGTTTGATGCCCTTTGCTTGCCCAAATGTTGCAGTCTTTTAAGACTTTTAGATCTTTTAAGGCTGCATATTTCATGCAGCCTGCAAATTTCAATGCTGGAGTCTACTGTAAGGCAATCAGTGGGACATGGAGGGATGCTGTTAAGTTTATTTTGAGTTTATCTTTGTGTGTAATGGAGCAAATGCTATCAGATCACCTCAAACAGCTGCAAATGATACATATTTTATCCCTTTGCTGGACAGAGTCTTCAAGTTATGACATTTCTTGATTTTCAGTTGTCATTTTTAAGTTGCCAAACTATGCTGAGCTCTTGGCTGTCTTGCATGAGTGTCTGCTTTCTGTTGAGTGCTGCTGTGAACATCACAAGAAAAGATCAGCTGCCCCCTTCAAAATGTTCCTGGGCCTACCATCCTCATGTAAGTCAGAAGTAGATAAATGCAATTAAATGCTAGAAGACCTAGGAGTAGTTTAGGGGGGGAGGTCAGCAATAGTTTAAAAAAAGAGAAATCAGAGTTTTTGAAAGGCCTTGTTTACGAAGTGCCCAGGACTTTGGCTTTTTATTTTTTTATCCAGTGGAGGAGTTGATTTCTGCTTCTCATGACATCAGCCTCTGAGCAGGGAATCCCTTGCTGCAATGCTGTTGCAGCACCCTGGAGGACTGGAAGTTTGGTAGATAAACCAAAAAACCCCAAACCAAACAAACAAAAAAAAACCCCCAACAACAAAAAACCACCAAAAAGCCAAAGGAAGCACTAAAAGCACCCACCCCTGGAAATCAGCAGCTTCAGGGATGAGCTTTAGCATTCATCCCTGTGAAGGTGAACTGATGTGAGGCCAGTGCCTAAGCCTATATTTCAAAGTTGCAGGGACTAATTCTGCCCAAATTCTGTTGCTATTGAATTTGGGAGCCTGTGACAGCAGCATGTGGCCTTAGTGATGATTAGCAAGCACAGCAGAACTTTTATGTTTTAGATCATACTGCTGGGCCCAGGACAATGATCCCTTTCCACCAGCCCAACAAAGCCCTATCTCACTGCTTTATTTCCACTGAGAGCAAGCTCTCCCTTAAAATCCTCTGAGCTTTTATAATTTTTTGCTTATGATTAGTTGCCTCAAATTTTCATTTAAAAAAAAAATGCAAAGTAAAGAATTTAAATTAGTTTCCTGTGTTCAGGAAAACATCTTCCTGGGGAGTGTCTCCTCTTCATCAAATCAGGGTACACTCAGAAGCCACACAAACCCTCTCCTGAACCCTCACTTCCCATCCAGATTACCTTTATCTGGACTCTTAGATACAAAAGCAAACTTGTTTTAAGTAATGCTGCTTTAAAGGGATCTAAATTCTGCTGGGAAACTTCTAGGAATTTTGGGGGGGAACCTCTGCAGTGCTTCCCTGGGCCAGGATCTGGGGCCACGGGGCTTTGTGTCCTGGTTTGTTACTTTTCTTTTATTGACTTGTTAGTTCAGAATAAACGGATTAACAGGCTGGACAGTGCCCATCAAAGCAGATGCCCAGGAAAGGAATCTTTTTGTTTTGGTTTGTTTTTTTAAAAATGTGTTGTTTTTGTTTTTTTTTTTTTTTAAAACACGACTAAGGAGNAATTATTTATATGGGCTTCATGAAAAGCAAAAGTGAGCTATTGGCTGATGTTGCAGAGTTTATCAGTACATCCTGTTTTGATGGGGATGTTTGGTTTGGGAAGCGCTCCCGGCGTTGCCGCGCAACGCGCCCTGGGCCCCGCTCCGCGTCGCTCCTGGCAACCGCTGTTGCTCCCCAAACAGCCTGGGCCCCGCATCCCTCCCCACCACCACCGCCTCCTCCTCCTCCTCTTCGGATGGCTTTGGGTTCACGGGGTAACCCCTCCAGAACACCCCCCAAGCCCTTTCAGTCGAGGAGTCAAAAGGATTTAAATCTTCCCGCTCGGCTCGGCAGACTCGGAGCACAATCCTGACCCCTCAGCACGGTGCTGGAGGATGAGCTGGTAAACCAGCACCTTTGCCTGGCCCGTTTATTGAATGGGGAAAGCACCGGGTGCTCCAGGTGTCATCTGAGCCCCTCTCTGGCCAGACGACAGACAGGAGGTTCCGTGGGCTGAGGTGTCTGTCGGGAAGGGGAAGCCACCCCCTCCTGTCTCTAGGCCAAAAACTGCCTACAGGAATCTGTTGCTTGGATAAAAGCTGCCACTCGGTTAATTCTGGTTCAGGAACAGTCAATTCTCTTCCTTTGGGAGAGTGCAAACTATTAGAGCAGTGTCCAGTTGGTGCAAGCCTTTATCTTCTCTCATTCATCTAGAATATAGTCTGTCCTATTACTGTCCTCACCAAAATACAGCAGGGCCTGTCTCCAAGTGCAGAATATTCAAATACATGTTCCCAAGCTGTCTGTCTAGGCATCTAAAGCAGCCTTCTGGTTTTATTACCTTTCTAGGAAGAATTGCATGTCTCAAAATAATTTGTGTCTCCTGTTTGGGGTCTTGTTGAGTCCCAGAGTCTGCAGTACCAGTCACCAATAGTTGGAATTTCCACAGGTAAAAAACCCCAGCTTATTCTTTAGCTCACTGGGCTGGAAATCAATTACTTCTGTCCTTTTACTTGCTGAATACCTTGATGGAACAGTTGTATAACAACTGTCAGGTTGGTTTTTGGACCCCCATGCTAGCCTGGGGCTCTGAGGAGCACTTAGGCAATGCTGGGTTTGAACTGGGGGCAGTTTTACTGCACATGTAGAAGCAGAATCATCAACAAGCAAATCCCAAACCCTCAAGAGAAAAGTTTGCACATCCCCATGAGGATGTTTTGGTGTGGTGCTGTCCCGTAAAGGGGAAGAGCCCATTTTCTGTGGAGTGCAGGAGCAGAGCCCAGACCTCTGTGGTGGTTCCTCCCCAGTCACACCAGTCCCTGCTTGGGACAGGGCTGCCCAGAATGTGCTGACAGCACGGCCTGGAAGAGCATCTCTGGAAGGATGCTGGAGTCAGAGCTCGTGCAGAGATGAGAGAGACAAAGAAACCTCAGTGTCAGGAGAAAGCAAACAAACCCTCCTCCTCCTCCTCTTCCTCCTCTTGCCTTGCACAGGCACCCCCTGCCTTTTTGAGGGAAAAGTGACCACTTCTTGTTTTCCTCCTTGCTCCATCTCTCCTTTGCCAACTCCCCAGTACAAACCCACAGCAACAATAACACCCCTGACCACTTGTTTGTCCCCTCGTGCCATGCTGGAACCTCTCCTGGAGACCTCTGGAGCACTGGCTCAGCTGCTGCTGTAAAATCTGAGATGAAGACACCTCTCCTCTCAACAGCCACAGTTTATCTTTGTGGCTTGTTCAGTTTAACTTTGTTAAGCACCACAAAGTTGCTGAATGGTGCTACATAAATAAATAACAATAATTCTGGACTGTGTTGGCACTGGTTACTTCTGTCTTTGCTGCTCACTGGACAGGCATGATGGAAACAGCTGCTGCTGCCCCACATCTAAATGAAATACTGCAGCAAATCTCCTGCTTCACCCTTTAAATTGTCAAAAGGCTGCCTGGCCTAAAGACCATTGAAAGGATGTTCAAGTTTAAACAAGTACAAAGTGGTGGCTGATGAACGTAGAGGTTTAAATTAAGCAGATCTCCTGGAATTAATTTCAAATAAGTGACCTAGCCCAGAGTTTTCTGCCGTATGACAAGCTCTAAAAGCAGGTTTTGCAAAAATGCAGCTGAGGTTTGCAGTTCTCTGTCCCAGAAGGAGCCCAGTTCAGTGGGGGGAAGGATTAGCTGTACCTGGGCACCTGGGATTGTCCTGGGAGCGTGCAGGAGCAGAGCTACAGACTGCAGGGTTAAAATAACCTGACGGGCTGGTTGGGTTGGCAGTTGAAACTTGAAGATTTGTCCTAGAAAGGAGCCTTTGAAATACTTTTGTGCCAGATTTTTGCTTGACACACTGTGTTTCCCCTGTTGAATCACAGCCCTGGGAAACCCCAGCATTGCACATGTTAAAAATGTGGGGAAATTTTTAATGTGAGCCCAGAACTTGTGGTTGCTTTCACCAGCTAGAGCTGTCAAGGATGAGTCTGGAAGGCAGTTTGTCACAAACTGAGATTTTACAGCATCCCACTGACCATGCCAGTTTGTCATGGAGGAGAGGAGGACTTCAGGTCACTTGGAAGAATCATCATAACATTAAAACCCCCATATTTTAGTAGCAATTGGTAACAGCACAACTTAGCAGAGTTTGATGGGAAGACTTACTCTGTTGCTTATTACGTGGAAGGAATATATAAAGGTTGGAATCATGCTAGGATGATTTGCACAGGGGTTAGGAGGAATGATTTATACAGAGATCAGGAGAAATTGAGTCAGGGTTGGGATTTACACAGGGATCAGGGAAGCCCTCCCATTGAATCCCAGGTTCAGGGTTGACCCCTTGCTCTCTGAACTCTCCTCAGCAGTCTGGGAGCAACAGGATCCACTCCTAGTCCCAGACTTGGTCACCAGTTTATGTCTAAAGGGATGAGGTGCAGAGGTTTCAGATTCAGTGTGTGATCAGGGGTCTTGTGTGACTTTGGGGTGGCAGCAGTTTAAGAGTCATTAACATTATTATGATAAATCACAGGTTTAGGTTATGTGGCACACAGAGTGTACAGGAGGGAGGCTGGCAATGTCACTTGGGCCATGTTGAGCTCTGATCTCTGGGCACGTGGGATTTCTCCACAGGCTGCTGCCAGCAGTGTTAAACCATCCCAGCTTCTGCTCTGCAGTCTCAGCTGGCTCTTAAGGAAACTCCAAATTATGTGGCCAGCACAGATACATTCCTCACTCTTTTCTGCCTCTCTGGAAGTTACTTTTAAAGAAACAGCAAAGATCAGTGACCTCCCGTTACACACAATTGTTGCTCTGTGTATATATCTATTGCTTGACTTGATTCCATGAAATCTAATTAAAGACTGATGGTATATTTGTATTTTGATGTATTATTAACTATTGCTAATAAAATCCACTTCCAAATTTGTCTTTTTCCATGAGGACCAGGTTTACTGCCTGCTGCCCTTGGATCCTGTGTTTTGGGTTTATCTGTGTTTCCAGGTAACTGCAGCTCTCAGACAAGCAGCATTTGCTTCTGTTTTAAATTAATTTAACCTAATCAGTAGAAGGCTCTGTTGCCTTCTCTGGTTATAACATCTTGAAGCAATGCAATAAGCAGCCTCTCCAGAAGCAGCTTATTAGCAAGTTCCTTGTCGTGCTTGCTCCTCTCTTTCATCCCCTCCCCTTACCACCACTTATTAAAAAGCTAAAGGGCATGAGGTGGAGTTCAGGACACTCTGGATGTGCCATCTTGAATGCCAGCTCCTGTTGGTCTGGAAGAGCTCATTTCCAGCACATTCACAATGCTGAGAGGACAGAGATGCCCAAACCTCTCCTCCATCCTCTGCTGGAGGGGGTGCTGGGTCAGGAGGGGCTGGCAGCAAAAGGACAATGCTGCTCCAGCCCTCAGGATGTGAAGGGTTCACCAGAGCTTGTTGCTGCTTGGGGGGATGCTGGGCTCCATCCTCCAGGATCCCCTTGGAGGAGAAGTCTATGAGGAGGGGCTGAAGGAGCTGGGGTTGTTTAGGCTGAAGAAGAGGAGGCTGAGGGGAGACCTTATTCTCCATCTGAGAGGAGGTTGTAAGGAGGTGGGGATCAGTCTGTTCAATGGAGTTAGAAGTGATAGGATAAGGAGTAATGGCTTTAAGTTGTGCCAGTGGAGTTTAGGTTGGATGTTAGGAAGAATTTCTTCACTGAAAGGTTTATCAAACGTTGGAAGAGGCTCCTGCAGTGGTGGAACCACCATCCCTGGAGGGATTTAAGTCCCATAGACACAGTACTGAGGGATATGGCTTAGTTAAGGTCTTGTCACTGTTAGGTTAATGGTTGAACTCAATGATCTTGAAGGGCTTTTCCATTCAAGGTGATTCTGTGATCCCAGGCTCCATCCCACAGGATCCCAGGCTGTGTGGGGTGGTTTGGTGTTGTGTGGCTGTGCATTACAGACTGTCCTTGGTGTGGGATGGGGGTTTTGGTGCAGAGACTGAGGTTTTGATGAGCCAAACCTGCTAACCTTCTCCAGCATTTCCTGCCTCCCTCTGAAAGCCAGAGGAGCTGGCTCTCCTCCCAAGGCTTTTAGAGCAGTCAATAAACCAGGAAATACTGTAGCCCTCCTAGGTCAAGTGTGGTTGTCAGTTGTACAACATTTGGGACAAGGATGAAGTTCAGGTGCTCAGCAGCCAGACCTCCAGCTGCTTTGAGCTGTACCCCTTGCTGAGAGCTGTGTTGGGAGCTTTGTTCTCCAATCCTCATCTCCTTCCATGGTCTGAAGGAAAAGATAACTCCTAAAGGTGTAGAACAGGTTCTCTTTGGCTCAGCCATCTGAAAGCAAAGAGTTTATTTTGGTTTCACAGATGGGTGGGCTGGAATCATCTTGGTCTCAGTTCAGAGCCACGTGCTGGCTGGCTGCAAGTGCCTGCTCCTGTGCTGCTCTGGCTTCTGACTTTTATGGGCAATGGAAAAAAATATTAATACTTTCCTGATTGGAATTTCAGGGGAACGCCTGTTGTTTCTTGGAGATCTCATGCTTTGGAGCCATGCTGAGGGATAAAGGATGCCTGTGGAGGCAGGAGGCAAGCTGTGTTTGATACAAATGTTCACCCTAGTTCTGCTCTGAGGCACTGTAATTCACTCAACTGCATTTTCATTCACATAAAATAAAAAAGTTTATTCTTCCGAAGAACAAAACACTTCCTTTCTAGGCTGTGGTTAAAACACAAGTAATGCCTTTTCAGGGCAAATTATTAAATACAAATGAAGCCAAAAATGTTAAATTATATGGAAACTATTTAAGAAGGTTTTCTTTAGTAAATAAATGTGGCGTAGGGTGTGGTGGATGAAGTTGATGGATAGTGTGCATGTGCTAGAAAAGAAAGTAAAAATCTGCTATCCTGTGCATTCCTTTTATTATTTTCTGTCACCATTGAGAGCACTGAGGATTCTCAGTAATTAATGTATTAAATGTAAAAACCACAGTTCCTTTTTCTGTAGCCAGGGGAGAAAATACCACTCAGAGGCCATCTAGAATGTGATGGTTAAATAGCATTTTTATTTCTTCTGAATGCAGTTACTGCTCTCCTGGTTTTCCTATTTATCCGAGCTCCAAGTCAACTAAACCTGAATAAAAGTTCCAGAAACCAAAGAACTCCTTTTCTATGTCAGCTTTCCTTTCCAAGTATGCAAAATCTGCACAAAACCAAATGAAAAAAAAGCAAAAGCTGAGGTTTGAATTTTGATCCTAGCAGGCCAATGTTATGACTGAGGAAATAATTCATTTTTAAAAATTAAATTACTTTATTTTCAGTAAAGTATCAGATATCAGGAGGTTTCTATTAAAAAGTTCTTAGCTGTGTCAGGAACTTGCAGATGGAAGTGTCACCTTATGTGATTCTCTGTTTATTTTGTCCCCTGGTCAGCCTGAGATCCATTGAACAGAAAGAAAACTTGGAGCACAAACTGTACCACTGAGCACTCTGCCTCTTGGGTATACTAAACCTCTTTAATAAAAAGTCAAGCATAATTATAGCAGGTTCACCAGGAAAAATAATCTATTTCTGCCTTTATATCTTAAGTCAAAATGAAAGCCTTGAAGTACATCCTTCACTCATCAACAATCTGATTTTCCATTGATTCCTGTACTTCAAAGCAGTCATTTTCCTGGACATTTTCCACATTTAGATCCCCTTGGAGAAGAAATTGTTTTACAAATGGGAAATGGGGGAGGCAGGGGAATTGCTTACCCAGTGGAGGTGATAACACCCACCATGGCTTACTGGGAAGCTTAAATATAAGTAGCTAAGAGAAACTTTGTCCCAGAGGTAGAATAATTGACTGTTCTTCTTAAAAACAACAACAGAAACCACACTGAAGACATTTTCCATCCCTTCATTTATATCCCAATGTTAAATTCTGTTCCAAAAAAATTCTGCCAGAAAACAAGAGGATGTAATAAAGAAATTAAAAAAGTTTAAATAAGATCAAAGGATCAAAGCAAGTCAGCTTTGAAAAGCAAATTAAATAAAATGATTTGTCTTCAAATGAACAAGTCATTCACTCAGTAACAATTTAAGTATTTTGAAAGCAACACTCGTATGATTGCATGATTAGTCTGGATTAAACAAAGGCTTTCACTGGTTGATGGTGTAGGGTTGCTAATATGTTTTCATGTTTTCACCTTCAAAAATTAAAGCAATGTAAATACAAGACCTAAACACCCCCTGAGAGCCAAGACTGTGCCAGCCCCACCCCTGGTTTATGTAAGGCTGCTCTTAAAACCATACAAATAAGGGGGAGGAGAAGAGTTATATTCACTTCAATGGTGACATTTTCTTCTCATATAAAACCACTGAGTAGCTCAGCCCGTGGTTCTGACCACAGAGACCCTGGGCAGGGGCTGAACCCTCTGGGATCTGAAGTTCCCCAGGTGGGTGCTGGTGCCTCCCCTGAAGGGAGGACCAGAGCAAAAGAAACCCAATAGTTCCTGGGGGCAGATTCCCTGTTCTGGCTCTAATCAGTTATTAGGCATTTGAGGTCTGGGAGTTTAGCTCTGAAATGTTTTTTGTTGAGTGGATAAACCATCAGGAGTTGATGGTTTATATTCAAATCTACTGTGGAAAACTACTTGCAGTTCCTCCTCATCTCTTGGATGGAGTAACTCCGGGGGTGCAGCACCCAGCAGGCACCCTGGGCACCCTGCTCACTCCTGGGGGCTCTGGCATCATCCATCTTCTTTCCCAAGCTCTTTTTTTGAAGTTTGGGAGCCAGTGCAGGGGATGCTGCTGCTTTCCCTCCTCAGCACTGGCCGGTGATTGGCAGGGAAAGCTGTGTGAGATCCGGCTGCTTCCCCCTCCTTTGCTCCCCCCTCTCGCTGCAAACTTGAATGCGAAAAATATATTTTGAAAAGCTGCTCTTATCTCTGTTTTTCCAGCCCTTTGGAGCTGGTTTAGGCAGAAGAGATTAACAAAGGCAAGGGCTATTTGCATGGGAGCAACGTGGCTTATGAATGAACCGGTGACAACTGGAGTTTTTATCAACCCTCAAGGCCTGTAATATTACTACTTGTCTTTCTCCCATGCATTCAGACTCTGACTGCCCTCTGAGACCAGGGCTCAATAAATACCTCACCTAGGGGAGTATCTTGGCTCTTTTAGGAGTGGGAAAATTAAATTGCAGAGAAGGGGAAGCGTCTCGTTCAAGGTCACAGAGCAAGCTGGTGGCAGAACCAGAAATAGCACCCAGAAGTTATTAGTTTTTTTCTGTATTTCCTTTCCTGTCACTGCTGTTTGCTTGGATACTGAGATAGCTGTGTGTAAACAGACTGTTTCCAGAGCCCAGCAGCCTTCTTATCTGCCTGATTCATTCAGTGATGATGCAACCTGGAATCCAGATTTCTTCCTTGCCTCCCACGGTCCTGATGCTGCACGAGGCATCAGTGGCCACCTTGGGCCACCAGAATTTTAAACTTGTCTCCACCTGAAACCACTAATGACTGAGTAAGGCCCTTCTCACCATGGTTTTATTCTTTCTGTTTGGTCAAGCCCCACCTGCTTGGTCCCCTGGCAAAAATAAGTCTTTTTGCTCTTCCTAATCCTGTGAGGAGCCATGGAGCTGGGAAAGTCCAGTGTGGATGCTGATCCTCTCTGTGACCCACCAGCAGCTTTGTTGATGATTAATTAAATTCTCAGTTTGTACAAACTCTCCGGTACCAGGGGGGCTGCTAAGCTGTCAGAAGCCACGAGATACCTTTTAATAGCTTCTGTCAGTCACTTCTGCTACAGCTTATTTATTTATTTAAGAAATTGCTGCTCTCCAGCCAAGGCTGGGAAGCAAAGCGTCGCTGGGTTGGAACTTCTCTTTCTTAGCCCTGATGGAAAAGGCAGCAGCAAATCTTAGATCTCTGGCTAAGAGGAGCTGGTGAGCCACCGAGTTTCTTGTAGGAGAGGATGATCAAGAACACTGGAAAACTTCCTCCTCTGTGGGAGGTGAAAAATGAGCTTGAAGGAGAGCAGTGAGTCCTTTCATGGGCATTTGCTTCAGGGCTGTGGCAGAACTGCCAAGGAGCTGCAGGAGCAGGAGGCTGAGCTCCAGCAGCTGATGTTCATTAAGGAGCTGCAAGTTCCTCCCTTTGCACACACAAATCCTGAGGAGAGGCAGGAGCAAGGCTGCAGATGCCACCTTTCCCCTCCACCTCAGCAGCCAATGCTTTATTCATCCTCTGGAGCCTGGGAGCTTTGGAGCACCTCACAATGTATCTCAGTGTAGGAATTCTCTTTCCTGTGTCAACTTTTCACCAGGCACAAATCAACATTAGCAGATGGCACCCACGTAACTGTCACTCTGATTCTCAGGAAGCTCAGGATGGCTTTAATTGGAAATTAATTATTCTTTATCCAGGATGTTTCACTGATAAACAAAATAATAAATTGTCTTGTACATGTGCCTTAGTACTTCTGTCTCTGTCTGCCTTGTCTGGAAGAAGTACCAGCTGTACATTTCACTGGGATCTTTGTCTCTGGCCTGGTTGTCATCATTAATGGGGCCTGTGTTTTGTAACCAACCTGAAAATAATGTTGATGATTTATTTTGCAATAATAAGTGATTCGCCGAAAGCAAATGATTCATCTTCCATCCTCTCTGCCTCTCTCTGGCCCCTTTTGGGAAACCAGAAGACAAAATTTGTCAGCAGAGATAAGGAGGTGTTCATTTTTCATTGGCATTGCTTTCTTATTAGAACTACTCTTGAAAAGAGACCTCTCTGTAGACCTGAAATTCTGAGTTCTGACCCTGCCAGACCCATTCTCTAATAGATCATTAAAATACAGCTGGCAACCTACCCACCTTTCTCCTGTAACCTCTCCATGCTATATTTTTTCCACTCACAAAAACCTAGAAAGCTGTGAACTGGAGCCTGAGGCACGAATGACTGACAATATGACTTCCTTGCAAGAATTAGGGGAATATGTCTGCTAAAAATGCCCCCTGAGCATCTTCACCTGAGCTTTATAAACCTCCCTCCTTTGCCAGCAACACCAGCCAAATATTTAGTTGCAAATAATTTGGGGCTGGAGCAGGTGGGAGGCTATGTCATTAATTTAATGTTAATCAATTAATTTTATGTATTGGCAAGAATTACTGTTTTTATATCTGCTGACAGAGGTTTTTGGCTAAAAATCATGCAAAGCCCATGGAGGGGAGAAGTCTGCATACAGTGGAACTGCAGGGAATGGGGTTGGGCACGTCTGCTATGGGCAGATGAGGGCTATAAAGGGGCACAAATGGCAATAAATAGCAAATAAATTTTTTGATCTTGTTTCTGCTTGTTAAAATTACCTGGTAGTTGTATTTGGAGCAGTGACTGTTTGGGTTCTGTATCTGCTCTTTCTCCTGGATGCTAGAAAGATGAGGGCAAAGAGAAAAATTTCCTGTAAGCTATGGAGTTTGGGGGCAGTTGGGAAAGTAACTGGTGTAATTTGCTAATGGGAATACGGGGGCAGTGCTGGCCAGAAAAAAAATTGGATCTAAATATTTTGGGTTTGTTTTCAACAGCTGGAGGAGAATGACCAGGTGCCTTTTCTAACTTCACCTCTTCCATGTGTTTCTTTTTACCCCAAAGAGCTATCAGATGAGCAGAGCACAGTGTCCTCCCTTGGATTCCCATTTTTCCTTTTGCCTCTTACCTGTCCCGAAGTTGAGGGAAAAGTTTAAGTATTGGATGGAGAAGGGAAGTGAAACAGAAAAGATTTCATGCCATTATTTGGAGGCTGCTTTATCTTCAGCAGTGAGGCTGATAGAGAAGAAATGACACTGCTCAAAATCTGGATCTTTCTGAATCTTTTGGGTTGGAAGCGACAGCAGAAATTCTCTTAAAATAGTCTTGTAAACAGGAACCTTCATAAGAATCTGAGAAAAAAAGGCTCCCCCACCCCCCTAATTACATCAAAAAAATCCAAATGACATTGTCTGCTCTGGGGAAGCAGCATCACAGTAACCTGGGGTGTCCCTTGGGTGCTGGGCCTTGCTGGGTCCCGGGGATGAGGGATGGCACTCAGCCCTGCTCTCCTGTCCCCTCCCTGTCCTCAGGACATTCCTCTGTGGCCCTTGGGATGCTTCCCATGGTGACTGAGTGATGCTGGGTGAGTGCAGGGACCCGGGTGGTTGAAGATGCTGAGGACATCAGCCCTGGAGGGTGGGAGTAGGACCAGAGGGGGATGGCATGGCCCTGTTTGGGGACCTTGCCTTGGACAGAGATGGGAGAGTGGAGGTGGTGCTTTGGGGGGTGGTTTGCAGATTTTAAAGCGATGGTCAGTGACTGTTCTGCTGTTTATGTTTGATCATTGGTGCCAAGTATGAACCCATATTGACCACCCCACTTTCCAAAGGAAAGCATTAGCAAAGCTCCAGGCATGGACTTCAGATTTGATTAAATTTTTTTTTGCAGTCCTTAAAGATGATAAGGCAGAGGGGGAGAAAAAGTGATTTTTAAATAAGCTCCTACTCCTTCAAATCTGAAGTTATCCTTACTATGACACAATCATTTTCCAACGTTACTTTTTGGTTATATTTAGAAATGCATTTTCTGTTCCTTCCCTCTCCTTTCTGTGGAACAATTGTGCAACTTTCTTCTTTTCTTAATATAATACTGTATTAAAATTAGCTCCAAGACTAAAAAGAGTCTTCTGTGTAGGAAGGTAGCTACCTTCCTACCTAACACTTCCCCTGGATCTTCCACTGGGATTTTTTTCCTGTCAGACCCGGGTTCCCGGGGCGTTTGCTCTCCCTGACTGCTCTCCCCTCTGCTCTCTCCAGCAGTGAGCATGCAGAGTTCAGAGGGTGGATCCGACTCAGCAGCTTCTGTTGCTCTTCACCCTTCAGCATCGGCCCAAGCTCCGGTGGTGCAGCCAGTGCCAGCCTCTCAGCAGGTAACGTATGCACAGCTGGGAATGCTGTTTCCATGGAGAAGAGACCTGGGTTAGTGGCAGATAGATTTTAATCCATGAGTTTTTTCTAGGAGGCAGAGGACTGTTAATGTTTGTTGAGGTGAGAACCTGTTGCTGGACTTTGTGTTGACAAAGGCCGTGGGGATTTCCCGTCTGAGCCTTTGAACAACACAAGCTTTAAAATGTGGCATTTTGATTTTAACTCAGCTACCCAAGGAAGTCACTTGGTGCCAGTTAGGTGTTTGCTTCAGGGCCATATCCTCCTGTTCTTAATTGGCATGTCAATAAAAGTGGGAGAAAATGAGCCTGTTTAACATTATCTCTGCCAATGATGTGTCCAAGCTCAGCAGAGGAGAGGTGGAAAGAGCCACATGCTGGTCTCTTCCTTTGGTAGGTGGATCCTGACATTTTAAATTGAGGAGGGGGGATTCATTATCCGTGTACATGAATAGGATGCATTTGGGATGTCTCCTGATAGGAGAGAAATGATAGCTTCAACTGATGAATGAAACCTCCTTCATGTAAAACAGGAAGGGTTAAGTACAGCCATTTCCTTTTTATGCCTTTTGGGGAACTATCAAAAGAGTTTCTGTCGCAGGAAGCTGGAAGGATAAAGAGGATGGGTGGGTGTAACTTAGCTACACCCTTCTCTCTGATTTCCAAGTGAGCAGAAGTAGCTGCCATTGGATGCTGATGAAAAGGCACAATTAAAAATTGTGGCAGGAGCATTCCATTCACCAGGAGACATGGACATTGTGTGAGCGGGTGCATGTTTGGCCAGCTCGTGGTCATCTTTAGGTCTTCCCATCTTCAGTTTCTCTGGGTGTTGTACTGCTGTGGATACCCCTGATCAGCAGTGTCAAGTATCTTCAGGATCATCACTCATTAGTGTGACTTTGGCTGTGTCAACATGGTAACGAAGTTTAGAAAAACCATCAGCTTTGGACTATGAAATTGCTCATCCAGCCTTTGCCAGCACTGTTGCCATTACACATGGCTTTGAGTGGAACTCTGGATTAGGAGAAAACCCAGAGGACTCTGGAAGATTGCTGAAGAGGAGGAGCAGCCAGAGCCTTCCCTTCTCACCAGCAGGACAAAGACAATACTGAGAATGAACTACTGGCAGCATGACTGGTGTGAGGCTGAAGCCTTTGGTGGTGTTGATCACTGGTCTACCTTTCAGTGTGAGAGGAGGCTTTGTGAACAGGATGGCTTCATCTTACAGGTTGGGGATGATTAATTTTTTTGTTTGGAAGGTAATAGGAGCAACCAGACTGTTGGTGACAAGTTACACCAGGAGCTGAGCTGGGCAGCTGTGCCAGAGGAAATGTGTCCTTTGGTAAAAGCAGTGGCAGAAAATGGGCAAAATGTAGGAGAAAATAGGTCTTGCTGAGTTTTCAGTGTAGGTGGCATTGTCAAAGCCTGACTTGAAAAAGGGCTTTTAATGTTCCCATGGGTTGCTTGTTACAGCCTCTTTTGGAGAGAAAATGGACACAGTGCTGTCTGACAGAAGTGTCCCTGTCCTTACAGCTACAGGATCTCCAGTGTGTCCAGACTTTCTGAAGGTCAGCCTGGGGACTGGTGATGTAGAGGCTGCCTAAAAATCTTGGCCATTATCACATTCCTGTAATTCTGCTCCAATAGAATTGTTGGCTGGTTCCAAAGGGCATGTTGGGAGGGAGTCAGAGGGTTGGAAAGCACAATCAGGTAGGTGTAAGGTAGCCAGTAATTGTCAAGAGCTCTCCTAGAATTCATGCGGGATGGTTTTTGAGCTTTTTGTTTGATTGACCTCTGTTGGATATTTTTAAAGCCTCAGGCTACAGAGGGTGGCTGTGTCCTTGGAGAAGTCCTCATCAGTTTAAAAGCCCACTCCTGGCTTGAACTTTCTAACTCTGTTGCTGATATCCCACACACTGTCCCCCTGAGCCTCACTGAAACATTTCTTTCCATCCACCACATCCCCATGCTTCTTTTGCTGGATTTACCAGGTGCTGAGATGCATGTTCACCCTCAAACTCAATGCCAAGCTGAACACAAAGAGCTGGGAGAGGATGGAAATGACAGGGTAGAAGTAGAGCACAGAGTGACTGCTGCAAGACAACACAAAGCTTTCCTGTGCCCTTGGTGGCACTGAAGGAAGAGGCAGAACCAGCTCAGCTTTGGTGCTGGTAGAACCATGAGGGCTGTGGCATCTTGCAGGGTGTGATTTCATGGGGCAGGAGGTGGAGCATGGTTTGGTGTCACAGCTGTAAGAGAGGAGACTTTGCAGCCCTGGGAGGAAAATGTGAATGTGGGAGGAGTGGTTCTTGCTTAGCTGGGACTGAGCCTCCTGTTGATCTGCTTGGCAGCTGTCTGCTGTTATTTTCATGCACGGAGACTTAAAGTTGATCTGTGCCAGAAGATGTGGATCCAGCTTTTCCTGAGCACTGAGTTCAGGCTGGTGTCCAGTGCAGGTTGCATTGGAAGGATGGGGACTGCTAAGTCAGGGATACTGCTGCCCCTGGAGTAGGCAACAAGCACTCCACGAAGGTTTGATAGAAAATAGGTAACTCACCTGTGCTACAGACTGCAAGTAAGTGTTTGTTGCTGTATCTTCTTCTTCCAGAGGGTTCTGGTCCAAGCAGCAGGCTCCACTCCCAAAGGGGCACAGATGCAGCAAATCTCTGTTCCCAGAGTTCAGCAGGTTCCACAACAGGTAATACCTCCAGGGTGAGACACCACGCAGGGACCCCCGGGTCAGCAGGACACCACTTCCCAAGCAACCTTTGAAACAGCCAGAGAGCTGCTCAGAAAAATTCATGCTCTTAATTAAAGACTTGTGTGCAATTAGAGATCTGGAGATGACTGAGAGCAGCTTTCTCCATCTCTTTCTTCCTTTCTTAGGCTGGTGGTGCAAGAAACTCAAGATAGTTGAAGTTTAGAACCTTTACTGTAGCAGTTCTTTCAGACATGTTTTTAATTGCCATGTAAAAGCAATCCTCCTCTGTGAAGATTTTCGTAGAGACAAAGTATTTTGGATTCTTTTTTTAATTAGGCAAATAAATGTGTTGATTGTGTGTGGTTTCATAGAAAGTTTAGGTGGCAGAGAGCCATGCAAGTGTTTTTATTTACCTGAACTTTCAGTCTGGAGAGGAGAAGGCTCCATGGAGATGTTGTTGTGGCCTTCCAGTATCACCAATAAAGCTGTTGAGGGGCTTTTTAGGAAGTCAGGCAGTGCTAGAACATGGGGGAATGGATTCAAATGAGAGGAGAGTAAATTCAGATTGGATGTTAGGAATAAGTTCTTCACCATGAGAACAACACTGGCACAGGTTGCCCAGAGAGGTGGTGGAAGTTTTTAAGGCCCCTGGAAGTTTTTAAGGCCAGGCTGGACAGAGCTCTGGGCAACCTGATCTGCTGGGAGGTGTCCCTGCCCATGGCAGGGGGTTGGATCTAGATGATCTTAAAGGTCCCTTCCAATCCTGACAATTCTGTGAACTTTGCCTTTTGCAGTCCTTGTTTCCTAAGAAACCAGCCAAGTGGTGCTGCTTCATGTGGACAGTGAGTCTGACTCTCCTGACTTTTTCCTCCACCCATTTTTTTCATTCCATTGCTCAGCTTCAGGAAAAAAACTTCACTGAGGGTGACTCTATCCCTCCCAGATCAATGAAAAAGGGGACTGAGGTGCAGGTGGACACTGCCAACCTCCTCTCTGAAGGAAAGGCTGTAGCATGATCTCACCCTTATTAGAGGAGAACCAGCCCTGAGATGTGTGTACAGAGGAAACCCAGCTCCATTGTTTCTGCTGCTCATGGAGCAACTGCTTATTTATTTATTTTTATTTGACCTTTTAAAGTAAATACCTCCTTTGGGATTCCTAGGCATGAGGAGTGTTCTATTTATTTTGTTTTTCTTTTTAAAAGAAAGCCTAAATGTCAAGGTAAGGTTGCAAGTTGTTTAAGGCTGTAATATGGACTTTAACCCGCTGCTCCTAGGCAGTAACATCTGTAACTTGAGTTTATGATCCTTGTTTCAGGTGCAATCCGTGCAGCATGTATATCCATCCCAGGTCCAGTATGTGGAAGGAGGAGAAGCTGTTTATACCAATGGAACCATGTAAGAGTCTCTTGTTGGCTGCAGCAGAGCCCTGTCCCCCTCCCTCCTTCCACCTAGTGATGCTGCTGGCGCTGCCACCCTTAAGAGGAGGAAGAGGAGGGACAGCTTTTTCACATGGTGTGTGTGGGGGTAGTTTCAGCCAGGCTTCAGCTGGAGGGACTGTTCTCCTGGGAATCCTTCTAGGTTGAAGGGTCTGGTGTTTTCTTCTGCCCAGCCCTGTGAGATGGGGCAGCTTCAGTCACCAGTGAATAACTGCTGAAGGAGGAAGGGGTTTGTCCCAGTTTCATTGAGGCAGACTCACAGAATCAATTTTCCACTCAGGAAAGATGGATTTGTGAGGACTGGAGCACCCAAGTCAGTGGGAACAAAGTTGATAAGAAACTTTGTTTTAGTCAGTGGCCAGCCATGGTATGTGGGTTTCCACAGTGACCAAGGTCTTCAGCAGTTTTGAGTCAGGCAGGTGCCAGAGCTGGGAGGAGTGAAGGCCAGGGCAGCTCAGAAGTGTTCCATACCATAAGTGTCACTATAAATTAAACAATTTGCTTGGGATGGCTCCCTTTACTCAGTGGTCATCATCCCTGGAGGGTCTTGCTTGTCCTTCTGCTCCTCAGAGCTCTCCCATTGGGGGTGACCATCCGTGGTGCTTGCAGTGTTTGACACCTGGCATCCAGTGTGAGTGCACAGCTCACAACCTCTGTATGGGCTGGGTATAATAACTTTGTGAACTTTATGTTAGCATTAATATTAGGTTTTTAATTCTTGTTTTGTTAAATCTGTTTCCACTTCAACCCATGGATCTCCTCTCCTTTTCCCAATTCCCCTTCTCGGGTGGGGAAGGGACTCTGGGTGATGGAACATCTGGTTAAACAAGGACATGGGGGTTGTAAGGTTTCCTCCTCTCTGCAGTGCCCCTGCCTCCCCTCTGAGATGTCAGCCTCCCCACCAGGGCTGCCTACAGCAGCTGTGGAGCCAGTCCTGTGCTGAGGGGCTTTGCTGCAGGGTTGGTGTTGATGAACAAGTTGAGAAGCTGTGGCTGCCCCATCCCTGGCAGTGCTGAAGGCCCCAGGTTGGATGGGGCTTGGAGCAACCTGGGCTGGTGGAAGGTGTCCCTGCCCAAGGCTAGGGTCTGGACTGGGTGGTCTTTAAGGTCCCTTCCAACCCAAACCATTTCAGGATTTGTGATTCTATGAATATTCTCAGGACCGACTTTTCCAGGGTTCAGTTCCAACGGAGCAAATCCCGACAGGGGAGAGTCCAGTTTTCTTTTGGTTTTTTTTCCCCAAAAGGCGATTCCAGATTTCGGAAACGATTGCCCCTGAGATGAAATCTCCAAAGCTCCTCTCCACCTCCTGACCCTTTTGTTCCTTTGACAGACGAGCCACCTACTCCTACAACACTGAAGCTCAGATTTACGCCCCCAGCAGCGCCGCGTCCTATTTCGAACCGCAGGGAGGTGGAGCTCAGGTGACTACAGCGACATCCTCTCCTACAGCCATTCCCTCTCACAACATGGTGGGCATCACCATGGACATTGGGGGAAGTCCGATCCTCTCCGGCTCGGGAGCCTATCTCATTCATGGGGGGATGGAAAACACTAGACATTCTCTGTCACATACTTCACGCTCCTCTCCAGCAACGGTATGTAGCCCTGCAGATGTTGCAGCTCGGGGGCCAGGAATTATTCCAAGGGAACTGAAAAGCCTTCAGAAAATCAAACTTCCTGGCCTTAGCACTGTGTAGATGTGTGTATAACACATGCCAAGGCGAGGGAGAGAATAGACACTGGTGTACTGCAGAAATCTTTCAGCAGGGGTTTGGGATGTGTCTCTTGCTGATGGGCAGAGGCTTCTCAAAATTTCTGAGCAGATCAATGAAATTATCCAGCTTGGAAAGAAAAGTCTTTGTCGGTTTGGTTTGGTTTTTTTCCCTGAGCAAAATGTTTTGGCTTTTCAGTTCAAAAGAATTGTCTATATTTATGTTTTCTAACAAGTATAACATCTGAACATGGGGCTTTGCTTACTCAAAACAAAGAAATATAGAAAGATTTTTTTATACTCTGAAGAGACCTGAAAAATCCGTTATTAACACAGTGAATAATTAGCACATAGGGGATGTCAAGCTGATTGTACCACATGCACAGTGATTGAAAAGCCTTTGTATATCTCCTACACCATTGTGTATTCTGTCCATGCCATATGTTACAGAAAATGCATTTTAGGGATAATACTGATCAAAGAGAAATGTTTTAAAGCTCTAATTTTTAAATTTTTTTTTAATCATGTCTTTCCAAGTGTCAGTCGAGGTGCCAGGTTGCTGGAAGCACAGCTGTACAGCTGTGTGTACCTTGGGGATGCACCTCCTAACCCAGAACAGCCTCTCTGCAGCTGGGAGCTGCCAGGGCTTTTCTCTGAGGATCTCCCAGCCCTTGGGAGCAGCTGCAGCCAGCAGTGGCTTGGAGCTCTGCTCACCTTCCTTTCCAGACTGACTGAGTTGTGTTTATATGTTTGGATGTAAACATAATTGCAAATGTAGGTGTAATTCAGAGTATGTGGTCAGATTTGCAAGTGTCAACAGTAGCACCCAGGGAGAAAACCTGGAGCTATTTGCTATTGAGTACTCTTGAAAATCTGGCCAGTTGGGTTGTACTTTTCTTTTCCTACTGAGTTTTAGAATACAGACTTCATCTTTTTTGAATCTTTGTGCCTTGAAAGGTCATGGATAAAAGTGCTCTACCTTAGGTAGAGGTAGGAGAAATGTCCTTAGCTTTGGGTGGAAAATGACAGAGGCATCTGGACTAGCTGGGGTTCATTTCTTGTGTGAGAAGGGTGTATGTGTATTTTCACTGTTCATAGTTAAAAAACAGCATTGGACAATCCTCTGATTTTTGCTCAAGTTTGTTATTTTGGAGAAAGTAGTTGCTGCAGGGGACTGTGTCTTGCAAAGCACAACATGACTTATGTTTGTTTTGGTGTTTAAATTTCCATGGTGATAGGCACACAGTGTAAAAAGCCTGAGCAGAAGATGTGTTAGTAGAAGTGTCCCGTGAACAGATTGAGTTTGTAGCTGTCTATCACATGAGATAAAGCTGTTCAGGAAAGAAAAAATAATTTAGGAAGTGACCTTTATGAAACTGCAAGTGAAGTAAATTCAATCTGTTTCATGTAGGAATGAACTTTCAAAAGGGATTTTAACACAAAATGTCTGTGGCTCTTTTGAAGGGACTCGAGGGTGAAGGAGTGGATTGAAGACATCACAGGGATATCTTTGTGTGGCTTTCAGTTCTTTCAGCACAGAACAGAGTCAGAGGGGGACAGAGCAGAACCATAACAGCTTTGAATTTCACAGAATAACAGGGGGACAGATAGAGGAATGTTTAAGGAGCAATGACTAAATCAAACCAATGGTAGGAACAGTATTTTTCATTGCAATGTCTTGCTTAAGCAGAGGCTTCCAAGAGGTGGTGGCTGGAGTAGTCCTGGCAAAATGTATTTGGGGCAGGATTAAGAGCTTTGTGGAGAGGAAGAGAAGTGCAGTTCATGCAGGTGGAGACAAAGAAGATACAGTGGCCTTGGAGGGGCAGTGCAAGGGGTATGGATGGCAAAGTGGCCAGCAATGGGAGGGGCTTGGCTACCAAGCTGCAGCTGCAAGGAGCAGGGAAGGGGGAGGGCCAGGAGGGGGTCAGATGCTTGAGCTGGGACTGAGATCTCAGAAGGGAAAGCAAGGAGAGCATCTTCAGAGGAGACTGGGAAAGAACTAGTGCTTCAGGTAATAGTGTAGAAGCTGCCACTGGAGGTTGAGGGATGTTTGGTAAAGCCCATATGTACAGTAAAATAAAATCTTCAAGTATTTAAAGAAACTCATCCTCTGTATCTGCTGGAATGAGCAGCTCCATCAAATGGGCTGAAGCAGCACATGAAGCTGTCCTGTTCAACACCTGTACCCAGAGAACAGAATTAATATTCATATAAACTAAGCTCCCCCAAGAAAGGAAATCCTTTAGATCTCCCTTAACTGGGTTTTCAGGCTCTTCATGCGAGATTGTTAAAGAGCTTTTAGTCTTTCCCCTGTAATATTGATTTCTGCAGATGTCAAGTTTCCATTTGTGGGGGACTCTTACCAAAACATCAGGAGTCCTGGGAGCGTTTCCACGCTTGCGTAAGAGGAGTTGCTCAACTGGCACCACACAGCTCCTTGAGCAGAGGAAGGAAATGGTGTCTCCCTCGAGCACTGACTCATTTCCTGAAGGCTGCATCAGCACTCAGTCCTTGGTTCCTCATGGTACATCACGGTGTGCTGGGCAGTTTTCTCAAAACCCCCTGACATCCAGTCTGAGGCTGACCCTTTTGGGAATTGTGTGATAACTCCTTGAGAAGTGCTGCAGAGGTGGCACTTTTTGGGTGGAAACCCAGGCCAGGTGCTGGATGTGCTTGGCCAGAGTGTCTGATTCAGCCACGAACCTGGCACAGACTGTGTCTTTGCAAATTAGATGTGGTTTGTTCTGTTCTTCCATCTTTCTGACAGAGCTGGGTTTGTAAATGGTTGCTTCTATCTCAACCTGTATCTCCACCATGCTATGGGTCAGGTCCAACTGGAGCCCAGGGAGCTAGCTCATGGGAGAAGGAGGCCATGGCATGCAGATGTGATGCTTGGAGCAGGTGCTTACAGATGAGCACACAACCATGCACATTAAATGAGGGCAGATGTTGGAGATAGCTGCTGGCTCCAAGTTCTTCTGGCTGCCGTGTGTTGCATTGTCCTGCCTGCACTAACAGCTCACAGATAACAGGGTTTTGAGAACACCTACTGGAGAGAACCAGCAGGTTCTGCTCCTGCCAGTCCCTTAATGTGGGGTTTTTTTGTGCTTTGGGTTTTGGTTTTTTTTTTATTGCTTCCTCAATCGCAAAAAGTTCGTGCTCAGGAGCACCAGAGCCCTGGGTCCAGCAGCCCTCAGTTTAGTGTGCCAGAGATTGCCAAGGGAGCCCCAGCAGCAGAAAGGAGAGGACAAGAAGGGTCCAGGAGAGGGTCTGGGCACAAGGCAGCAGCTGTAGCTCTTTGGAGGGAAGCACAGGGGCTCTTCAGGGGCCAGAATGCTGCACCATGACTTGTTTGCAGGAGCTCAGACCTCAGTGGCATGAGCACAGGTAGCAAGCACCAAGATGTGCCAGGTTGTCTCATGGGAAGAAGCTCACATAACTGCAACCTGTCTTCTTCCTTCTGAGTCCTTTTGCCATGCTCTTTGGTAGCAAAGAGCTGTTCCACATTCCAGTTCAGCATTCTGCATGTCAGCCCTCCCTGTGCCCCTGTTGTATTTAGTTGCTTTTAGTTTTTTATGAAAATGTTAAGAAGTGACAATAACTGAAGCCATTACTTCAGTGTTTCTTGAAAGACCTGGGTAAAATGCACCTTTTCTGGAGCAAATCTCTGGCCTGCTGCAGCATTAACTGTCTGGGGGTGTTTTGGTGTAGGCATGAAGGAGAAAGGAGAAGGAAAATGGCTTTTCTTTTCTAAATGGGCAGTGCATTTAGTGGAAGATCAGAAGTCCCCTGGTCGTCTTCTTTCACCCCAGCAGGGATTCTGGCTGTGTTGTTTGCTTGCATGCAATACAGTAACGCCTCTGCAGCTTCATCCCATAAGAACTGTGCCTCATCTGTTTGCCTCTTTTTCACCAGCTTGTTGATATAAAGCATTAATCATTCAAATATTAATAAAGAAATAATAATCCTGGCTGTTGCTAACTATCTGATTTCCTTTCTTTTTTCTTTTTTTTCCCTTTTTTTTTTTTTCCCTGTGCACACTTTCTTTAGCTTGAAATGGCGATTGAAAACCTACAAAAAAATGAAGGGATTACATCACACAAAAGCAGTTTGCTCAACAGCCATGTAAGTTACAATCAGAATTTACAACCTCTTTCCCTCTTTGCTAGGAGCATTATTTGTAGCCCTTTGGTGGATTCCACAGCACCAGTCACTCCAAGCAGCCCATGAGCCAAGTCTGCTGCCCAAAGCAACCCATTTCCCAAGAAACAAGAATCTGCAAAAAGCACCAGGATGTTCATGTTTGTTTATGAGATGCTCTGCATTCTGTTAACTGCCTCTACCCTGTGTTTTATGTATTTCATCTGCCCTGCAGTGAGAATTGCTGGCAAATAGATAAATACATTTGAGAGAGTTCATTCCTTTCACTGGAACTGGAAAATAACTTGCAGTTTTCCAGCACACACTTGGTGTGAATCCTGACAGGTATCCCATAGCATATCCCAAAACTCTGCTGCTGTCAGTGCCTTAATTCCTCTCTCTGGGCCTCGGGAAGACCATTACTGGTACCAAGCTATGCTAAATCCATTTGCTAGACCTCTGTCTTCTCACTGTGCCAACAATTTCCCTGCTTTGTGTGACGTTCCCACTCTTCTCCTGGGCCTTCTGCATTGTGGTTTGTGGCTCCCATGCGGTAATGCTTGAAGGTGAGCACATGCTTGTGTGAGGCTTGAAGGGTCTGATTCAAGCCTTGGTGAAGTTCTTGGACTTGCCTTGACTTGGGTGTGTTTTGGGTTAGGCTGAAGCATGTTCTGCACTGACAAATCACAGTACACAAAGTGGTATTTCATTATTCTAACAGATTTCCTTTTGCTTGGTGTTTGGGCCCAGGTCTGTTGTCATCCTTAGGTCCTGCAAAAATAATCTTTGCCTTCTCCACCCAAGAGAAATAGCCTGAAAAAATGAAAGGAACTTTAAACCTGAGGGTCTGATTCTCTTAAGTTGATGTCAAACTCCAAGCCAGTGCTCTTGGACAAGCTCAATCCTTATTTCGGTTTCTAGAAAATGAAGGTTCCTTTGTTGTAATTTGGGAAACACAAACCTCAGGCTGGAAGTTCCTGTTGTGAGCATTCTGCTTGCCCCAGGCTGTGGCCATGATCACACACCGGTGCTGAGCCCTGGGTGCTGCATGGCTTCGTCCAAGGGCAATGTTGCTCTGCAGAGTTTTTAATCGTGTCCCCTTTAATCTGTGATATTAAAGGACATTTGAAAAAAAAAAAAAAAAAAGGCAGGAAAAGGGCAGACGAAAGATAAAGGAGAGATGTCAGCGAGCTGCACGGGATGGAGCTGGGGCCTGATCCAGCCTCTGATCAGATCTTCCCCTCAGGGTAGAAGTGAAGAACTTAATGTCTCTCTTCCCATGCTCATGGTTGACATGAGGTTTAAGTTCTCTTAAAAATTCTAAAGCAAATAAGCTCCTTCCTGAGCATGTGTGTACACATCAGTCCCTGCTGAAGCTGTCAGTCCAAGCACAGGCAACGTGCTGCCCTGGGCAATTCCAGGCCTGGATGAGTAATTCCCTTTGCCAAGGTGCAGAGCATGAGCCAAGGAAACCTGTGGGGCCTTTTTTGCCTGATGGACCTTCTGTGTCCTTGCTCTGCCTTCCTGGGGCACCAAGTGATGTTTGTGGACAAGTGAGAATAATGAGGAGGTGATGGGATGAGCAGTGCCTGTAGGAAACACAGCATGTGGCACAAACAGATCAGACAATCCCTTCCCAGAGCTGGAGGAAGATTGATGCTGTTGCCCAGAGGGGTTTTCATCTCTCAGCTGTTTAACTGCAGAGAGGGACTGGTCACCCCTGTGAGTGAACTCTGAGCAGGAGACTGGGCTGGATTTGACCACAGAATAGTTCAGGTGGGAAGGGACCTTTAAAAGCCATCTAGTGCAAACCCCTACCATGGGCAGGGACATCTTCAATGAGATCAGGGTGCTCAGAGCCCTGTCCAACCTGACCTCAAATGGTTCC
The DNA here is from genome assembly GCA_038090715.1 of Florisuga fusca. Taxonomy (NCBI): domain Eukaryota; kingdom Metazoa; phylum Chordata; class Aves; order Apodiformes; family Trochilidae; genus Florisuga; species Florisuga fusca. The sequence goes on from JAAWXA010000051.1 coordinate 382,890, forward strand.
AAGGGTGGGGAATCCACCACCTGGGGACAGGAGACTTCCAGAGGTTGCTCCCAACCACAGTGTGTGGGGCAGCCCAGCCAGCACTGAGCCTCTCTGGACAATACTGTCAGGCTGACCCAGAAAGTGAAGCTGCAGATGTGTGATTTGTCAAGGCTGAAAGTAAAATACAAACACAGGTAGCCAAGGAAGCTGGGGAAAAAAATAAGGCAAGCACTCTTAGTTGTGACTTAATTGCTTTTCCTTTAATGGTTGCAGAGTTTTTCATTAAGTGTTCTGTCCCTCGTTTTAACTTTCACATTTGGAAATCTGTAAATTCTCAGGATAATGGTTTGGGTTTTTTCTGTCAGCAGGTGTTTCATGCCAGGAGTCTTTGGTTGGTTGTTGTTTTGTTTTGTTTTTTTAAAAAAAAACCTAAATGTTTTTGCATAATGCTGTTTAAACAAAGTGAATGTGAAATGGAGCCATGCCTGATAACTTAATTTAGCATCAAAAACTCTCCAAGAGGTTATTTAAGTGCACTTGAAAGATCAAATCTGGGAGCCTAAGCTCATCTTAATGCCCCAGTGACACATGATGTTTCTAATGAAATCATGTCAATCTCTGGCTGTTACTGAGAAAGCTGCTCACAAGTGCACTCCAGAGCCTCTGGGTCAGAGGATTACTTCTTTGCCAATTATGAGCTTGCAGATGATGCAAAGAAATGGGAGAAAAGTCACTGCAGTTTTTTACCCAAGAGCCTAAAGTATATAAGGAAGGAGTTGGATGCTAGGACTTGCCTGAAGTCCTGCTGCTTCTCCATGGCACTCACAGGAGAAAGGGTAAAATCTATTTTTTCCTCACTGCCTGTAAAGGAAAAGAAAACAAAACAGACAAAAAAACCCCAAACAAACAAACAAACAAAAAACCCCCAATATAATCCCCCCAAAGCCCCACTGTGGGTGAATGGCTCTTAGGTTGGTGCTGAAGGAGTTTTTGCTATGAGGAAAAGATCCTCCCCCCAGCTAGTGTTTTGGTGGAAACACCTAAAATGAGGCTGAACAGAGAAATAAGAAACCTGTTAAAGAGAAGAATTCTTTGACCAGGGGAGGGGACCTCATGAGGGGTGAATCTCCTGGGCAGTGGGCAAGGAGGGAGATTCTGGAGCTTGTGCCCACCCATACGAATGGCTCCAGGCTTAACTTTGCCTGGGACCAGAGCTGACAGGCACTTCTAGAAAAGAGACTTTTCAAGAAAATTTATAGGTTTTGATGAAAGTTGGGGTTGAGCAGGGAACTCCTTATGCTCAGCAGGCACTTGGGTCATCCAAGATCCCTCCCCAGGGAACCTGCTCCTCTGGTCTCAGGTAAAAACACCTGAAATATGAACCATGAAGAGTTTTCTTTTTCATAGAAGTGCCCAGAAGAAAAATTAAACAGACCTCAATGAAGTGAGGTGTCAGGGATGTCATTGCATGTTTCAGGTTGTATTTTATTTGGTTTTGATATGAAACCTCAAGTGATCTAGTGGTAAACTGGGAACCCAAAGATTCATCAAGAGAAAACAATAGGAAAGAGCCAGATACTGGAGTATGAATGGAGAGGACTTAAGCATGGGCCAACTTGTGCATCCATGTGCATGGTAAAATCTCAGTGATTTCTAGACCAAGTTTGGGCTTGGTTACCATGTGTGCTAGGACTATGTGTTGGAAGAAGCTGATGTGGCTGATATTTTGACATCCATAACCTGAGTCTGGTTTGAGTTGCTCTGTTGTGAATGCAGCTGCTTCTGGTAGAGCTGATGGTGCCCCTGATGCACAAGGGATGGAGGTCTGGATGGAGAGAGGAGTCTTGAAAATGTGAATCCCAAATGTCTCTATTGACAATGAAAGAGGTCTTTCTAAAGTTATTGATTTGAGTCCAATTGTGCATATAATTCCTATGAAAATACAGTTACAGAACTTATTTTATTGATGCTGAAGTCATTTAGCTGCTTAAAGGAGATTGGAGATTTTGTCTTTTTGCATTTTAAGTCCTGTGTGACGGGCCTGCCCTTTCAGTCCGACCAAGTATACATAATTGATACCTAATTACAAACTTTAATCAACAGAAATGTCAGAAGTTCAGGCAGTAAATTTTGAAAAGCAGATGGAACCCTGCAGGTTTTTAAGGTTGCTTTGGTAACCAATTTTATTGTTAAAGTGAGATGCGAATTTTCAAATAACACAAGACTTTGCAGCATCCTTATTCCTCTTGGGCAGTATCTTAATAACTTTATTCTTGGAAAACACAAGGTTTTACAGCTTTATTGTGGCTCTGCAGGAGTTAATCTGAATCCAAAGTGGACGCTGAGATGGCATTCAGATGATGTTTTAATACTTGCAAAATCTGACAACGTTTTTGTTGGGTTGTTAGCTTTGGGCTGGGTGTTCTTCCACTTTTGTAAAGATGTAACTGCCTTCAGTTATATAAAATAACTTAAAGAAATTAACTCCCCAGCATTAAGTTCTCTCGAAGTCTTATGTCAGATGAGCTCTCCTGACATTTAAGCGTCACCATTGTTTGGCGCAGCCCGTTCCAGCCCTCTTTGGACTTCCATGGGGTTTTCACTTATTTGTGTTTTCCCTACATAAAGCTCCAGTGGTTGTTGGACAACTATGAGACAGCAGAAGGTGTCAGCCTCCCCAGGAGCTCCCTCTACAACCATTACCTGAGGCACTGCCAGGAGCACAAACTGGACCCGGTGAATGCCGCTTCCTTCGGGAAACTGATCCGCTCGGTGTTCATGGGGCTGAGGACTCGTCGCCTGGGAACCAGGTTGGTATGAAACTATATTTTTAAAACCAAACCCTTCTACAAGTCTAGAGGAGAGCGTCCTGCAGTCCAGGGGAGGTTGTGAAGATGATCTGAGGGCTGGAGCAGCTCTCCTGTGGAGATAGGTTGAGAAAGTTGGGGTTGTTCAGCCTAGAGAAGAGGAAGCATCAGGGAGACCTTAGAGCACATCCAGTTCCTGAAGGGGCTCCAGGAAAGATGGGGAAGGGCTTTGGACAAGGGTCTGGAGAGATGAGATGAAGGAGAATGTTTTCAAACTGGAAGAGGAGAGATTGAGATGAAATATTAGGAAGAAATTAATTGTTGTGAGGGTGCTGAGTCCCTGGCCCAGGATGCCCAGAGTCCCTGGCCTGTGGCTGCCCCATCCCTGGCAGTGTTGAAGGCCCCAGGTTGGATGGGGCTTGGAGCAACCTGGGCTGGTGGGAGGTGTCCCTGCCCATGCAGGGGATTGAAACTGGATGGAGTGAGTTTTAGGGTTTCTTCTAACCCAACCCATTCTATGGTTCTCTGATAAAACTTCTCTCACACATGCTGAGAACCTACTGAGCATCAGTTGGCAGGTACAAGTCTTTCTTCTGAGATCTACAGAAACCAACCATGGTCTGGTGGGAAAAAAAAATTTGCTGTTCTGAGGCACAGAAGTAATTTCCATGTGCTGTCAGGCAAAACTGCTTTCTCACCATGACTCAGTGGTGTGAGAGGCTTGACAGTGCAGTCAGTTCCAGGCTCGTGCTCTCTGGTGATAGCGCCTTGTCCAGTTATACAGCAGAATTTGGTCTCAGTCCATTTCCTAAAGAGTTTAAGAATATTTTCTTTGAATTTAGGCTGCTTCTCATTCCATTACTGTCTAAAAAAAATGAGATGAAGTAACTTGTCTTCACAATTGCTACTGTCTGCTGCAGAGTCAAAAATTCTGAGGCAGTGAAACAGTTTCTCCCTCTGGGTCCAGTCGAATTGCTCCAGCGCAGATAAGAGCAGAACCTGCACCCCTGTCTGATGCAGACAAGCTGTAGAGATGTAAATGCCTTAATTCCACATTCCCCAGGCAGCAGGCTGAGCCTTGTGACAGATTTTTTTTTTCTTTTAAAACATCAAAAATCCTTATCATGTTGCAACAAAGGGAAGTAGACTTGCTGTAATTACTTTAGATCCTTCAAGGGGGCATCCAAAGCATGCACACAGCTTGCACAGCTGAGTTTGCGTTTTATCCCAGCTTCTAATTAAAAAAAAAAAAAAAAAAGAAAAGAAAAATTAGCTAATGCTGTAGAGAAACAGTGATTGCTCTGATTCTGTAAGATTTTTATTAAAAAATTGAAGCTTAGATATTTAGACTTTGAAACAAGAACAAAACCAGATGTGTATAGCATATTTCACAGCTAGAATGTGAAGGCTACAGTCATAGGAAGAGCAGAGGAGAGTTTGTATTTCTGTACAATGGTTCCTGTGCAAGAGCTCAGAAATAATTTCTTTAGAGGGGGGAGATTCTTGAAACAAAAAAAAAATCCAAAACCTCAAACCCCCACTTAACTCCAAGTGTGGGAAGGATACAGTAAACCTCAATAAATATGGAAATAGCTGTCCACCATCATTTTCTTATCCATTCATTTGATTATGATGCAGCTATTATTTAATTTGCAGGCACTTAAAATCCCTTGGAATATGGCCAAGGAGTATCCATACATGAGCACTTGGGGGGTGTGAAGCCTTGTGGCACAAGGACACAAGGAATGATTCCACCATCCCCTTGCAAAGAGAAAACTCCCCCAACAAGGAACAAAGGGTTAATGCTTTGAAAAATATTCCTCTCTTAAATTTCTCTATGTAGTTTTCCAGTGGGAAGCACCACTGGATTTCAGGTGCCTCCAGACCAAGGGAATTTGGTCACCTACAAGAAAGCTGGGGGAGGGCTTTTGGCACAGGTGTGTAGTGAGAGGACAAGGGAAAATCATTTTGAACTTGAAGAGGGGAGATTTAGATTGGACATTAGGAAGAAATTCTTTAATTTGAGGCTGGTGAGACACTGGAACAGGTTGCCCAGAGAAGCTGTGGCTGCCCAATCCCTGGCAGTGTCTCAGCCCAGGCTGGATGGGGCTTGGAGCAACCTGGGCTGGTGGGAGGTGTCCCTGCCCATGGCAGGGGATTGGAACTGGATGGGTTTTAAGGTCCCTTCCAACCCAAACCATTCTATGATTCAGTGAATTTGAAGCATCTCCAGAAAGAGGAAAGCTCTGGAAAACCTGTGCAGCTCCCTGGACTCTGTCTCCTCTCCCACTGAGGACTCAGCTAATGCCAAGGGGGACCTGCTGTCCTTGTGTGTCCATGGCTGCAGAACTGTCCTTCTTGCTTCCAAAGCAAGACTTGGGGACTGAAAAATGCCAGTTTGGTGGAAAAACTTCAGCTGACACATCTGTCTAATGTGATGGAAAGACATTCTTCTAAGGAGCAGCACAGCAGCTTAACTGACCAGCAAAGGAAAGTTAATTGCAGCCTCTTTTGCTTGCAGAAAGCTTTCAGTTTTTACAAAATCTACAAAAATGAGCAACTCTAAGAACAAAGCCACGTCAAAGTTGTTGCTGTTGCTGTGAAAGTGCTGGCCACAGAAAGACATTTTTCATATCATAGTTGCCTATTCAGCCAGGCTTGTTTTACCCAAGTCTGGATAAAGATGGAAGTTTTTCTTTTTTAGCAGAAAACCCAAATCCTTAAACCCTAATCAAATAGCAGAGTGTCCCCTGAGGTCTTGCTGTCATTCTGTGTAATAACACTTTGTATCCTAACACTTCTCTTCTTCTCCAGTTACCATGGGTTACTTGGAACTGGGTTTTTAAATGGGGATGTCACTGAACCTGGTGACACGTGGTTTGACATTTCATAGGGCGTTAGTTCATTAGTTCAGCCAAATAGCTCTTGGCAGCAAAGGGACCTGTAAGGAGCAGGGTGTATGGTCCAACCAAGCCTAGGAGGAAATTGCAGGGCTATGATGTCCCTTCCGTTGAGTGTCTTACACTGAGGGATTTCAACACTTGATACTTCCAGGGGAAACTCCAAATATCATTATTATGGCATCCGACTCAAGCCAGAGTCTCCACTGAACCGTCTGCAGGAGGACACCCAGTACATGGCCATGAGGCAGCAGCCTATCCACCAGAAGCAAAGGTAGGTGTGTTCCTGGAGCTTGCTGGTGGTGCCCCTGCTGCTGCTGGGTCTTTTTCCCCCCAAAAAAACCTCCAGACCCTGCCTTGGGACTTGGCTTTGCTTGGGAGTAAAGGGAGCTCGTGGGGACAATGCCTGGGGACAACCCAAGTGCTGCTGAAGTGCCAGAGCTGAGCTGGGGAAGTGGGAGCTGCAAGTCAGTGGCCACTCTGAGGAGTGAAGGGTCCAAAACCACTTCTGGTGGGTGCTCCATCGCTGAAACCATTCAAGGTCAGTTTGGATGGGATTCTGAGCAAGATATCCCTTGTCATTGGAGGAGGGGTTGGATTAGATGACCTTTAAAGGTCTCTTCCCACCCCAAACATAATCCATGAAGCAATATTTGTATCTCAGAATAAACATATTTATAGGAAAATATGTTCTTTGCTAAAGAAGTAAATATTTTTTTCCTTATAATGGTTTGATCTGGTTTCATAACTCATGATTAAAACACACCTTTTCCATTTTTCATTCTAAGAGGAGAGACTCTAATATGATAATTTTGATCTTTAGAAGATTTATTTAACTGTTATTTCATTAATGTTGTCTCATGGGGGAAAAATAAGGAAGACTTTAAGATACTACAGGTCTAAAGATTATTTTTTTTATTTTATTTGGGGGATGTTGACTGCTGGAGGTGGTGATCTTTGAGGTCTTTTCCATCCATGACATATCTGTGATCTGTGAGTGTTTGTGCTCTTCTGTTTGCCCAGAACACAATGCAGCCAATCCACTGCTCCCAAGACTGCCACCCTCTGTTCCCCTTTTTAGAGCATCCCTGGGACCAAACTGTTTTAGGAGCTGTTTGTGCCAAATCAATGTAAAGAACTGGGGGTGTTTGTGTTGTGCCTAGGAGGGTTTGGGGTTTTGTTTGGGGGTTTTTTTTGTGTGTGTTCAAGAGAACAAGTTAAATAGTGCTTGTATTATGTGTCTGAGTAATTTTAAGCATCGAACACAACATGCAAAGGAATTCAGAATTGTCTCCTGGAAGGAGACACTTCTGGTTCTTGCTGGAAGGAGTAGAAGAATTTAATTTTTCAGCTCCCACACAAAATAAAAGCAAAAGTCAGCTCCCAAGACAGAGTCTGCCTGGGCACCCGCTCCTCCTCCCCTTCTCATTTTGTTGGTTTTTTTTTGTGTCACCTTGGGAAAACTTCTTAACCCCTTTAATTCTTGGGCAGCAGTTTTCAAAAGGAGGTTTTCACTTTCCCCATGAGTAAGTGATGTAAATGTTCAGCCCTCAAAACACTGGCCTGGGGTGTAACCTCACGTGTGACACACCAAAGTCTGCCATAACATCTCCAGCTTTGCTCGTGCCTCTGTAAATCCCAAGCCACATTCCCACTTTAGGTACAGACCAGTGCAGAAGATGGATGGCATGGCAGAGAGTGGGTCCAACAGCAACCTGCACACCACGCCAGAGCAATCAGTTGCTGCTCAAAGTCAACACCATCAGCAGTTCATAGGTGAGGAGACTGCTCTAGGGGGTTGGGATCTTTGAGCTGTGAGAAGGAGATGCCTTAGGTAGTGGAAAAATGGAACAGGTTGCCCAGGGAGGTGGTTGGGGCCTCATCTGGTGATATTCAAGGTAAGGCTTGAGGAAGCTCTGAGCAACCTGATCTAGTTGAGGGGGACCCTGCATCCTGCAGGGGTTTGGGCTGGATGACCTTTAGAAGTCCCTTCCAACCCAAATTATTCTGTGATTCCATGGTAGTTACTATATGTAATATATATTCTAATAGCTCTTGTACATGATATATAGTGTATATTCATATATTTAAATGATAGCATACATATTTTTATATATACTATATATTTATTTATATATACTGTTAGTATATATTCTAAAGAGCTCATGTAACATCACACTTTCAAAGTTTATTTGCTAAGTCCCATTCCCCCAGGAAGCCTTTTTCCTTGTGCCATCAGGTCTGTTGGGAAGGGTTTGGGCTCCTGCTAAGACAGGCAGCCAGAGGGAGAGATTGTCTTCCTTGGCAAGTATGTAATATGTGTCTGACTGACTTTCTCCTTGGGAGACAGACTCTCTGGCTTGGCTGGGTGGGGATCTCCATCATTTAAGCAGAGATACCAGCTCAGAACCTTCTCTGAAACGCAATTGCTCCTGAGCTGTCTGTTACCCAATGTCTTCCACTGGAGCCTCAAAATACCCAAGAGACTTTTTTCAGGCTTTGGAGAAAATCTAATGGGAAATGTGGTAGGCTAGAACAGTGTTTTCTTGTTGCTTTTATTTCAGAGAGGAAGAAAACATTTTCTTTTCCACACTAAATCAAATGGTTTGCAGTTTTCACTTTTTGCCCAGCAAAAATTGAGAAAATTCTAGGTTACTGCTCTCATGTCTCCTGTTTCAGCCCCATGGAAACACGACATAGCCACCAGCAGCAATGTGCTCCTGATTCACCATCTTCCTCGATTTTTTTCCCTAGATGTAACCCACGTCTTTCCTGAGTTCCCAGCCCCTGATCTGGGCAATGTCCTCTTACAAGAAGGGGTCACCATGAATGATGTGAAAACTCTGCAGCTTCTGTACAGGCGACACTGCGAGGTGATTCTTTTCAAGATTTTTAAAACTGGTTTATTAATTGATGTGGGATGTGATTCATATGCTGATCTCCTATCCTGCTTCTAGGAGAAACTAGAATATCATGGGAAATGTCTGATTTGCCAAGTATTACAGCTCAACTATTGCACTTTGTGCTATTTTTTCATCGTGGGACCTCTTTTATGTTGATCATTAGAACTATGCCCTTTCCATTGTTTTTCTCATTAATTATTTAATCTAACATGAATTTTATGCTTACACTGTGGGAGGAGATGCTTGCAGAGCAGCTAATGAGTTGTCTTCTTTGTTGTCAGGCAACTTTGGATGTTGTAATGAATCTTCAGTTTCATTATATTGAGAAACTCTGGCAATCCTTCTGGAATCCTAAAACCCCACCTGGTGATGGCTCGGCTGCCCTGCCATCCAGGTATGGTGCAGGGCTTGAAATCTTCCTAAATGCTCTGGTTTTTCAGTGGGATCTTCTCTTTTAAAAATGCATGGAAAGTTTTCAGCTTCATTAGGCATTTTGAAGGCTTTGTAGGACTTGAAAGTATTTACTTCCCTGCAGAATCCTTTACAAAGAGTGTCAGAAGTGGTTAATAGGGTGGTGACCACCCAAAGTTTGTACCTCAGAGGAAAACATCTGCTGAGATTCCCTACAACTGTGTGCTTTGTACCTCCTGTAATGAGTGCAAATCCAGAATGCAGAGATCATTTGGATGGATGAGAAGGGAATGATACTTTTGTAGATGGTCAGCAGGAGCAGACTAATGATTCCATGTCATTAAGTGTCAGTCCTGAGTGACATCTCAGCCTCTGAGCTTTTAATGACATCTGGACAGACTTACTCATTTGGATGGCTCACCAAATCTTGAGGCTACTCAAATCCTTAAGTGCTTCATGTTTTGAGGCAGATATTGGCAAATGAAGGTGCTCTGATCTCTGTATTCCTGCCTGGCTCCTTGTTATTGCCCTTTTTTTTTTTTTTTTTTTTTAATCCTTTGTGCCAAGAGACAGGGGAATGGAAATAAGTGAAACCAGAGGAAATTGAAAAGGTGAAAGGTTCTCATTAAAATTTGTCATAAAAGTCTCTGTTGTCCACTTCTGCTGATTGGGTAAAAACTTCTGATACTGACATTTTACATTTGGAGGAAAATTGGTAAAAATTAGCATAATAAGCAAATACCCCCATAGTGATCTGCAGAATATGGCCCTGGTGTCCTCAGTAGATGTCACCCACTGGGTGTTTTCCTGCAAAGAACTCCTGTAGTTTTGTGTGATTGTTTCAAAATCTCTTTTACTTAAAGCTCTATCTCCAAGGCATATTGCAGCATTCCCAGAGCTGTGCTGGGTTCAGCTGGGCTCACTGGATCCTGGAGGCAGGGTTTCTGTGGGGCTCTGTCCAAACCAGTGTGTCTTGCTCTGGTCCTCTCCATACCACTGCTGATAAACCAGAAAGGGAAATGAAGCACTCCTTCCCCCTGCTTTTTATATATGCAAATATAACCCCAAAGTATTATCCAAGTGGCAAACTGTTTGAAAGCATGATAAAATGGAGAATAAAACAAAGACTTTAGGTACCTGATGGCCAGTTTTCTCCATGTGAGTATTCTAGGAATGGGCCTGTGGAGTTTATTTGCTAAAACTGCTCAGGCAGAGGCTACAAGAACACCTTTAATGCAGGACTGAGACTTGGTTTTAATGGTTTTGGTGTAATGCACTGGGAAAGTCCCCTGCAAATTCCCAGTGCAGCATCTTTGTAGCTCTGCTTTGATGCTCTGGTGTTACTTTTAGGCTTGAGGTTTCTCTAATTGCTGTATAACCAAATATCTTATGCCTTAATCATGCAGAAGAAGTTTCCATATGTCTATAAAATGAAAATAATGCAATAACTGACCTCATGCAGTTAGAGACCTCTGTTTTCAAAACAGCAAATCTTTTTCCTTCTGAAAACATCCAGCATTTGAAAGTGTTAGACATCTCAAACCACTTGTAGGATCTATCAATACCAGGAAATCTGCTTCACCAACCTGTGCTGCAAATGTTTGTCCCAACTGCTACAGCTGAGGAGGTGCAGAGGAGAGAGGAGGGGTGTGAAGGTTTTGGAAACAACCAGGTCTGTAGGGAGGAACCAGCTACACCTTTGCTTGCTGAAATGGCTGTTCTGAAGTACAATTCCAACATACAGCCTGAACAGGAGTGTGGGAGAGGCAGCTGAGGCTGAAGAGGTGGAGGCAGGTGGGTAGGCAAGCACCCAGAGAGGTGGATTTGAGGGAAAACTGATCAGAGCTCTGGCCCCATGGACTTGCAGGGTCAGACAAGGCTTGTACAAATGATCAGTCATTCCCTTTTGAAAGAAACAGGAGTAGTTTTTTTTCTTTCTGCTGCAAACTGGGGATAGAAATCAAGACAAAGGGTGAATGCACTGAATGCAAACCTGCTGCTAACTCTGCCTCCCTCCTCTTCTTCCTCCTCCCACAGTGAAGAGGAACATGAGGGGACCCTCCCAAAGGACAAGCTGATTGCTCTCTGCAAGTATGAACCCGTCCTCAAGTGGATGAGGAGCTGTGATCACATCTTGTACCAGGCCCTGGTGGAGATTCTCATCCCAGACGTGCTCAGACCGGTGCCCAGTGAGTATCCCACAGCCTGGTCTGGAGGACTGGGGTGATCCCAATTCTTGCTCCTCTCTGGGCTGAGTCACAGGATGAGCCTGAGGAACAGTGATCTGTGACTCACTCGGTCTGGCTACCACTTGCCACAAAGATTTCCATTGTGAAAGCTGATTTAGAGGGTTTTGTTTTGAATACAAGCTCAAATATTATGGCAACAGCAATATTCCTCCTGCAGCACTGCTCTCTGTCCAGGGGACTTTGTGGCCCCTGAAAATTCCCATGCCTTTAAAAACTGAGTTTCTTGCATATCACATCTCATGCCTTTGGCTGGGAGGGAAGGTAAAAGCCTAAGCTTAATGCACAGCTAATCCTGCTGAGATGTCTCCTTGGGGACAGTGTGTTTACACAGGACCATCCTGTCCCTTACTGCACCTCCTGGAAATTTGAGGTCAACTTTCATTTGGGAGATTAGTGATGGGATATCGAGGATTTTCTCTCTGATCTGGCTCCTCAGTGACACATGTGTGTCAGTGTCCCTGGGGACTCAACTCAGCCATGGACTGAAAAGCCTTGGCCTGCTGAGCTGCTGTTGTCAGTCTGTGCCATGCCACGTTGGTGCCTTTAAAGAGCATATTTGAAGAGCTGGAAAATGCTCAGAAAGACCATGAGTAAGAAAAGGGTAAGAAAGAATAAGAATAAAAAAATAAGAAGTATTAAGGGGAAGAAAAGAAAGTGAGAATGGGAAAAGAAAATAAGAATAAGAAAAAAATAATTAACAGCATCAGAGAATAGGAAAGGTTTGAGTGCATCTCCAGACCCAGCTGATTTCCTTGCTGCTAGGTGGAGATGACAGCTACACCAGATCAGAGGCTGTGCTTTCCCCAGCAGTCCCAGGCTAGGATTTTGGTATCCAAAGCTGGTAGGGAGCAACCTTTCTAACTCTGCAGGCTTCTTTGCAGGCACACTTACCCAGGCAATCCGTAATTTTGCCAAGAGTCTGGAAGGGTGGCTGATGAATGCAATGAGTGAATTTCCCCCCCAGATTGTCCAGACCAAGGTAAGCAGGGGGTGGGTCAGGGAGATGACCCCTCTGTGTGTCTGTCTATGTGCTGCAGTTTTTCCATAGGGACTGGAAATTGTAGCAGGGGTTTGGCTGGGTGTGCTCCAGGCTAATGAATAATTATAATCAGCAAGGAGTGGAAGGAAGGGTAGGGCAGTTCCTTTGTACCAGAAGCTCTATCCATTGAGTCATTCCCATGTTCTGAAATGGCAGATAAAGCTTTCTGGAAGAAAATACCTGCACTGGGATGAATCTGTCCTGCTAGAAAGCACAGGGCACCTCAGGACCTGAATGGCACTGCAGAGATTGACCCTGGGGCTTCTGCTCCCTGCCTTCTAAAGCCATGGATTTTGGCAGCCTCTCCTCACCTTGCTGCTCTCTGCTGGGCCCTCCTCTACAAGAAGGACATTGAAGGGATGGAGAGTGTCCAGAGAAGGGCAATGGAGCTGGGGAAGGGTCTGGAGCAGAAGTCTGCCCAGGAGCAGCTGAGGGCCCTGGGGGTGTTGATCCTGGAGCAGAGGAAGCTGAGGGGAGACCTTCTGGCACTCTGCAACCCCCTGAGAGGAGGTTGGAGCCAGTGGGGGTCGGGCTCTGCTCCCAAGGAACAAGGGATGGGACAAGAGGAAACAGCTTCAAATTGCACCAGGGGAGCCACAAGGAGGTTCAAGATTAGAAGAAACTTCTTCCCTGAAAGGGTCATTAAACACTGGCCCTGGGAGGTGGTTGACTCCCCATCCCTGGAGGGGTTTCAAAGCTGTGGAGATGTGATGCTGAGGGACAGGGGTTAGCACTGGACTTGGTAGAGCTGGGTTAATGGTTGGACTGGATGATCTGAAAGGTCTTTCCCAAACTGAATGATTTTGTGATTCTGAGTGTGAAAACCTTTAAAGAAAAGAAACACAGAGGCTGGGTTGCAAGATGCAGCAGGTGCTGCAGCAATGCTGTTGTGGAGCTTTGGTGTGTGCTGGGGGGGACTCTGCAGGTGCCTCTGGCTGATGTGCTGGAGCTGGGCATTGGGAGGTGTTGGCCCTGCAGCCCGTGGCCTCCTGCTCTCTTGCAGGTGGGGGTGGTGAGTGCCTTTGCCCAGACCCTGAGGAGGTACACGTCCCTCAACCACCTGGCCCAGGCTGCCCGTGCGGTGCTGCAGAACACTTCCCAGATCAATCAGATGCTCAGTGATCTCAACAGGGTTGACTTTGCCAACGTGCAGGTAACTTCTGGCACCTTTTCCCCTGCCGTGTTCTCTAGAGCTGGGGGTCTGCAATGAGGTTTTCTGCTGCTTCTTATTTCCAGCACTAAAAAGCAATTAAATGAATAACTTCATGGTTTGGGTGTTACTTTTCCAGCTACATCTGTCATCTTGCTGCAAATAGCAGAGAAGGTACCAAGGAGCTGCTGAAAGAAGCAGTGCTACCTACAGTCATTCAGCTTTAATAATAATATTGTACTGGGGTCTGGATGGGTTAGAAGACACATGGTTCAGAGCTGGTTTGGAGTCCTTGTCTGCTAGAAATAAACTTGAATTCCTCAGTTGAGATGCATCAACCATGCAGGCTTGGCATGAGTAACTGTGAACCCTTCTTCCCGAGCAGGAGCAAGCCTCGTGGGTGTGCCAGTGTGAGGAAGGAATGGTCCAGAAACTGGAGCAGGATTTCAAGCTCACTCTGCAGCAGCAGAGCTCCCTGGACCAGTGGGCTAGTTGGCTGGATAATGTTGTTACCCAAGTCCTGAAGCATCACGAGGGCAGTCCCAGCTTCCCCAAGGCAGCCAGGCAGTTCCTGTTGAAGTGGTCTTTCTATAGGTACATTTTATTTCTCATTTTGGAGATATTTCTGCTTAGAGCATGTACAGTTTCTTGAAAAGCCAAGATCAAGTTCTTCACTCTCATGCAACTCTGGGTAACTGTTGCTTTGCCCTGGTACAGATGGGAGTCTTCTGTTACCTGTATCCTTTTGGGATGGGGGTGGATTACTCCATCAACTAATTTCTTGAAAGGTACTCTTAGGTTAGAGGTAGAAAGAGAGCACTGTGTCCTGAAAGGTCAAGAATTCACATCAGCCATGACACAAGTCGGAACCACTTCCCAAATATTTTGCTTCCCCTCCATTTTCCAGCTCCATGGTGATCCGTGACCTCACCTTGCGCAGTGCTGCCAGCTTTGGTTCCTTCCACCTGATCCGCCTGCTCTATGATGAGTACATGTTTTACCTGGTAGAGCATCGTGTTGCCCAGGCAACGGGGGAGACGCCGATTGCTGTCATGGGAGAGGTGAGAATTGTTAATTCCCCAGAAACAAACCCAAACTATGCAGCACTTCAGGAGACACGAGTGGTTCCCAACCCACACTGGGTCCTGAATGTATTTTTATAACTGGCTTTGCCCAAAGGATTTACTGAATTTTTTGAGTGCCTGGCACAAGGATCCATCTCCTTGAGCAGCCCTGACTTTGAGGTTTCCAGCAGGGCAAAGTCCCATCAAACACAAAAACTAAACCAAGAAAAAAAAAAGGTCCAAAAGTTCCTTTCCTTGAAGTTCACCTCAGTTCAGTGAACTTCCGGAGGCCTCTGCAAGCTCCAGAGGAACATGCACAGTCAGCCACTCTGGTTTTGACTTAAGAAGAGAAATTATGGGTTGGTTGTGATGGGGGGATGGACTGGGCTTTTGGTTTTTAATAAATCCAACACTAAATCTGATGCCAGGCTTGCAGGCAGGTCCTGTCCTGCCAGGCTGAAGCCGCTTCCAATTTTTCACTCTGAAATTATTTAAAATGCCCCAATCAACCTGTCACAGCAACACAGAGACTGCTGCTATGTTCAAATTGATCTCGTTTGCTCCTTGAAGCTCATAGCTGTTTTCTTCCTTCCCTGGAGCTCCTGGAGGGGAGTCAGACAAATCATTTGCTTGCCTTTTGCTTTCCCTTCCCCTCTCATTCGACCCATGTGTTGCCCCAGGTCAGCAGCTCTGTGATTTCCCACTGCTCCCTGCAAAACCTCTGTCTTCACTGGTATGAAAGGAACATGAAAGGCAGAGAGCAGCTTCCAGCCACACAACCAGTGGGAGGCTTCCAGCCTTTGCTTTTCCTTCTTGCAATATTCCTGTTCTCCAGGAGGAGGCTGATTCTTCCCAGCAAAAGAGGATGAATCGTGTCCTTCCATTGCTGGCTTTCTAACTCCTGCATCTCCTCCTGCTGCCCAGCTTTGCAGTAATGCTCTCCAGCATTATTGTTACAGCAATTGAGTGGTTCAGATCTGTCACAGAGGGAGACAACAGAACACATCTCCAGAACCCAAAGTAGCCCCAGCTCCCTGCTGACACCCTGGCCTTGCAAGCCAAAGCACTTGCCTGAATGCAAAGGCTTTGCTGAGAGTTGCAGAGGTGGAGGGATGGTGGAGTCCCAGGAGAGGTGAAGAGCTTGCATGAGACCTGCAGAGGGCTGGAGAAAAGGCACCATCCTTTAGGCTGGGACAGCACTTGGTCATGACTTGAGAGATGGGAAAATTTCTCCCTCTGTTCCAGATCTCAGTCCTGTCCTGGACTGTCGTGTGTGGTCTTTGCAGAGGTTTAAGTGGCAACATCAGACTTTTCCTCAGAAACATGGTTGGGTTTGCTCACTGCTCTTCACCACCAGCACTGCTGATGCTTTTGGTTTCTCCTGAGAGCTTAAGCTGCTCATTAGAATTGCTTGGAAACAGACACCAGCTCTCAGGACTGGTGCCTCCAGGTCTCTATAAGCATCACTTACCTTCTAACTCTTTTTCTTTCAGTTTGGTGACCTCACATCCCTGTCTCCAACGCTGCTGGACAAAGGTACCTCCTCCCCCACAAGGGAAGTCCTGCTGGTCAGGCTTGAATCACTGTGGGAGGGGGAACCTCACCCTGACTTTCCACCCCTTTCCCTTGGGAAGAAGAGCCCCTTCCCCTCCAGTTCCTCACTCTCATGCTGAGACCTTCCCTTTGCAGATGACATCAGTGACCTGGGCAGTGAGGTGGACACCGACCCCCGGGGCGCGGGGGAGCCGCTGGTGAAACGGGAACGCAGCGACCCCGGGCACTCACTCCAGGAGATCTGAAACAGGGATTTGGCTTTTCTCCAGCTGGATGAAGACATCGGGAGCCCGGTTTGGGGGTCGCAAGCCTGAGCCTCCCCTTCCCTGTGTTATTAGTGCCTCGTAGTTTCTCTTTATGTTTACTTGTGTTTGAGGATGGGCTCCAGGCTGAGCCTGTGTGGGCAGTGGGATGGGGCTGGTTGGTCCCCCTGCTCCTCCTGCCTGCTGCTGGCTGGGGGGTGAAGGTCCAAAGTTTGCTACCAAGAGATGGAAGCCTCCGTGGTCAGCAGTGGATCAGATGTGTGTGGCTGGGAGGGGCTGTCCTCTCTGGCCTCAGCAAGGTGGGCAAATGAGGCTTTCTCTTTCAGGAAAGGTGATTTGGGTTACTTCCCCACTTCTCAGACTTCACTGTGATACAAACTTGAACCCATCAGTGCCCAAGAAGGACAAAAACCTGACCCTTCTCCAGCCTTTCAAGACAAACTGGCCTGGCTCTGACTTGCCAAATCATTTGTCTGGGAAGACAGGACAATGTGTCTGTCTTGCACCCACCTGGGGAGAGGGCTGCAGGCTGCACGTCCATCTGGTCCTGGTGGAGTGGTGCACGTGTGTGCTCTGGAACTGACTCGTGCTCTGGGACTGACACGTGCTCACTCTGGGACTACAGGACACACATTCCCACCTCCTCCCGTGTCTCTGCAGCTTGTCATTTCATCACTGATCCACAAATGCTCCTTGGGACACTGTCAGGCCAACTCAAGATACCAAAGGACTCTGAGGAAGCAGCAGCTGGTTGCAAAGCATGTTCATTGCCCCCTGCACTCTGATACCTGTGGGCAATCCCATTGCCCAGGCACTCCCCATCCTCACCGTGGTCCCCAGGCAGAGGGGAACTGGTCCCATGTCCTGGGTTTTGTAAAATTCTTGCTTGATGTCCCATTACAATGCTGAAGGTTGGGTGCAGCTGCCCACGGGGTAGAGGGGGTGTGACTGCAGTGCCTTAGGGTGGGCTGGTGTGCCCGTGTCCCCCTGCTCTGGGTGAGGTGGTGCAGCTCCAACTGGGAGAAAGCAGCAGTTCCCTGCAGCAGGCAGGGGCTGCCCCAGCCCCCAGCTGTGCTCAGCACCACGGTGACATTTCCCCTGGTTGGGTGGCTTTGTCTTCTCCTGTTGTGATGTTGCTGTGGGTGCTGTGGAGCTGAGCCAGGGGAGCTCCTGCCCCAGGGGGGTTTTGTTCTCCCTTTCTGTGGGGTCTGGGCTGATGTGGACTACAGGGCAGAGGAGGGGGTTGGAATCTGTCATCAAGCCAAACTGCAAAAACAAACCCCCGAGGCAAACCTTTCTGTGAATAAAGGTGGTGTCATAAATAGCTTTTATTATGATTATTATTATTTCTAATGATACAATATTGGATGTGTGCTTTTCCAGAGGCCTCCTGTACATTCACATCGAGTATATTCTATACAAATCTATTATTTACTCATTCCAAATGGTACTTAGGTAGCTGTGACACTTTAAAAAAAAACAACATTGCTAATGGAAAGTAAAAAGAGAGTCTGTATAGTGGCACATCTTTCCCTCTTACTGTCCCATGCTGTTGTCTGCCAGGGGGATGTTTGTCTGTAAATGTCTCATAGGTGCAGGAGACAAGTAGGAAAGCTGGAGTTACCTGTAAATAACAACAATGAACACTCCCTCGGGCAGAGTCCACACTTCAGATACTGCTGAGGAGATGCTTAAAAAAAAACACAAACAACAACCAAATGAGCGACCAGGGTGTAAACTTCCCTGCTCCCACCAAGTGTGATACAAACTTCTGCTGGTGCATTGGCTCCTTTTTGCAGCTGCTACCGACCCAACCCAGCCCAGCCCAACCTTCTGCTTACCATGGACCTGCAAATGAGATGCTCTGGAGCTGTGCAGCACTGTGCAAGGAGGCTGGAGAACCACCAAAACCCCATCTGCACAAAATTCCCAGCTAAACCTGAATAGCAATAAACATATATCAAATGCTCAGGCCTGTACAATAATTGTTGTGGTCCCATTTCTTCTTTGATCACCAAAAGGAGATGTCAGGCAGGTGCTGAAGCATCGAGGGGAGATGCAGGATCTGCCTGGCGCAGTCTAATTAATGTCATTTTGGCCAGGGCTCTGCTCTCTGCAGGGAGGCAGATTCACCCCAAACAGGAGCTGGTTTGGAGGAGTAATACTGCTCCTTACACCAGAGTTCATGGAGGGGAGAAGAGGCAGCAAGCTCAGGCTGCTGCTAAGTACGGGGCTGTAACAAGTGATTCCTAATTCCCCATCCAGACCAGTTGTGGAGGGTGGGAGCAGTGAGACAGGGGTGTGATGAGTGACAGATCATCCCTGATCTGACCCCTCAGGAAAGGGAAGGTTTAGCCTCAGCCTCTTTCTTTCTGCATCCTTCATGCTCACTTCACTCATTTATTTGCCATTGCTGCTCCCCATGGCTCATCCCAGGAGGATGAACTCAGCTGGACAGTGTGGCACAGCCCAGGGATTCCCAGCTGGCATGGCTGGGGCAAGGTGTTGAGCAGAGCTGCTGCTGGGACCATCCTGCCCCTGGGGGAGATGCTGCCAGTCTGGGGACTGTG
Organism: Florisuga fusca; assembly: GCA_038090715.1. Lineage (NCBI taxonomy): Eukaryota > Metazoa > Chordata > Aves > Apodiformes > Trochilidae > Florisuga > Florisuga fusca. The sequence continues at coordinate 401,782 of JAAWXA010000051.1, forward strand.
TTTTAGGAGCTGAGTGGATGCCTAACAAGCCCTTGGCTGGTCCTTGTGGCCACAGGACAGGGCAACATCAGGCAAATCCCATGCCTGGGCTGGGCTGAGGGTCAGGTAACTGGGATCACCTCCCCCAGATGGCAGATCTGGATCTCAGCCTCCTCCACAGCCACCTGGGTCCTGGCATCACCCCCACCTGCCCTGGCCCCCTCTGCTCTGTCCCTGTCTCCCTGTGTCCCTCCCACTGCTGCCCAACATGGAGCTTGAGCATGGGATGAGTTTCCTTCCCCCTGGATCTCTCCCCATCTTGTCCTGCAGCTGGGAGTTCTCCTGACCTGAACCATCCCTCTGTGCTCTTCCTTCAGCCTGTCCCTGATCTTGGGGCTCTTCTGCTGCTTCTCATTGGGGGGGGGAACTTCTTCAGGGAAAAAAACCTTTGCCTGTCACTCTGGTAGCAACAGAATCCCAAAGAATGTCCCAAACTGAACCTTCCATCCATCTCCGGGTGCTTGTTACTGCCCCTGTGCAAGACAGAGAAACTGAGGCACAGAGTGAGGTGCCCCATGGCAGCAGTTCACCCAGCAGTACCTCTGTCCCTGGGGGCTGGGCAGTGCTGGCAGGAGGATCCCAGCTCCCCTGGCTCAGCTGGGGCTGTTTGACCTGCAGAGTGGCTTCACCTGGAGCTGGGTAGGTCTGGGTGGGTGGGGGCAGGTCCATAACCACCCCCCCACTGGGTTCTTTCTGGGTGGCTGCTCATATAAACCAGCAGCCTGAGTGTCCTAAGTGCTTTGGGTTTGTTTGGTTTTGGTTTTGAGTTGTGGTGGGTTTTTATTTTGTTTTGTTTGGGGTGGTTTTTTTCTTTTCTTTTTTTTTTTTTTTTTTTTTTTTTTTTTTTTTTTTTTTTTTTTTTTTTTTTTTTNTTTTTTTGTCTTTGCTTTGTCTTAGATTAGAGCCTTGGTTTGGTGGTGGGGAGGGTTGGGGTCTGCTGCCTGCAGGGCTCTGGGATGTCGTGTTGGGACTCTCTGCCCTCCCCAGCACTTTGGAGCAGGTAAGGACACAGCAAGGAGCTGCCTCTGCCCCCCCAGCCCTGGGCAGAGGGCTCTGCCCTGGGGCTGCCTGCAGCCAGGAATGGTCCCAGCACTGTCCTTCTCCTGTGTAACGTCCTAGATGAAGGACAATGTCTTCACGTAGCTCTGGGGTGGCCCTGGGGCTTGGTTCCCAGCCCAGCTGCAGCTCCCGTCTGTTGGTACAAAGGAATTCCTTCCCAGCCCTGCACCTCCTTCCACCACGGAGCCGCTCGCTCACCCTGCTCAGCCAGGAGGATTTCTTGGAGAGCTTCAGTGGGTATGTGGGGCTGAGCCTGGTCTTGCCTTGTGTTTGTCCCCAAGGGAATGTGTCCCTTGTCTGGGATGGGTTTAGGTTCACAGTCTGGTGCTCCTGGCAGTGCCCAGGTTGGTGTTGCTCACCCTAAGCCAGGGCAAAGCTGATGGCCCTGGGCCTCCCTGCTGTCTCTGCCATTCCCACTGTGGTGGATGCACATCCCAAAAAATACCAGCTCATGCCTGTGTTCCCTGATGCTCTTCCAGGAGCTTCTGTGATGGGAGTGATAGTTTGGAGGCTGATCTGTTGGATAGCAACTACTCCATCCCTGACCCTCAGCTGGTCCGGAGGATCATTGCCCAGGTGGAGTTCTACCTCTCTGATGAGAACCTGGCCAAGGATGCTTTCCTCCTGAAACATGTCCAGAAGAACAAGATGGGCTTTGTCAGCATCAAACTGCTGACATCCTTCAAGAAGGTAGGCAGCCAATGGCACTGGCCAGCCAGGCTAGGAAGGTGGAAGGTCTGGAAGGTGTCTGGGTGGGCTCTGGCTGTCTCCAGTGGGTTGTATGGGGAAGTCCAGGCTCAGCTCAGGCTGTGTTCTGGCAAAGTGCTGGTGTTGCAGAGTTGGGCTCTGCTCTGCCTTGGATGTGCTGCAGCAATTCTCCCCCCAGGGAGGTGGCTGGGGAAGCAGTGGACAGTCCTCAAACCTACCCGGGGCTGGATTCATCTCTTCTGCCCATGGCTCCCCAGGCTACCCTGGGAGAGATCAGCCCATGGGAAGAGATCTTCCCTTAACCAAAAAACTCCAGGGAAGGGCTGGTGGTGTGAGGTGTGTGGGAGTTGTGGATTGTTACTACAGTCCTGGGGGCACCAGGGACCTTCTGCAGACCTGAAAAATCTCATGTGAAGGGGGACTATTGCCTTGCTATAACTTCAGGTTGATGTGTGCAGCCTGCCCAGGTGGCAGACTGAGGGTGGGGAGGCTCATGGGGACACAGTGTTCCCCTCTCTCCCCCAGGTGAAGTACCTGACCCGGGACTGGCGGCTCACGCTCTACGCCCTGAGGTTCTCAGAGCTGCTGGAGGTGAACGAGGAGGGCACCAAAGTCAGACGGCGAATCCCCATCCCCGAGTCCCTGCTGAGCATCCCTCCCAGCAAACTGCTGCTGGCCTGGGAGCTGCTGCCCCAGGAGCAGGATGTGCTCCTGCCTCTCCAGAAGAATTTCCTCGAGACCATCACCAGGATGTTCAGCCCCTTCGGGGCCATCGCCTCCATCCGCATCCTGCGGCCGGGGCGGAAGCTGCCCTCGGATGTGAGGAAATACACCTCCCGCTTCCCCGAGCTGCTGAGCAAGTGCTGTGCCCTGGTGGAGTACGAGAGCCTGGAGAGTGCCCGAAGGGCCTTTGAGGACCTCGGTCACCAGAGCAGAGAGAGCATCAGGGTGGTCCGGCTCTGCGGGAAGGGCTCCAAGAAGAAACCTGGAGCTGAGAGGGAGGTGGCCGAGGAGGAGCTGGAGGATCAGCAGAGTTGGAAGGTGCAAGCAACAACCTCGACATTCCCCTATAGCCTCGGGGGCTCCCTGCTCTGCAGCTCCCTGGAGAAGGGCAGCACCCCGGGGTCACCCCCCCTCCTCCTGCGCAAGGACCCCCCGTCACCCACCTGGCCCGGCAGCAGCCTCAAGCCTGGTGACTTCAGCAATGCCCTCACCAGATCACTCCTCACCAGCAGCATCTTCCCCCCGCTGGAGGCCCCGGGGAGCAGTTCCAGTGTCTGCTGCAGCTCTGAGAGCCCCCGTGGGGGCTGGGGGAGTGGGCTGGGGGTCTGGGCGCCCTGGCGCAGCAGCCCCTGTCCTGATGCCAACCCCACTCCTGGCAATGCCCTGGGGATGACACGGGAACCCCAGTCCCTGGGCCCACGGGATGAGGTGCTACCCCATGGCACCCGGGGATCCTGCAACAGCTTCAGGAGAGGAGAGCTCATCCTCCGGCACTGAGGCTCCTTGACCTTTGGCTCTGAGGGGTTTTTTGGGGGGGTTGTTTTGGTTTTTTTTTTGTTTTGTCTTGCTATGTCTCCCCTTCTCTGGAGCAGAAGAACTCCCTATGGCCCCTGAGTGCTGCAAGTGGTGGTACAGCTGCTCCAGGGTAGAGGAGTTTTGGGGCCAGGCTGATGCTGGGGGTGAGTGTGCAAGAGGAGATGCTGAGCAGGTGCTGAGCCCTGGAGCAGAGGGACTGTGCCTGCCTGGGGCGGGGAGCAGCTCCCACCACCCCAGGGAAGGGGCTGAGCCCCCCTGAGCCCCAGTGCTGGGGACTGTCCTGGCAGGGACCTCACCTGCACCTTCTGGCAGCCAGACCTGGAAAGGTTTTCGCTGCTTCCCCAAGGTGTTGGGGGTTGTGTTGCTCCCAGGCTATTGGAGCTGGGATGGGAAATTAGCAATAAAGAGAGAGAAAGTTTCCAGGCACTTTCTGGCCAGTGCAATGATTTTTATTCAATATTTTTTATTTTATTATTGTTTCTCCTGTGCTGGCCTTGCAGCTCCCCAAGGGGCAGCTGGACAGGGGGTGGAGGGTCCCTGCCAGACCTGCCACTCCCTCCTTCACCATTTTGGGGTGATTTGGGATTTTTTGCTGAGGCAGTGAGGCAAGGCTGGGCTCCTGAGCTGAGCATGGTGGCACCCAGGGCAGTGCAGGATTGTCTGGAGGCTTTGAAGGGCTTTGCAGTGAGCCCTGTGCCCGCTGGATGGGACACTGGTGATGGCTAAGCCCAAGGCCATGCAGCCCTTGTTGTCCTGTGTGTCCCCACGGTCCCCCAAGGTCTGTCCTTGGCCCAGGGGCTCTGTGCTGCTCCCTGCGTGGGGCCGTGTCCCTGAGTCCTGCGGGGACCCCCTTGTCCTGGCTGCCTGGGGCAGGGCAGTGTGTCCCCCCCCCTGCCATTGCCTGTCCTGATGGCAGGGACTGAGCCCTGGGGACAGCCGGGTGCCCTTCAGGGGCTTTGGGGCTCCGGGGGGGCTTTGGCACCTCTTGGGGTCCATTTCCCTGTGGCCCCTGCGCTCCCTTCCCCTCTCACACAGGCACAGAGCTTCAGAGGGAAACGGCTTGTAATGGACTAAAACAAGGGAAAAGAGTTCAACAAAGGTGTCTAACAGCCCCCACCCCTCCTCCTCCCCTCCCCCCAAAG